>BSQZ01000043.1:450000-1017500 GCA_033239005.1 Lamellibrachia satsuma | reverse complement strand
TTAAAAACTTCAATCTGATCTCCTCTTAACCTCCTTGTCTCTAGAGTTGTTAAACCACATTCTTTCAGGCGTTCTTCATAACTAAGATCTCTAAGTTCTGGAATAATTTTAGTTGTTCTCTTCTGTATGCGTGTATCTATGTCCTCACGATATGGTCTCCACGCTTGTATACAGTATTCTAAATGAGGTCTAACTATTGCTTTATACAGAGGTATAATTAGCTTTTTTCCTTGTATGTTATGTTTCTTCTAATCAACCCAAGAATTTGATTACCCTTTGAAGCTGCAATACCACACTGCTCTGAAACTTTCATATCAATGCTTATTGTAACTCCTAAGTCCTTTTCTTTTACAGTAGTACCCAGAGCAGTATCTCCCATTTTATAGTTTATATCCAAATTCCGATTTTCTGTAGATAGGAATTTACATTTCCCAAAATTTAACATCTGCCATTTTTCAGACCATTTCACTAATCTATCTAGATCGTTTTGTAAATGTTGTTTATCACCATCAGTGTTAACCTTTCTAAACTGAGGCAATTAACATATTAGTCCAGAGGCTGTGTAGGGAAGAGGAAGTTGGATTTGTGGATTTATGGGGAAGTTTTGTTGGGAAGGCTGATATGTACATGAAGGATGGGCTTCATTTAAGTGGAAAGGGGGCGGCAGTATCAGCAGCAGTAGATAGCGACTTAGGTACAATGACAAATATTTTTGGAAGTAAACATTCTTTAAACTAGAAGTGCAGGGGGTTACCTAGAGGTGTCTCAAGCAGAACAAGACGCCACTAGCACAGATAAACCAATATCAAATCATCCGAAAAACATCTCTGAAAAAGGTTATAGATGCGTATGTTTAAATGCAAGGAGCATAGTAAATAAGAAAAACGAATTAAACATTATGGTAGAAGATACTGACCCTCACATAATTGGTATAACTGAATCATGGGCCAACATAGATATAACAGATGCTGAATTAGGACTGACAGGATACGTAATGTTTAGGAAAGATCGAATAGGAAGAAGGGGTGGGGGAGTTATTTTATATGTTAAAGAATCTATTCAGGCTTATGAAATAAAACTAGAAAGGGAAGCAGATTGCGATGAAGCTGTTTGCTGCAAAATTGTTTCAGGAAATTCAAAATTAACTATTGGATTAGTTTACCGAAGTCCAAACATAAACGAAGAGGACAACACAAAAATAAAAAAACGCTATAAAGGAAGTTAGTAAAGGGGAATGTATCATAATGGGAGATTTTAACCATGGACACATACAACGGAATTCTCTAGAGAGCACAGGTATTGAGGATCAACAATTTCTATGTTTAATCCAGGATAGCTTTCTTACTCAGCACGTACTAGAACAAACAAGGGGAGAAAATGTATTAGATATAGTTTTGTCATCACAAAAAGAATTAGTGGACAATGTAAAAATATTTGAACCATTGGGTAATAGTGACCATAATCAAATACATTTTGACATCAATGTAAAATCAGAAAGTAAAAATAAGAAAACGTACAAGAGAAACTTCCACAAAGGTAACTACAAAGATATGAGAAAATACTTATCACAGCTAGATTGGAATAACATGCTGATGAATAAGACTGCAATTGAATGTTGGAATATTCTAAAATATGAAATTGAGAGTATCATTGATAAATTTGTTCCCTTCCAAAAACAAGGAAAACGGTGTAGAAAGAAACACTTGTCAAAAGAGGCAATTATAAAAATAATGCTAAAACAAACTATGTGGAGGGTTTATAGGCGTACCAGAAAGGAAGAAGACTATGCAAAATACAAAGAGGCATTTAATGCAGCTACAACTGAAATCAGACAATCTAAAAGAAGCTATGAGCAAAAACTGGCATGTAACATAAAAACTGACAGCAAGAGTTTTTATGCATATGTCAGGAGTAAACAAAACGTACAAGACAAGGTTGGACCTCTAGAAGACAGTGCTGGAAATATAATATCACAGGGGTTTTTAATGGCGGAAGACCTAAATGGTTACATCAGTTCAGTGTTTACAAAAGAAGATATTAGTTCATTACCAGTTGCTGATGCTAAATTTCAGGGGGCTAAATCTGACTATTTAGTACCGTTAGTTGTAACTCCAGAATTGGTAGCTAGGAAAATAAAGGCAATGAAGGATAACAAATCACCGGGAGTGGATGGGATTCCTCCAAAATTACTAATGGAAACAGTAGATCAAATCAGTATACCACTTGCAAAAGTATTCAACTTGTCATTAAAAGAGGGAGTTGTTCCGTTTGAATGGAAAGAAGCAAACATCATACCATTATTTAAAAAGGGTTCGAGAAATAAGTCAGAGAATTACAGACCAGTGAGTTTAACGTCAGTGATTTGTAAATTATTAGAAAGGTTAATTAAAGACCATATGGTGGACTTCCTCGTTAAGCATAAATTATTAAATTCATCTCAACATGGATTCCTTAAAGCGAGGTCATGTTTAACACACATGTTATGTTTTTTGGAAGAAATCACTAAGTGGATAGACGAGGGATCGCCAGTAGATATTATCTACTTAGATTTTCAGAAAGCTTTTGACAAAGTGCCACATCAAAGATTGCTACTTAAATTAAAAGCCCATGGTATCGGGGATAGCATAACTGACTGGATAGAACAATGGCTGACTGACAGAAGACAACGAGTTGTAGTAGATGGCGAAGTTTCAAATTGGAAATCGGTTTTGAGTGGGGTACCTCAAGGATCAGTATTAGGACCTATATTATTCTTAATTTATATCAATGACTTGGACGAGAGTATAACAAGTAACGTACTGAAATTTGCGGACGATACAAAACTGTTTAGAAAGGTTAATACTGATGGTGATAAACAACATTTACAAAACGATCTAGACAGATTAATGAAATGGTCTGAGAAATGGCAGATGCTGTTCAATTTTGGGAAATGTAAATGCCTACATACAGGACATGGGAACTTGAATGTAAACTATAAAATGGGAGCTACTGTTCTTGGTACTACTGTAAAAGAAAAGGACTTAGGAATTACAATAAGCGCTGATATGAAAGTTTCAGAGCAGTGTGGTATTGCAGCTTCAAAGGGTAATTCTTGGATTGATTAGAAGAAACATAACATACAAGGGAAAAAAGTTAATTATACCTCTTTATAAAGCAATAGTTAGACCTCATTTAGAATACTGTATACAAGCGTGGAGACCATATCGTGAGGACATAGATACACGCATACAGAAGAGAACAACTAAAATTATTCCAGAACTTAGAGATCTTAGTTATGAAGAACGCCTGAAAGAATGTGGTTTAACAACTCTAGAGACAAGGAGGTTAAGAGGAGATCAGATTGAAGTTTTTAAGATATTGAATGGGTATGAAAATATTGATAGAAATATGTTTTTTCTCACTCAAGAAGGATAGCAGAACTAGAGGACATGAGGTAAAATTAGTAAAGGATCAATGTAGATTGGACATCAGGAAGCACTCGTTCTCACAGAGGACAATAAATGAGTGGAACAAACTGTCTACAGATTGTGTAACTGCTAGCAGCGTGAATATGTTTAAAAACAAGGTTGACACATATATCAGGAGGGCGGGTTATAAGTAGGTGAACATTGTTGGACTCTCGATAAGCCAATGGCTTCCTTGTCCACTTGCCATCTGGGCCTTTGGCTTGGATGGCAAATCTTGTTAAATCTTGTTAAACACTTTTGTATAATCCGCAAATTTCAGTACGTTACTTGTTACATTGTCGCCCAAGTCATTGATACATATTACGAATAATAAGGATCCTAATATTGATCCTTGTGGTGCCCCACTCAAAACTGATTTCCAGTTTGAAACTTCTTCATCTACTACAACACGCTGTCTTCTGTAAGTCAACCATTGTTCTATCCAGTCAATTATGCTTTCCCCGATACCATGGGCTTTTAATTTAAGTAGTAATCGTTGATGTGGCACTTAGTCAAAAGCCTTAAAAAGGTAACGATTGCTATACCAATTGCTACCAAAATGTAGAGTGCACGAGGTTAGACTGAACGGCCAACGGGGCGGTCACGGAGACATTCGCTTGTTTTGTTGCATTTTTGTTGTTTGTAGACAACGACTACTGTCAGAACCTCTGCAGACCAACACACAGACGTAGCATCCGGGACACGGCGCAGAATCATGGTGGCCATCGTGGGACAATTCACTTGTGCTCCAGAACATGTAGAGAACTGATTAAATGTCCAGAATAAGGCGATTATTCCAAGTGCAAAATGCGACAACGTTCACTACTTTATAAGTGCAGATGTAATTCATAGACTCAACCCAAGCACTCAGGACTCTGTGTACGAGGACATCGCAGAAAGATACTCCAAACTGAATGTTGGATGTACCGAGAAAGAGACAGGATGTTTATTGGAATGTGCGTGTTTATTCGAATAACTACGATAATAGATGGAACTATGTTGTAGTACGTGTTTGCATGGTGGTAGTACTGGTATGTCCAATATCTGAGTGACCTTATGTGGCTTTCACACAATGCATGAAACTCAAGACATTTAGTACAGACATTTGTCGTCTTGGGTGTCGTTGTTTGTGTGGAAACTCAGATGATAAATAGGGGTTTCGCATTATATAATTGACCGTGAGGTAACACCAGGTCATATTTAATATGTCCGGTAAGGTTAATTGTACAATGCCGCCTGGCTACTAGCAGTACAACATGAGATGTCTCCAAGATTGCATACGCCATGACCAACAGAGATACGTAGCAAGACAGGTAATTGCTGCGTGCAAACAGAGTATCCGTGTAAGCGTACGTGGCGACCAGCAGTAACATAACAGCGTAATCATATTACATCATTACAACTCATCAATAAGTATAGTGACGTATATTCAATTCACACTTCAATAACTGTAATTTATTTTTGGGCGAAAAATAGTATCGTAATACGTAAAGTATACATTTACATCTAAAAACTTAGTTTAAATTATGATGGATTTCAAAAGTCTAAACCATAACAGGTAAAGATTGCATTAAATGACAGTGGTCCCCATGTGTGCGTTATTTCGTCATAAATAAACATTGTATCTTATTAGTATCATCATTATCATCATTATATTTTAACAAGCACAACATATTACATATTTTTTCGGGATTAAAAGGATCATTACAACGCAAATAACTACATGGACAGAATAATAATGACAAAGAACCATTAAAACGTGTGACTATCATCACGTCTCTGCTGGCCTGTTATTGTGATAACAAATGACTCAAGCACGTTACGGCAGGCTGAACATAGAGGACACTGGCAGGGGATGCCTCGCTGCTGACTCTACACAGGGAAGTACGAGTAATTATAGGTCATGTGTCAGAAAGAATGGCTAGTTACTGCTGTCGATTCATCATGTCTGTAATGAACACCGCTGGCCCACCTTCCGACTGTCCTCTTCCGTGAGTCGTTGATATCGTTGGTAAACAGATGGACATCGAGCTGTCAACGTCAGTTCACCATTTCATGCCCCGAGCCTTTTGAGGTGCACTTTTAATAGCGAGTTTCAGTAGTGACCCAACTCGTCGCTATACATACTTACATACATACACTCATACATAAATACGTACGTACGTGCGTGCGTGCGTGCGTGCGTGTGTGTGTGTGTGGCTGTGCACGCGCGCGTGTGTGTTACGTGAGTGCGTGTGTTTGTGTCTATTCAACAAGACTGAACAAAAATGCCACAGAAAGCAACACGCACCAAAAGGCAAGTGGACAAGGAAGCCATTGACAATTCGAGAGTAAAAAAATTGTCATCTATGTCTATCGCATTCCATAACAGATGTCAATGTTATCATTTAAACACGTTCACACTATTAACATTTACACATAATGTGTTCCATGCGTGTATACGTTGTCTTCAGTGAAGATGAATGCTTTCTTACATCCAATTTATACTGTTTTTTACCAAAGCTACTTCGTGTCATTTAGTTCTTCTACCTTCATTTGAGTTTAACAAATTACTTATATCGATATTTTCATTGGGAAGAGATGACGTTTAATGAAAGATGGACTTCATCTGACAGGGAAGGGTGCTGCAGTTCTTGGGTGTGAGTTTGTCAGAGTTGTCGACGAGGGCACAGGCACCATAAATTATTTAAACTAGATGCGCAGGGGGAACCGACAGAGAAAACTCAAAGGAGTACTACTACAAATACACATCCAACTAAATGTTCACCAATAATTTCACACAATGAACTTAAATGTGTATGCTTAAATGCCAGGAGCATAGTAAATAAAAAAGTGAGTTAGACATTATGGTAGCAGATATTGATCCTCATGTAATAGGCATCACAGAATCATGGGCATATAAAGATATAGTAGATGCTGAGTTAGCACTGACAGGCTATGTAATGTTTAGGAAGGATAGACGAGAAAGAAGGGGAGGTGGAGTAATTTTATATATTAAAGAATCTATCCAAGCATATGAAATAACACTGAAAGGTGAAGCAGATTGTGAGGAAGCAATTTGGTGTAACATAGTTACCAGTAACTCAACATTAACAATAGGAGTAGTCTATCGTAGTCATAACATAGGACAAGAGGAAGATGTAAAAAAATCAAAAGGCGATAAGGGAGGTGAGCTAGGGGGAATGTGTTATAATGGGTGATTTTAGCCATGGCCATATACACTGGGAATCATTAGAGAGTGCTGGAGGTGACGACCATCAGTTTCTACTTTTAACACAGGATTGTTTACTTACTCAACATGTCTTGGAACCAACCAGAGGTGGGAATGTGTTAGATGTAATTTTGTATTCTCAAAATGAATTAGTTGACAATGTTAAGGTACACGAACCTTTGGGTTCAAGTGACCATAACCAAGTCCATTTTAATATAAAAGTAAAAACAGGAAATACGTGTAAAAAACAATGGAGGAGGAACTTCAACAAAGGCAAATATAAAGAAATGAGAACATATCTAGCAAATATAGATTGGAATAACTTGCTGAAGAACAAGACAGCAACAGAATGCTGGACTTGTTTAAAATATGAGATTGAGGGCATTATTGCGAAATCTGTTCCATTAAGAAAACAAGAGAAAAGGTTCAGGAAGAAACACCTGTCAAAAGAGGCTATTAGAAAGATGCTGTGGAGGGTATATAAACATACTGGAAATGTAGAAGACTACACAAACTACAAAGAGGCACTTAACCTAGCTACAAATGAAATTAGAAAATCTAAAAGAACCTTTGAAAACAAATTGGCAGGTAATATAAAAAATAACAGCAAGAGTTTCTATGCTTATGTAAGGAGTAAACAGAAAGTTCGAGATAAGGTCGGACCATTGAAAAACAACAGTGAAAACATAATTTCAGACGGGATTCAGATGGCAGAGGTCCTGAATGAGTATTTCAGCTCAGTTTTTACCACAGAAGATATCAGCTCACTACAAGTTCCACTTACTAAATTTGAGGGAAATAAATCAGAACAGTTGGGGCAGTTATTTGTAACTCCTGAAATGATAGCAAAGAAAATTAAGAAGATGAAAGATAATAAAGCACCTGGATTTTATGGGATACCAACAAAACTGCTTAAGGAAATTGTTGAGCAAATTAGTACACCACTAGCAAAAGAGTTTAACTTAACTAGAAGAAGGAATAATTCCTTCAGAATGGAAAGAGGCAAACATTACACCGCTATTTAAGAAAAGATCGAGGAACAAACCAGAAAATTACAAACCAGTGAGTTTAACATCAGTTATATGTAAATTACTCGAAACATGGTGGAATTCCTTGTAAAACAGAAATTAATAAATACATTTCAACTTGGGTTCCTAAAAGCAAGGTCATGTCTAACCAATCTCTTATGTTTTTTGGAAGAAATTACAAAGTGGGTAGATGACGGGTCACCAGTGGATGTTGTCTATTTGGATTTTCAGAAAGCTTTCGATAAAGTGCCACATCAAAGATTGTTACTTAAACTTAAAGCCTAGGTATAGGCAATGATGTAATCATCTGGTTAGAAAAGTGGCTTACACACAGAAGACAGAGAGTAATAGTAGATGGTGAGATTTCAAACTGGAAATCTGTTCTGAGTGGGGTACCACGGGGATCAGTATTAGGCCCTATACTGTTTTTAATTCAGAATATTCAGAAACTTACTAATTGATTGACTTACTTATTACTAATGATACAGATAAACAAAGTTTACAGGATGATCTAGATAAATTAGTTAAAGGGGCTGAAAGATGGCAAATGTTATTAAATTTGGGAAAGTATAAATGCATACACATAGGACATGGAAACATGGACGAAGAATATAAAATGGGGGATGCTGTACTAAGTAGAACCACACAAGAAAAGGACTTAGGAGTAACATTTATTGCTGACATGAAAGTTTCAGAGCAATGTGGGATTGCTGCTTCGAAAGGAAATCAACTTCAAGGGCTAATTAGGAAAACTATCACGTATAAGGTGAAACAGCTAATTGTACCCCTGTACAAAGCAATATTTAGACCACATTTGTAATATTGTATACACGCATGGAGGCTGTATCGTAAGAACGACATAGACAAGCTAGAAAGAATACAACGAAGAGCAACTAAATTGATTCCAGAATTGAGAGACCTTAGTTACGAAAATCGCTTATTACAATGTGGTTTGACAACACTAGAGACCTGGAGACTAAGAGGAGACCAAATAGAAGTGTTTAAAATAGTGAACGGTTACGAGGATGTTGATAGGAATATGTTCTTCAAACTTAAAGAAGGCAGTAGAACCAGAGGACACAAAGCAGCATTAGTTAAGGAACAGTGTAGGGTGGACATGAGAAAGTACTCTTTCTCACAGAGGGTGATAAATGAATGGAACAAACTGCCAAATGATTATGTTAATGCTAGTAGTGTGAATATGTTTAAAAATAGAATTGACAGATATATAATAAGGGCGGGCTACACATAGGTAATAAAATTGTTGGACTCTCGATAAGCCAATGGCTTCCTTGTCCACTTGCCATCTGGAACTTGTTGTTTTGGATGGCAATCTTGTTAAAATCTTGTTAAAATAACTTTTAGGCATTTTAGAAACTTCTCTCACGATATAAATTAAACACGTAACATTCTTACTATCATGGCCTGTAGTGTTGTTAAACTAGGCGAATTTTATAATAACTAAGACAACTTTGAATTTAGTTGGTTTTTATATTATATCTAGCTTACGCACGCACGCACGCACGCACGCACGCACGCACGCACGCACGCACGCACGCACACACACACACACACACACACACACACACACGCACACACACACACATCCTTCTGACGATGGCAACCAGTATTCTACGTGAGGCCTAGTTATTGCTTTACATACAGATGTGTAATTAATTCTTTGTCTTATAAGTTTTCTTTTTCCTTATCAAGCCAATACATTTGAAACCGCTATCCCACAAATGATGCTTTAATGGCAGCACTAATTGTTGCTCCTGAGTTGTTTTCATTTATCGTTATAGATGACAAATGCAAACAAATAATCGAAACAAAAACGTCTTGTACTTGAAATAAACGGGGTCAGTTATTAATATTAAGACACACTTGTCGCTGTCGTAGATCCGCCAGATTATTGCATCGCTTTGTCCAGATAAGCCTTAGTCATTGTCGATAACTTGTACTGGCTTTGATATCAGCCGCTAATTAAGTCGCAGTTATGTCTACTTGAACGGCTACGACTGCGTTAAATGAAAGTCTGGGGAGACACAAAACTGGTAACTACCGAGGTTTAAGTTTGACCTGCTTTGTCTACGTTTCTATGTACATATGTGACGCGCCTTGCATCCTCTGAAGGTTTTCTCCGTGCTTGAATTCATAGCCACGCCTGAGACGATTAAGCAAAACGATATCAATTAAACACGTAACATTAACACAGCAACATTAATTCTTACTTACCTTATTTTGTCGTGAATGACGCTTGTCGAGTACACAAGAAAGATGTTTCCTTGCACGCTCGTTCGTTTGGCAGAAGTACCAGACTCCCAGGCGCTTCCGTCTTCCTCAGATTAGTGAAGAGCAGCGATCTGACCGCTGACGTCAGTGTCTCGGTTTTCTCAGAACTAGCCAGCCAATCGTCACTCCCTACCGTGAGCAACGTGTCCTCGCGATGACACGGTGCCCTCAAAATAGATTCTTGACTCCTTCGGCTACTGACAATAATACATAAATATACCCGTTTAATCATACCAATAATGCGTCCATTCGACTACGCAAACCACGTAGTAAGAATTGTTAACAGTGTGCAGTTCCAAGAAATCGACTTTCGATGAAAGTGCCGTCGACCGAAATCGAAAGGCCGACAGGAGCAACGCAAACTCTTTATAAAGGGCGCTGCTAAATCAAAACGGGAGTGTAGTAAACAAGGGCCACAATATGTCGCATACGTTGAGCTGAGAGGCAAAGAGCGTCGCCATATCATATTGGCGAGCATATGACTAACTAGGTGTTCACAAATATATTTTTATTTGGCGAGCGAATATTGCCAGAATACTACACTCGTGATGTCAGGCTACCTAACACTCTGGCGCGACCCTTGAAATTAAGATGCTGTGTGTTCAACACGTTTTTCCTGGTTGACCAATGGCGGGATATTCTTGATTGTAGTTGGACATGGATATGTTTTGGTAATTCTTATAGTGCACGAGTCTTTGTATATATATATAAATCTAGCTTAAGTCAAAGACATGACCATTTTAGGTTAGAATTACCAGCATCAGTCCACATTACAGACCATTGTCCAGCAGTAAGACGGATATCTCTTGCATAGTCATTCCAACCAGGTCTCGCCTTATTCCCGGTCGACTCATCATTCTATCGTTAGCGTCAGACAAGGCTTCTATTAAGTCGACGTAAAACATTTATTGCAGATAAAAGTGCATCTTCGGTGCAGCATACATTATTATAAATAATAGCATCACGTGGTATAATTACATATCCCAAGTAACAATTTGTTATCTTGACACAATCATCAATACAGCGGTAAATAAAACAACCCCCACACACACACACACACATATATATATATATATATATATATATATATATATATATATATATATATGTATGTGTATATATATATATATATATATATATATATATATATATATATATATATATATATATTATATATCTTCTTTATTTCACCTCCCTGGAAAATTCCTATCGACATTTTTACAGGATACATCATTTAATTAATCGCGTCCTGCAAAGGTCGGTTAAACTTTTGAGCTCCCCTTGCCACTTTGAGGAGAAATTAAATAATGTTTCCATTTACATGCGCAGCCATCGCTGAAAAGATCGAGCAGCTAGCCTTGGGCTTGATTAAACTGTGGCAGAGACAGAACTATATCCAGTTGCATGCTTGGTCTTTCGGAAGCCCAAGGCGAGCTGCTCGGTTTGTAAATCCGGAGTAGCACACGAGACATTCTAGGAATTCCTCACGGATTTTCTATTTTTCATCTTTCATGACAAAGCTGAACTGTTCTTTGTTTGATGTATCGTAAGCCTAATCAGCGCTGATGGAATAATATTAACATATATATATATATATATATATATATATATATATATATATATATATATATATATATATATATATATATATATATATATATATATATATATATATATATATATATAACACTTGATATATCACTTGGAAATTGTAAGTCAATTATAGGCATATTTCAGCTTTGTACATCTCACTTGATATTCAACGTGTACGTGCACTGTTAGTTCATTCGAATAAGTACCTAAATCATGGTATGTCTGGGAATATCGATCATTAGGATGAAAGAACAAACACTTCAAAGAAAGGAAATAATAAAAATCGACGTATGTTCTCCAAATGTTCATATACTAGTCAACTGTTATTTAGCATAATCTAAAAAAAAATCATACTGCAAAACACATGTTTTCAATAAACTACATTTTATCGTAACATATGGATGTGTTTATGTTTAATGTTAACTGCCTTCCGTGCAGAAAGTATGGACTACTAAACATTCTCCGGTTGATCGCTTCCTGGAAATTGCACAAGTAAGTAGCAATAATGAATGGTTTGGTGTCTGTTTGTACCCTTGCTACTGTTCGGCCACTTGTGTCAACACCCAGGATTTCAGAGCCTGAAAAATAAACATACTTTGTAGCATATGTATAATAATATTAACGCACCTTCTGAACCCGAATGTATAAGGATTAATTGTTTTATCTACTGATGCATTATTTTCATAATACGTCTGTAAGAAATGTTTATCTTCAACACTATTTGGTACCAGTAAGGTAATCCTCATCTATAAAGTAATACAGTATGTTATCAGTTTTGATACTAAAAAAGCACTAAGAAAACGGTACATATCGGTACACGTTCGAACAGAAGATCATGAACCTTCGCATGTTCAGTGCATTTCTTTGCAGCTGACTACAAACGGCCGGTCATGCACACGAACCTGTATGCCGTCGTATAGTCGTGTACAGTGCTTCTGTACAAAGTCTGCCGGCAGAGGCGTCTCCAGTCCGAGGCGTTCGCTTTCACCAAGAGCAACGGCGCCGTCGAAGTTGACGTAACACAGGCGTGTTGTCAGCTCCGTGAGTGGACGCAGGAATGCCGGGCCACCGCCCATTAGCTGCCAGACAGGACGGGGGACAGTAAGGGGGCGTTCACAATTGTCGACATTTACCTGTTTGTACAAGGCGTACTAAAGGGGGAGGTTGTCAAGTCCACGGTCCTATTCGCAAGCGGGACATATGACCACCGTTGCGTCATGCAGCCCAGCGCGGTGAACTGTTGCGGAACTACTGTCGTTTAGAATCGCGTAACCGGTCAACATTTTAAAGTACTAATTCGGGGGGCGGTATGGTAATTAGTACGCTTTGTTCGAATACGTAAATGTCTACAATTGTGAACAACTGCTAAAATGACCAAATAAAACAATACGATGTGCCTCCCCCCCTCTTCCATTGGATAGTAACTTGGAATACCACATCTTGTATTAATAAAGGGTTGGAGTACATCAGTAATTTCAGGAGAATCCGTTATTTATTTTCTCAAAGTCAACTGAACAAGTCCCCTTATTCTGCTGACGAAACTGAGAAGGTGCATTGTGACATCATTCAGGGGGCAGGAGGATGAGTGACGTAAACAACTGTACGACATGTGATTGTGTCACAAATCCTGTGACGTCTATCTCAATGCCGCTAAAATTATCCATCCAATCTGCATTCTGAAGAAGATAATCAATACAAAACGTCAGCGTACCGCGACTTTAGCCTCCTCCAGTATGACGTCACACATCTGGCCGACTGTCTCGATGCCTCGTCTTTGCAGCGATTCTCGGACGAGCCCAAAGTCGGGAAAGATGTAGAACCCGGCTGTCGACCTGGTGATCTTCACACCGACGGAGGTCAACTCGCTGCAACGCGAAACAAACACTGCTCTGTATCTGTTCACGTTCGACGTCATAACGTATCACAGTAGAATGACCACGTGACAGCAGCGTAAGGTATGACGCGTGTGGTTATGCTGTGACGTCACTTTCCCGTAAACGCCGCAAAAAGTTTTTATTAATTCAAAATAAAATCGGACAATTCGCCTTGATTGCATATCCAAATTGAAAATATGAGGTAGGACAAAATCTTTAAAAAAATGCCTCTTCGCCTACCATTTGTGCTAATGCGGCACGCGAATGGCATTATTGAGTATCGAGTGAAAACACGTCATTTGTTGTGATTCTACAATGTCTAGACGGCCTGCTAGGTGTGGTAGTCTTTCTAAGAAGACTGGTTGGTGTAATGAGGCTTTGGATAGGATGACAGGTAGGAAACTGGCAAAAGCCTGGACTGCCTGCACTGGACTGGAGAACGTCTGGAAGTCAGCCCTTAGCCTTCCTCAAAGCTTGTATTAAGTGCATCCTACTGTACCGATCAGAAGCATGGACAGTCTCCCGCAATTTTAAAGACCGCATATGTGGATGCAAAACTCTGCTTCTGTGGCCGTGCTTGATATTAGGAGGCAAGAACACGTGGCCAACGCCTATCTGCACGAAGACTTACCACCTTTGTCGAGAGGGCCAAAAGGAGACGATTGTAACGTGCTGGTCACTGGAAAAGGGCAGTCGACTAACCAGTCTCCAAGTTAGTGTCTAGAAAACCCCTTAGAGGTGCAGCTGGTCGCCATGCAGAGATGCAGAGAGCATTGAGCCAGCTTAAGACTATTCAACGATGCAAAACAAGGAAGTGGGAGGGGTCACGTTGCCGCTCCCATTCCGTCCAAGAACGACGGATGAAGACGAAGAATCGTTTACACATAAGCAATTGTTTACACGTCCTAGGTGATACGTGTACTAGTTCCTTTCAGTTGTAAACACACACCTGTAGCAGTATTCGGCAACAGCTTTCATGATTCTAGTTGTATGCTGCATATAGCTGTCACACTCGTCTACGTTGCGCATCCCCTGCAAGCACACGTAACACGCTACATACGTGTATGCAGGTACCGTACAAGCACACGTAACACGCTACATACGTGTATGCAGGTACCGTACAAGCACACGTAACACGCTACATACGTGTATGCAGGTACCGTACAAGCACACGTAGCACGCTACATACGTGTATGCAGGTACCGTACAAGCACACGTAACACGCTACATACGTGTATGCAGGTACCATACAAGCACACGTAACACGCTACATACGTGTATGCAGGTACCATACAAGCACACGTAACACGCTACATACGTGTATGCAGGTACCATACAAGCAAACGTAACACGCTACATACATGTATGCAGGTACCGTACAAGCACACGTAACACGCTACATACGTGTATGCAGGTACCGTACAAGCACACGTAACACGCTACATACGTGTATGCAGGTACCATACAAGCACACGTAACACGCTACATACATGTATGCAGGTACCGTACAAGCACACGTAACACGCTACATACGTGTATGCAGGTACCGTACAAGCACACGTAACACGCTACATACGTGTATGCTGGTACCATGCAAGAACACAGACAAGGCGAAATGAACCATTTTGACAAAGAGCTACCTGGAGCTATTCGGAAGCCAGACTCGACATCAACCGTGATGAGAGCATTACACAGATATGCTACTGCGTTAATAGTGTGTTACCTTCGCCACCGCGTACTGCAAGGGGGCTGACGCACACGTGTACGTGTGACTCGCTGCGCTATGCACCGTTATTTGTAGGCTCTTCAGCTCTGCTGGGAAGATCTGGTACCCAATCTACAAGTACACCACAATACGTATTGCCCCATATTCACTAAAACAACATAGAAAGGAGATGTCACAGTGGTAGTGTTCACTAGTATCACCATCACCATCATTATCATCATAATCATCATTATCATCATCATCATCATCATCGTTACACGCACACATGCATGCACGCACGCGCGCACACACGCACACACCCACACACACACACACACACACACACACACACACACACACACACACACACACACACACACACACACACACACACACACACACACACACACACACACACACACTTCATACCTTTACAAGGTGAATTAAACAAAAATTAAGTTAAAGACAAGCACTGTCGCACATCACAGGAGTCGTGCACGGGCTCCCACTACACACCCCACGTTACGTCTTGTAACAATAAACTTGTAATAGCGAACAACGAACAACATGGTGAACAGATTTAATTCGAACATTACGACGGACGCTTATGTAATCATCTAGAACAGTCATTGGCCCACAGGCCCACGTGATTAGCCGTGGCGTTATAACACCGTCCGGTGCCGTATAGAACCGTACAGTCTTATCACCCCCACCTACTTACCCACCACTACATGCCCCATCAACTTACCCACCACTACATACACTATATACTTACCCTCCACTACATACCCAATCTACTTACCCTCCAGCCGCCGGCACTTGCCCACTTCGACACTCCTGAACTGATGATAGTGCCTTCTGGGTAATACTGGGAAAACAGAAAAAGTTAATGCAATAATGATACTGGTAATGGTTCATGTTGTTATTGTCGTTGTTGTCATCATTATTATTGTTATTTTTTTCTTCATCTTCTTCTTCTTTATTTTAGTATTATTATTATTATAAGTATGATTATCATTATTATTATTGCTACTGTTAGTGTTATTATTATTATTATTATTATTATAACAATAAGTTTATCCAAGCGCATGCAAACCCGCTCGTACATTCTGTGTACTTGACGCTGAAACCCTGAAACAACCATAATTAATAATTGCTAATCATGGCCTATATTAGTTAACAGTTCGATACTGGCTAAGTCGATGATTAAGTTTGAATGTGCAGAGAAAATGCACTGCCCACAACTGGAAGTGACAGCTTCGTGTAAGCATTAGTTACGATATATCCACACGATATATCTGACACGCTGACCTCGATGGTGATCTGAAATCATCGACGAATGACCCAACACGATGTTGGTTTCAGAGTGGGAAGGTAGTTAGCAACTGCCTCGTCTAGCGTCGTACCTCAATGTATTTGCAACAACAAACTTACTTACTTAGTCCTCTTCACTCAAGGTAGAGCATAGGCCAAAACGACTATTTTCCAACACCCTCTGTTGTTTGCTGCTTTCTTCATTTCTTTCCAGGTGGTTCCATGTTTCTTCACTTCCTCGTCTATTGACCTCCTCCAAGTAGTTTTGGTTCTACCTGTTTTTCTTTTTCCTTGTGAATTCCAGTCTAAGGCCTGTCTCATGACATTGTTGGTTTGTTTTCGGAGGGTGTGTCCCATCCATGTCCATTTTCTTCTTGCAATCTCTCTCCTGACGTTGTGTTGGTCTGTCCTCCTCCAGATTTCTTTGTTTGTGGTTTTATCTTGTCATTTGTATCTCAGACATTTGTTAATGACTGTTTGTAGCATTCAGGTTGTTGTCTTGGTTACTCTCCATGTCTCAGAGCCATATAGCGGCACACTTTTCATGTTGATGTTGAAGATTCTGATCTTGTTTCGTGTTGAGAAAGAGTATGTGTTCCACACTCTCTTAAAAATGCTGAATGCATGCCTGGCATTTCCAATCCTGTTTTTGACATCTTCATCTGTTCCTCCTTTGTTTGTCACTACACTTCCTAGATAGGTGAATTTGTTGTCCTCCTCTATATCTTTCCCTTTCTGTACCTTAGCTTGTTCTGTACTATTCACCTTTACTAGTTTTGTTTTCTGTATGTTTATTTTCAAGCCGTCTTTTCTGCTTCCTGCGTCATTTGCTGGACTTCTTTTGAATTTGTTTGTGTGAATGTGATAGCAAGCAACAAAACACATTATTTATTTTTCGATCATAGTTCGTAACAGTGGTGTCTTGCAGTTTCGCGTTGCGACGACTGTAGCGCCACCTGGCGAATACGAAGTTACACGCAGTTCGTAATTAAAATGTTCGTGTATTGGAGGAGAGGGTGTGATTTTAAATGTGTGTAGTGTCGTGTATATATATATATATATATATATGTTTTCAAATCATCCTTTGTTATGACATGTTTCTTATGTGACATGTCATCGCCGTCACTTAAGGTTATTTTTTGCTTAATGCGACGGACTCACCCTAGCCAAGGTGTCGTGTTGGTGGGTGAAGTAGATTCGAGCGTAAATCTCGTCAGAGAGAACGACGACCTTGTGTTTCCTCAATACAACACTGCAACGAAAACAGATAAACAAACCGTCCGTCCGTAGGCCTCAATTAGAATATACAAGCTTGAAGACCACATCGTAAGGAGGATATAGATACGCTTTAACTAATACAGAGGAGAGCAACTAAACTTATTCCGAAACTGATAGACATTCGATATGAAATGCGCCTAAAAGAATGTGGTTTAACAAACCTAGAGACAAGGAGGTTACGAGATCAAATTGGAGTTTTTAAGAAACTGAATATGTATGAAAATGTTGATTGATATATGTTTTTGTCAGCAAAGGAACAGTGTACATTAGATATCAGAAAATACTCTTTCTCACGGAGGACAATAACTGAATGGAACAATTTATCTACATATTGTATAAATGTATAAATCTCTCAGAGTTTGTGTAACCAGCACAGACGTGATTGCAATATGCGTAGGCGTATACTAGTGTTTTAACTACAGAAAAAGATTTTTCTCCAACACCCTTTAGATTACGTACATAATACATTGTACTTTTGAATTAACAATTGTTGTAAACTGTTCATTCATTGTGTTTTAATAGGGCACGTGAACCCTAATGGACGTGTTCACAACTGGATATTGTGCACCCTAATGGACGTGTTCACAACTGGATATTGTGCACCCTAATGGATGTGTTCACAACTGGATATTGTGCACCCTAATGGACGTGTTCACAACTGGATATTGGTGAAACTGTAAATACTAATAGAAACCAGTAATTATAAGATCGAGTACACAAACACGTGCGTTAACAACTACGAATGAATACACACAAGTAACTCACTTTGTAGTTTATTCAACAATAGACACAATGCGTAGTACACTATCGCATATATAATTATACAAATACAACATATCTACGCACTAAAGTATTTTAACGCTATATAAAAGTATCAAGTAAACTGTCTCACCTGAGCGCTTTCAGATGATTTGAATCGTAGCAGGTTCCAGCTGCAATGACGCAATAAGAGATGCACTCGTACATATCAAGTACATCTGTGTTTTTGTCTTAGGATAGTTCAAATAAAATCGACAAAACAATAGAAGCAACCTACTAGGATTGTCCGGGTTGCAGAAAATCAGCAGCTTGTTTCCATTTAACTTGTTTTCGATTATTGTCTGGAAAGGAATATACGAGATAAATGGACATATATACACGTGTTCGTCGGTAATAAAGGGCAACATTGGTCTGGATCTAAAAAGTGCGAACACCCTTATGCTGTAGTATATCATACTATAAAACAGGGTTATTCGCATATTCGCAGTTACCCGATCTAACATCTATTCTTTCGGCGATTTCAACATAAACACGCACTTTTTATTAAACCGACTGCGCGCATTACTTAATCTGTTCACATACTACATATTTTAACATAAACGTACCTAATTCGCGATGGGCTAAGTGAATTCGCGATGGGCTAAGTGAATTCGCGATGGGCTAAGTGAATTCGCGATGGGCTAAGTGAATTCGCGATGGGCTAAGTGAATTGCAAAAAAACCTATAAATTAGCCCATGAAATGAACAACATTTAATAAGATTGCTCTCCATGACAAACTACTCATAAGGCAGGAAGCCAAAGAAGCCATTGGCTTATCGAGAGTCCAACAACTGTAGATAATATGTTCCATTCGTTTATTATCCTCTGTGAGAATTGGTACTTTCTGGTATCCAACCTACACTGACCATTCACTTACGTTACTTCATGCCCTCTAGTTCTACTATCTTTCTTAAGTGAAAAAAAAAACATTTGTATCAATATTTTCATACACATGCAACATCTTCGAAACTTCAACTTGATCTCCTTTTAACCTGCTTTAAAAAAACACACATTACCTTCTCGATGCTTTCTGGCGTGATTCTCCAGTCGTTCTGCATGCTCGTCTCTATGATGTACGGCGTGTGGTGCGCCAGCAGAGACTGGGGCCGATAGGTGGTCCAAGTAGGGGAAACTACCAGGATGTCTGCACAGCAGAACGCCGTATGTTACACTAGTTGAGATGTATGACTATTGTAGTACTATTGCGATAGTTTCATAACTATCGCGATTGTATTGCGATAATATCCCGACATGGGTTAATTTCGATTGCTAATTATTAATTTGTTAATTAAATTAACTCAATTAAGTTAATTTAATTTAATTAATTGACTTTTCCGAAAAGGCTAATTTAATTTGGTTAATTAATAAACTTTTATCAAAAGGGGTTAATTTAATTTAGTTGAAAAATTCCCAATTGACTCTCAATTAAATGCTCATTTAGCGGTTGATATTGCTGGATAGATCACATGTTATCCAGGTGTTTCCAGAAGGCTTGCAGACACTATTCCAGCCACTAGCCTAAGAGAGATCAGGTTCAGGCATGTGTGAATGGGAGGGAGAACATCACAGAGCACATAGACACTGTACCAACCAGGGTGTGCTGGTCATTCAGGCACCTGTGAATTGGAGGGAAGACTTATACAATAGAATGACCTCTGGTAGGATGATAAGTAGATGGCTAATCGTGGCTTCAGTAAATGTCTATTTAAAGTAAACATATGGAGCTGACAACTTGTAGCCAAGTGGCCCTATCAGGCAAATGATTTTTGTATGTGCACATATAACCATTAATGGGGCGATGCAGAGAGGTAATATATCTTCAGTTTGGGATTATTTTTTACAGTGCCAACTTAAATCAAAAGCACTCCAGTTCTAGTGATGCCTACAAAATAGTGTGTATGCTAGTGTGTAAAAGGGAAACCTACTGATTTAGTATAAAACACTGCATAAATTACAAGTTGGTGCATAGAAATGATGTATGTAGTTGCATAGCTTTGTTAATTTGGTGGTTGAATGTACCACGAAACCTGCGCATCTTCAGCCACAACTTTTCAATCCTTTCAGGAATAAAACACATTTCTGTTACAAGTTTTGTGATTCTAGAACTGTTTTAAATGTGTAAGCATTTATACCAACACATGATTTAATTGTTAATTGAATTAAAATTAATTTAATTTAAGAATTTGGGGGGTCAATTTAATTTAATGTAATTGACCTGAGAAATGTGTGAGGTTAATTTAATTTAATTGGATAATTTCTGAGTTGATTGTAATTTAATTAATTAACTGTTCAAGTAAACTGCCCCATGCCTGATAGTATCACAGAATAGCGAATAGTCAGGAAAACTCTCCCAAACCGTAGTTGACGGGTGACGAGTAGGCTTGGAGGTGGTTCATTAGAATGCTGCCACACACACGCACGCACGCACGCACGCACGCACGCACATAAATATATCCACGTCACAACCATCTTCAGCAGGTTCAACACGTACCAAGCACAGCACACCTTCATTGCAACGAGCACAACTGCAAGACGCCGAACATGCCCACCTCCATTGAAGACATTCATAAGAAGGAAGATGAGCTCCTTGGTCCCCGGTCCGACGATCAACTGGTCAATGTCCAGTCCCTCGAGGCGGTCGTACCTGGCATGGAACTCACACAGGGCCTGACGCAGCTCCCGGATGCCTGGGGGATAGAAACGCAAGTCTTGCCCCAAGTTACATCACAACATCCCAGTAGCAATAAGTACGGATTACACATTTAGAGCAAATCTATATAAATATGCTGTAGACAACGTCATCGTGCAAGACCGACGCCACATCATAGACGTAAAACGTATAGGGGGGATGATTAATTATGTAACTCTATGCGGCACCTACGTCTGCCTCTGCTGCCATCTGACGACCAACGTTTCAACGAAAACGAAAGTTTCAGGAATTATGTCACACTTATTTGTAGAGCAGTAATGATGTATATATTATACTAACAGTAAAGGTTTTGAAACAAACGTTTCCTAATTAATTTTCCTTCCACCTTGTTTCAAATAGTTTTAAGAACAAATAGTTTCCAAGATGTCCCCAAAATACTTTATTACCCAAGGTGGGGAAATGTGCATAAAAACATTAAAACCTTTACCCAGGAAAACTTACCTGCAACGGGGACGTAAGAATTCTCCCCAGCGTGCGCCTTCAAAGCCTCGACCATTCCTGGGATGACTGGGAAAGGAGCCTGACCAAATCCAAAATGGTACACAGTGGCGCCATCTTCCATCAAGCGTTTAATTCTTTCATTAAACTCCAGATTTGACGCGCCACAATAGTGCTCTAGATCGGGCCGAATTAGATCGCTAAAGCCACTTTTTATGACTTCAGCCGTCTGTTTGCCATTTCGGAGATTTCCAGCAGCAGTTTTGTCTACGACATCAACCATCTTGTTTGGGTGATCTGAAACAATGAACTCCTGTTTTAGCCATTCACCCGAATTCATCTCACCTTATCCAATCATCCACATTGCCGAAACACTGTCAATAACCATGACTTTGTTGCCAACACGAAACATATGTGTTGTTTTCATGATGATGACAAAACAAACACTGCCACTGCGCAGCAGCGTAGTTATTCCGCGGATTCGATTCGTTGATTCGTCCTGACTGCTCCTTGCCCGAATGCTCAATATTTTGCTAGATTGGGGTGGGGGTAAATAAAACGTGTTGTTGACACTAAAACCGAAATGTAAACGAGGAAATTGCTGGGACATCTGATGTCTTACAACTGAACCTTCGAAATACTGAGCCGCCGGCCGCCCCGTCGATGTATAATATATATATATATATATATATATATATATATATATATATATATATATATATATATATAGCGCTATAGCCAGTCGGTGGGACCTCTCAAAGCGCTTTACATTTCACCTCCTGGAAGAACTGTTCATTCCAACGCCATTTTTACTTCTCTGGGAAGCATTCAGCCATGCTGCAGTTACTGCGAAAAGAGCATTCGTTCACACATCCACCTCTGTCTATAGCCAGGTACTGATTTATACAGCTGAGTGAACTGCGGCAACGTGTGGTGAACGAAATTGCCAAAGCTTCGAAACGACAACAAGAGGATTCGAACCCGGGTTCTCTCGACGTTTGTTGTAAATGACCCGTTTGGGGAACGGCGAGATGAAGTTATGCCACGTCCTGACCGGGGTTCGAATCCTCTTGCTGCGTTTCGAAGTTTGAACCATTTCGTTCATTCCACATTGCCTCAGTTCAATCAGCTGTATAAGTGAGTACCCGGTTACATATGGTGATGGATATATGTGATGGAATAATCTTCGCGGTGCCAAATATTGGATAAGGCGCTTTATAGTATTCTGTATAACAACTTACCTTTATAGTATTATGTATAACAACTTACCTTTATATTATTTTGTATAACAACTTACCTTTATAGTATTCTGTATAACAACTTACCTTTATAGTATTCTGTGTAACAACTTACCTTTATAGTATTCTGGTGTACATTAAAATGTTTATCTCCGAAGAAGCCGAAAAAGAAAACTTACCAAAATATTCACACATATATTAGCATTAAAACATTTACCACAACCACAATGTTAAATGCTTCCAAGTGACACCCCAGAATGACGAATACAACGTATCCCAGTGAAATTTAGCTATTATTCCGTCAAGTGGGTTTGAGATGCCACAGTTTGCAACGCGCTTTCGTCTACGTCAATAGTTCACAGAAGAGACGATCACACGAACCATGTAGTTCTTCTTGCGCTTAACAAAACGATGACTGTTGTGAGACATTGACGCATGCACTATTTATTGCTTCAAGTGTATCATCAAGTGTATCATCAAGTGTATCATCAAGTGTATCATCAAGTACCCTCTGCATATAATATATTAATTCATTCAAAAGTTGGTTATATTATGATGCGTTTCAACGTGTACATATCGTTAGATTGCCTCTATGCACTTTGATCTCTAAGTATACTCCAGAAGACTACTTAAACTCAATCATGGTCATGCGGTCAACGTAATGTTGACAGTTTGATGATATTATACTTCCTTGACTACTAATTCGACCACCAGGTGAAGGAAAGGTCATCCGTTGCTACTGGCAACAGCCTGTACCAACATAGGCTGGGTCACATACCTGGTAATCTAACAAATTAATCCGTCACCAACCTTCTGTGGTCGTTTTAAACACGTGCTTCAGAAAATAAGAATCATAGTTGATCTAAACAGAATAAGCGAGGGTGCCTTTTACTAAGTATTTGGGAAAGCTTGTTTGATGGAGGCATTGCAGCAGTAAGTGAATAAAAATTAGTCGCTTGAATGAAGGTATGTGGAAATGTTATTATGTTGAAACGTGATTTATGTTGGTATAAGACACAAACAGGCCGAATTACCCGGTTGTTAAGGCGTTGTACGCGATGAATCCTTTTTGTTTACTGTGAGTTGTTGATTTCCATAGAAACTCTCAACAGTTCTGATACTGATAAAGGTTCTGTTTCAAGAAATTAAGAGAACTAAAACTATTTCTCATTTTTTTTATGTTGTACCTACTGTTCAACAGTGTTATGATGAACGCGAGAAACTGTAGTGGAAGGTGGAGCATGTCCGCACTCCGCACGCTGAGGCATGTCCGCACGCTGAGGCATGTCCGCACGCTGAGGCATGTCCGCACACTGAGGCATGTCCGCACGCTGAGGCATGTCCGCACGCTAAGGCATCTCCGCACGCCGAGGCATGTCCGCACGCTGAGGCATGTCCGCACACCTCGTTATAGACCAAACGCACGCAGTATCTCATTTCGAAACCATGTTCTACGGTAGCATCTAACTCATACATCGAATATTTGAACCCGCGAATTGAACACCTTTGCATAGGTAAGAAATTATAAAATATAATGTGTTTTTTTTGCAGAATCTCATGCAATTTTATACATAAATTGATACATAACTCATACTCTCCAAAATATAAACATATTGATGTGTATGTGCATTTTTGGAATGTGTGTCATTAGTATTGTCGTTGCACAAATAAACTTTACAGCGAATAGACCGCGTGTGAGGGCAAATTGGCAATCTTCCCCCGCCGCTCGTTCATACACCTATGCGGACATGCCCCAGTCGTGTGCAGGTATTCCTCAGTGCAGTAAGTTAAGTTACATAACCTGACGTCATGATGCATATGTTATTAGAATATATATATATATATATATATATATATATATATATATATATATATATATATATATATATATATATATATATATATATATATATATATATATATATATTTAATTTGGCTTGCCCGTTTATTTACTGATGATTTACTGAGTCATTGTGTGATATATGACACCCGCCTTACGTCTACGGGGGATAATCATCAGCTAATCCATGTTTCATTATGGATGGGATGTGGCAGGAACCCAGGGGTACTCAAAACATTGCCATTATACACTCCTAGTTGAGACAGGCCAATATGACGCACCCACTTCATCACATTTAGGCCATTTTATTATATAAACTACTGCTGGTTGTGTTTATATTATTTATATGGGCGCATTTGACCCCCAAGTAATACGTATGGATAAACCTAACAAGCTATATGATGCTCTGCAGCCTGAAATTTACCATTGCTCTGTAGCAAAGGACTGAAATACGAGAGGTATATTCGCGCATACCTGTGCGGATATGCCCAAGTACAGTGGGGCATATCCGCACATCAGTGATCAATATATATTGATAATATATACTTTTTCTTAGTGGAGTTGAAGTTTGATAATTGGTAGTGGTAAACTACTAAATATACAGATGGACAAGGCGAAATTTTACCCTTCTTGCAGAAACAGTGTGTTAGTTATGACACAGTATACCTATGTGTCCACCTTCCCCTATCTTTTTTTAACGAATCGTCGTTAGAACTGCCCAAATTCTCAAAATCTTAAATGTAGGCGAGAATTCCTGACCACATAAATACTGTTTCCTGCTGTGTGTTTTGTTAATCGTCGGTGCGGAGCAGTTGTTGATGCTGTCCAAGGTCTTTCCCGCCACGAAGCGCAGACACATAAACTCAATTTAAGCTGCTCAGTTTATGGTGCGTTTACCGTCTCGTCGACAAAAATAGGTTTGCTCGAGCACGACGTTTACAATCGTTGTCAGCACTCAATTGATAAACAACGCCTGAAACATGTCATATCTGTACATAGTGCACGGGTAATATTAATACACGTATCAATAATATTAAACTTATATATGTATATAATAAAAACTATAATATCTTGAATCACAAATGATTCAGTTGCATGGAACAAAGAGTTCCTTTTGCTTGGCCATACGATCGTAAACTATCACGTTACCTCACTAGACTCTCAGCTACGTTCTCCTTTCTTTGTGCGGTCAAAACACTGACGACATTAACGCTTTGCACGTTGTTTTTATAAATGTGCATACGTCAGCGATGTCCAGATAACAAGCCGGTGTTGTGGAAAGAAGGCATAGACTCCGAATGAACAATCATATTTCTCCCACTGAAAAGTACGGTTAGCGGTGCAACTGAAAAATACGGTAACAAATAAAAATATAAGCTCAAATCCCCCCCCCCACCCCACCCCCTAAATACGCCAATGGTTATTGTACATATTTATGATTCTCAATACGACGTATTACCAGAGTTTATTTATGATTCTCATTACGACGTATTACCGGAGTTACACATGCATAGCATTTGTGTACTTGAGACGCGTGAAATAGTTCCGAACAAAAACGACTATTATCTAAGAAAATGTCTAAATAAAAGTTCAACCCAAAAATGTACACACGTGCGCGGAGGTTGTGAGGTTTCACTGTAACGTTGCTTGGTCGTAGCGCGCGCAGCAATCTAGGTCGAGTCTAGACTATACACTATGATTATTAGTAAATCATTGTGTACCAAGATCATTATATGTAGCTGATTCAAATAGGGTTGGTAAGCTGGCTCAACTAACACTTGGTGCGGGGTAAGTTGAGCCACTGTGTAGCGTAAGTTGGGTAAATGCTTTATTTGCATAATTTATGTAGGCCTTGTACTAAAATTTCATAACAACACAGCCAACACATCTACCCATTGTGTACAACACGTCTCTGACAAATATACACGCTTAATTAATAAATCGACGCACTTAATTAATATAGACTTAGAACATATAGGCCAATCACAATGTAACTAAATGCTAATATGTTCACTGATGTATTATCATATAATTCATTGATGTATTTTGGGATAGAGAACATTCGTGTTCGCTCTTTAACTTGGTTAAAGCGTGTGTTGATAGTTTACTCACCAGCAGACATTTATCAAAATAACAAAGTTTCGAAAAACGTCAAAAAACATACTTTTAACTCATATTTTCTTACTGTTGCGGGTGGTACCATGTAACTGTCGCTGCTGTAGTTTCCTGGGAAACACGGGTGGCTCAACTAACACTGCCTTCCCCTATACTTACATTACGATTTTCGAACGCGCGGCATTGACGTGAATTTAACGTAAAATCGTCATAAGTAATGATAAAGGTTGAATGTGTCTGTTCAATCATTTCTTGCTGATCGCAGCAGTTGAAAGTTGACAGTTTTGTTGGAGGTTCAATGTTGGGTTTTTTCTCTTGGTTTTCTTGGAAGTGTTGCGAATTATTTCGGGGTGAATTATTTCTGCACTGAATCATTATCAATATTATATATGATTGCTGAGTGATGACATGGCATCATACCTAGGTATACATATTCCATTACTGCATACATACTTGGTGACATATCATTAATGTACTTCTTGCTTTGTATCATACGAATCAAGTGCCAGTGATTTTAATACGTACCCCCTTTCAAGGATTTTGGCAACAATTTGTTTTGGTTACACAAATTAAACAGGAAAAACAAGCGTTGTTGCTTAATTCCATTGTCTCAGTGATAATATGTTTATACATCTGATGCTCCAATATCCGACTGTATCTTCTAAGTATCATATAATTTGAGACCACAAAGAGTATTACTTCACATAGTATTCATGTTTAATTTAGATATGTGGATAGTATATATTATCTTGACTAACAAATGTTTCTGTTGGAACATTCTCACTATATGGCCTACCTCTCTGGTTGTCAGCTGCTTTCAACACACCCGCTTGTCCCTGCCGTTCGACGTCAGACTGTCACGGAAAGTGACCAGTTTACCTGCACGCTCGCTACCGACTAAACATTACGACCCTCTTGGACCATTAAGCACAACGCGCTGACAACGTTAACCCTTTCCGCCCGCGGTGTCCGGATATCAGGCCGCGGAATGCATACATAGGTAAATGGCTCGAATAGTGGATAGAATGGTGCACGGTATAATAGTGGATAGAATGGTGCACGGTGTAATAGTGGATAGAATGGTGCACGGTGTAATAGTGGATAGAATGGTGCACGGTGTAATAGTGGATAGAATGGTGCACGGTGTAATAGTGGATAGAATGGTGCACGGTGTAATAGTGGATAGAATGGTGCACGGTGTAATAGTGGATAGAATGGTGCACGGTGTAATAGTGGATAGAATGGTGCACGGTGTAATAGTGGATAGAATGGTGCACGGTGTAATAGTGGATAGAATGGTGCACGATGTAATAGTGGATAGAATGGTGCACGATGTAATAGTGGATAGAATGGTGCACGGTGTAATAGTGGATAGAATGGTGCACGGTGTAATAGTGGATAGAATGGTGCACGGTGTAATAGTGGATAGAATGGTGCACGGTGTAATAGTTGATAGAATGGTGCACGGTGTAATAGTGGATAGAATGGTGCACGGTGTAATAGTTGATAGAATGGTGCACGGTGTAATAGTGGATAGAATGGTGCACGGTGTAATAGTGGATAGAATGGTGCACGGTGTAATAGTGGATAGAATGGTGCACGGTGTAATAGTTGATAGAATGGTGCACGGTGTAATAGTTGATAGAATGGTGCACGGTGTAATAGTGGATAGAATGGTGCACGGTGTAATAGTTGATAGAATGGTGCACGGTGTAATAGTGGATAGAATGGTGCACGGTGTAATAGTGGATAGAATGGTGCACGATGTAATAGTGGATAGAATGGTGCACGGTGTAATAGTGGATAGAATGGTGCACGGTGTAATAGTTGATAGAATGGTGCACTGTGTAATAGTGGATAGAATGGTGCACGATGTAATAGTTGATAGAATGGTGCACGGTGTAATATTGGATAGAATGGTGCACAGTGTAATAGTTGATAGAATGGTGCACGGTGTAATAGTTGATAGAATGGTGCACGGTGTAATAGTGGATAGAATGGTGCACGGTGTAATAGTTGATAGAATGGTGCACGGTGTAATAGTGGATAGAATGGTGCACGGTGTAATAGTTGATAGAATGGTGCACGGTGTAATAGTGGATAGAATGGTGCACGGTGTAATAGTTGATAGAATGGTGCACGGTGTAATAGTGGATAGAATGGTGCACGGTGTAATAGTGGATAGAATGGTGCACGGTGTAATAGTGGATAGAATGGTGCACGGTGTAATAGTGGATAGAATGGTGCACGGTGTAATAGTGGATAGAATGGTGCACGGTGTAATAGTTGATAGAATGGTGCACGGTGTAATAGTGGATAGAATGGTGCACGGTGTAATAGTGGATAGAATGGTGCACGGTGTAATAGTGGATAGAATGGTGCACGGTGTAATAGTGGATAGAATGGTGCACGGTGTAATAGTTGATAGAATGGTGCACGGTGTAATAGTGGATAGAATGGTGCACGGTGTAATAGTTGATAGAATGGTGCACGGTGTAATAGTTGATAGAATGGTGCACGGTGTAATAGTTGATAGAATGGTGCACGGTGTAATAGTTGATAGAATGGTGCACGGTGTAATGCAGACAATTACGATGGTTCGGACGACGGTGTGTATAATAATTATAGTCAGACGCGGAATTAGGGAAGACGGATGCTCCCCTACTTTTGGGATCAGCCTACGGTTACATTTCCCCATTGGTGATCATGTTAACGTTTTTGCACGATTATAAGAAAACGGGACCATTAAACATTCTGAAACTTCTTTCCTGCCGTTGTCATCATCTCATTGATATGTTCGTCGAGTTTAGTCAAAATCACATATTTATCACTCTTAAAATGGCTGAACGTGCCGTGTCCGTAATTTTACCAACTTCTGCATTAATTACTACGCTCCTCAAACAGGTAGAGAAACCGATGGCCATGTGGCCGTAGGGATTGATGGCACCATTGCTATCTCGAAAGATGACATCAGTGTTTTGCGCAGCATTTGCTGTGACTTTTTTAGTGGCAGATGGCTTGATCTAGAGGCGTGGTAGTCGGTGGCCTTTCTCTCCGACGGTTTCTCTTCTCTGTCCACGGTTCGTTTCTTCTTTCATCTGCCATCCTCATACCACTCTGCACAGCCTGTCGCCATTTGTTGCGGTCTGCTGCAACTGATTTCCAGGGCTCGATGCTGATCTGAGCAGATTTGACATCTTGTTTGTAAGCAACCCTGAACCGCAGAGCTGGACGGCCGACACACCTTGCACCAGAGGCAAGCTCACCATAAAGGACGTCCTTTGGAATGCGTCCATCCACCATGCGGCAGACATGGCCAAGCCAGAGCAGATGTCGCTGACTTGGCAGAAAAAAACATGCTGTAGTTGTCTGCACGCTCAATGTGACATCTTTGTTCGGTGTGTGTTCCTGCCAAGTGATGCCAAGTATGCTGCTGAGGCGTCGTTCCTGCTTCCAATGTGTTGTCCACATTTCGCTAGAGGAGGGTGCTTAGGACACAAGAACCTATGATTGAGGGAAGGCAGTCACAATAACGAGAAATCCGTACAAAGAACTAAATTACAGAAGGCCAGTTCGACAGTGAGTCGCATCAGGGTCTCATCTGAGAAAATAAAACATCATCTGAAAAGGCGACATCGACAAAACGGGGTGGCACCGGAACTCGGGGAAAGCCGCAGCAAAGAAATGAGGGTCAAAGAAACGAGGATGAAGAAAACTGATGCCTCCACTGCAGCGAAATCGTTCGCGGAAACAGTCTACGGTGCAGCACCTGTAATAGACGGACACCCGATGGTGTAATTGATAATTAACAGCAGGACTTTAGCGTAAATTAGTACACACTCACTTCGTTGTTTTGTTACACAGTGTTCTCCGTATTCGCTAGGTGGCAGGATTTTTAGCCTAAAGTGTTCTTTTGATCACAAAAACAGCCTTATTCAAGGCTAACGTAGCACACTAATTAAAACTAAATTGTATGATGGCCCCGTGCAAACGACAGTTAAAGGCCACAAGGCACGTAATTTGTGGCAGTTGTAGTAACTGGGTAGATTTCGTCAAGTCTGGGTGCGAAAAGTCCTGGGCTGAGGTCCAGGCAGATAGTTTTAATTTTGAGTGTAGGGGATGCGCAAGGATGAAGGAAATAGAGGTGGAGTTGAAAGAGCTGAGACTGCTCGTTGTGGCAATGGTGGGAAGGGATCAGGGGAGTTGTGCCAGTAGTTCCGGTGAGGGAACAGTAGACGATAAAGTGGGGAAAGACACAAGAGATGCTAGGGAGAGCTCACCTCAGCCTGGGAGGAAGCTGAGAGGAGGGAAGGTGACAGGTCATAGGGAGACAGGACGTAAGGAGACGGGGAAGGAAAGGAACGGGAGGGAAGACAACCGGGGTGAAGGAGAGGGAGTAGGGGAGACAGGAGGGAAGGAGAAGGGAGTGGGGGAGACGGGAGGAAGACAACCGGGGTGAAGGAGAGGGAGTAGCGGAGACAGGAGGGAAGGAGAAGGGAGTGGGGGAGACGGGAGGGAAAACAACCGGAGTGAAGGAGAGGGAGTAGGGGAGACAGGAGGGAAGGAGAGAGGGGAGTGGGGGAGACGGAAGGGAAGGGGTCAGGACAGAATGTGATGGAGGGGATCGAAAGGAAGAGTTATTCTGCAGCAGTGATAGAGGGGTGAGGAAGAGAGCGAGGGTGTTTGTGGGGATTCGATAGTTAGGAAGACCGACAGAGTCTTAAACAAGGGAGATGATGTGGTGGTCTGCTTGCCTGGAGCCAAAATAGAGGCGATAACTGAGAGGGTAAAAACATCGTAGGCTCGGGTAAGGGTGGATCTGTTTTAGTACATGTAGGGACAAATAACGTAGAGAGGGAGGGTACAACTGCCATAGTTAGGAAATATAGGCAGTTGGTCAGAACACTAAAACAGACGCGGGTTGAGCAGGTAATACTGTCAGGGATTTTACCTGTGATGGGCAGGAGGGTCATAAATATCGAAATTGTCGGGGATGGCAATTAACATGTTAGTCCAGAGGCTGTGTAGGGAAGAGGAAGTTGGATTTGTGGATTTATGGGAAAGTTTTGTTGGGAGGGTGATATGTACATGAAGGATGGGCTTCATTTAAGTGGAAAGGGGGCGGCAGTATTCGCGGACAAACTTTCAGCAGCAGTAGATAGCGACTTGGGTACAATGACAAATATTTTTGGAAGTAAACATTCTTTAAACTAGAAGTGCAGGGGGGTTACCTAGAGGTGTCTCAAGCAGAACAAGAGACCACTAGCACAGATAAACCAATATCAAATCATCCGAAAAACATCTCTGAAAAAGGTTATAGATGCGTATGTTTAAATGCAAGGAGCATAGTAAATAAGAAAAACGAATTAAACATTATGGTAGAAGATATTGACCCTCACATAATTGGTATAACTGAATCATGGGCCAACATAGATATAACAGATGCTGAATTAAGACTGACAGGATACGTAATGTTTAGGAAAGATCGAATAGGAAGAAGGGGCGGGGGAGTTATTTTATATGTTAAAGAATCTATTCAGGCTTATGAAATAAAACTAGAAAGGGAAGCAGATTGCGATGAAGCTGTTTGGTGCAAAATTGTTTCAGGAAATTCAAAATTAACTGTTGGATTAGTTTACCGAAGTCCAAACATAAACGAAGAGGACAACACAAAAATAAAAACGCTATAAAGGAAGTTAGTAAAGGGAATGTATCATAATGGGAGATTTTAACCATGGACACATACAATGGAATTCTCTAGAGAGCACAGGGATTGATGATCAACAATTTCTATGTTTAATCCAGGATAGCTTTCTTACTCAGCACGTACTAGAACCAACCAGGGGAGAAAATGTATTAGATATAGTTTTGTCATCACAAAAAGAATTAGTGGACAATGTAAAAATATTTGAACCATTGGGTAATAGTGACCATAATCAAATACATTTTGACATCAATGTAAAATCAGAAAGTAAAAATAAGAAAACGTACAAGAGAAACTTCCACAAAGGTAACTACAAAGATATGAGAAAATACTTAGCACAGCTAGATTGGAATAACATGCTGATGAATAAGACTGCAATTGAATGTTGGAATATTCTAAAATATGAAATTGAGAGTATCATTGATAAATTTGTTCCCTTCCGAAAACAAGGAAAACGGTGTAGAAAGAAACACGTGTCAAAAGAGGCAATTAGAAAAATAATGCTAAAACAAACTATGTGGAGGGTTTATAGGCGTACCAGAAAGGAAGAAGACTATGCAAAATACAAAGAGGCACTTAATGCAGCTACAACTGAAATCAGACAATCTAAAAGAAGCTATGAGCAAAAACTGGCATGTAACATAAAAACTGACAGCAAGAGTTTTTATGCATATGTCAGGAGTAAACAAAACGTACAAGACAAGGTTGGACCTCTAGAAGACAGTGCTGGAAATATAATATCACAGGGGTTTTTAATGGCGGAAGACCTAAATGGTTACTTCAGTTCAGTGTTTACAAAAGAAGATATTAGTTCATTACCAGTTGCTGATGCTAAATTTCAGGGGACTAAATCTGACTATTTAAGACCGTTAGTTGTAACTCCAGAATTGGTAGCTAGGAAAATAAAGGCAATGAAGGATAACAAATCACCGGGAGTGGATGGGATTCCTCCAAAATTACTAATGGAAACAGTAGATCAAATCAGTATACCACTTGCAAGAGTATTCAACTTGTCATTAAAAGAGGGAGTTGTTCCGTTTGAATGGAAAGAAGCAAACATCATACCATTATTTAAAAAGGGTTCGAGAAATAAGTCAGAGAATTACAGACCAGTGAGTTTAACGTCAGTGATTTGTAAATTATTAGAAAGGTTAATTAAAGACCATATGGTGGACTTCCTCGTTAAGCATAAATTATTAAATTCATCTCAACATGGATTCCTTAAAGCGAGGTCATGCTTAACAAATGTGTTATGTTTTTTGGAAGAAATCACTAAGTGGATAGACGAGGGATCGCCAGTAGATATTATCTACTTAGATTTTCAGAAAGCTTTTGACAAAGTGCCACATCAAAGATTGCTACTTAAATTAAAAGCCCATGGTATCGGGGATAGCATAACTGACTGGATAGAACAATGGCTGACTGACAGAAGACAACGAGTTGTAGTAGATGGCGAAGTTTCAAATTGGAAATCGGTTTTGAGTGGGGTACCTCAAGGATCAGTATTAGGACCTATATTATTCTTAATTTATATCAATGACTTGGACGACAGTATAACAAGTAACGTACTGAAATTTGCGGACGACACAAAACTGTTTAGAAAGGTTAATACTGATGGTGATAAACAACATTTACAAAACGATCTAGACAGATTAGTGAAATGGTCTGAGAAATGGCAGATGCTGTTCAATTTTGGGAAATGTAAATGCCTACATACAGGACATGGGAACTTGAATGTAAACTATAAAATGGGAGCTACTGTTCTTGGTACTACTGTAAAGAAAAGGACTTAGGAGTTACAATAAGCGCTGATATGAAAGTTTCAGAGCAGTGTGGTATTGCAGCTTCAAAGGGTAATCAAATTCTTGGATTGATTAGAAGAAACATAACATACAAGGGAAAAAAGTTAATTATACCTCTTTATAAAGCAATAGTTAGACCTCATTTAGAATACTGTATACAAGCATGGAGACCATATCGTAAGAAGGATATAGATACGCTTGAACGCATACAAAGGAGAGCAACTAAAATGATTCCAGAACTTAGAGACCTTAGTTATGAAGAACGCCTGAAAGAATGTGGTTTAACAACTCTAGAGACAAGGAGGTTAAGAGGAGATCAGATTGAAGTTTTTAAGATATTAAATGGGTATGAAAATATTGATAGAAATATGTTTTTCTCACTCAAGAAGGATAGCAGAACTAGAGGACATGAGGTAAAATTAGTAAAGGATCAATGTAGATTGGACATCAGGAAGCACTCGTTCTCACAGAGGACAGTAAATGAATGGAACAAACTGTCTACAGATTGTGTAACTGCTAGCAGCGTGAATATGTTTAAAAACAAGGTTGACACATATATCAGAAGGGCGGGTTATAAGTAGGTGAACATTGTTGGACTCTCGATAAGCCAATGGCTTCCTTGTCCACTTGCCATCTGGGCCTTTGGCTTGGATGGCAAATCTTGTTAAATCTTGTTAAAACCTATCCACAACTGTAGGCACACGTCAAGCGACGTACAACGATTGTAGGGTCAACGCTGGTCAAGTAGAATTATTATCACATTAACAAACATTTCATATACGAGCTGCTAAATATTTACTTAAACTGAAACCACGACGGATGGATATAAACGGTTATCAGCTTATCCCAACCCCCACATAATCTATTGTGCTGTCAATGTTGGCCACACCACGAAACAGCGCTATTTAAACTCAAGCCACGACGGCGTGTCAACATTTATCAGCCGCAAGTACACGATCGGGGGTTTGAATCCTCTTGAAGCCGTTTTGAAGACTATTTCGGTCACCCCACGTTGTCTCAGTTCACTCATCTGTTAAATGACTACCAGGTTACAGACAACGGTGGATATGTGATTTAATGAACAGTTTTGTCAGGGGCAACGCATAAACGAGCTAGGTACAGTGTGTGCACTGTAAACACATGGAGTAGATTCAGGGAAGATAGACCAACTGTGATATACCTTACAAACACGAGCAAAGCAAAAGTGAAACTAAACAAGTACATTTACTTCTCATGAAAATGTTTAATACATCAAAAACACTGTTACTCTGAATATATATTTAACAAAACATCTGATCTGCAGAAAACAGTGAGCTGAAACACTGGTATGTAATTCTGTGTCCTGCAAAAAAACTCAAACAATCTATAAATAGAACATATTTCAAAAGTATAGAAACAACATCGTCATATTCCATCAAGTATCATAACAGAGCGAGCAGTAATTTCACCAAATCCGCTTAATATCAGTCAAATGGTAGTGTAGTCTCTGCCTTCTTCAGATAACCCCTAATGATATCCCAAATTCTATGCCTCACTCAGTGATGAGTCGTGGTTGTGGAGAAAGGTTGCTAGATGATGTTGCGTGTCAACTCTTACTGTTTACTTGTAACCGACCTGTCTGACTCTATGAGAAGTTCAGGTATAAGGTACTTGTATAGGGACACACTTTGTCTTTGTAATTTTTCAAACAACCTAATTATTGTATTCACGCCTCTTGCTGGTGGATGATGGTCTTATGGTGTTGCTGTAGCATCTGAAGAGGCTAATTAAAGCTAAATCTTGCCGATAAATCATACGGAGGCAGAAGTCTTTGATACAAGCATTCTACGGTGTGATCTGCATGGGATGGAATCACTGCCCGCTTCACTGGATAAATACCACTGACACCTGCATTTAATCTCATCAGTGACCATGCTCAGGGTCAGCGGTCATTGCGAGTTGATTCAAGCCAAAGCGAAAACATGACACCCACATGAAGGTGGCCAACAATCTCTTATGACAACTGATGACGTCGTCAGGAAGACATCAAATGGTTGTTCAATGAAGTGTGTTCGGTTGGTGTGTGTGAGAGGGTGCACGAGTGCGCATGCCACACAAACACACGCACACGAGTACGCATGCCACACAAACACACACGCACGTGTGCAAGTGGGTATGCTCAGAATTTTGTGTGATGTTGTTATTTTAATGCAACATTTGTCGCTTTGACATGTTGTCTTTCACCTGGTGAACCCCATCTTACTATCATTGTACTTGAACCCGTTCTTACTCTACGCAACGCACCGACAAGCAAACCTGATAAATCATCCCATTTCTGTCAATGTTTCACTTCGCATGTCACTTCAAAACTACACTTTAACGAGTCACTTTGACGTATCCATTGGCCGCATCATGTTGTCTCAGCGATGCGATCTAAGACGTGCATGTAGTCGCGCACACATTCCTGGTACTGCTCTTCCAGGATTTCTAGCCTCTGATCGCCAGAAACATTCGTCATCGTCGCCATGAGTTCGTTCGGCTTCAACGTTCGACGCAACTTTTCAAACTCACGGCCATTTTTCTGAAAACGAACAAACCTTCATAATTGGCTCTGACCAAGGCTGAGTTGGCACCATGGTAATTACTATATCAAACGATTATGATATTAAAAGTAAGAGACATGTTAGTTTGGCTAAGTAGTGGAAATAGTGATCTCTTCCGTCATATAAGAACAAGAACAAGTTTTATTTTCACCCATAAATGAGATTACACATGCATATTCGAGTGTGTATAAATACAAAACAAAATTGATAGAAGTTAATTAAAAAATAGCATACAAAACAAAAAAGAAAGGGGCTAGTGACTCCTATTAAGACAAATATGTCGCTGTCCTAAGAGCCACTCATTATTAGCAAATTATCTTTAGCCTCTTTGTTTTCTTTTTTCATACAAAGTGTATCTCTTTATAATTACGGCTATGCCTAAAATGTGTCTAGCAATATGTTTGCAATACAGATGTGAATAATTTAATTCATAGTAATAGTATACTCAAATGCATGCATTGTTTGCTATGAATTAAATTATTTGCAATACAGATGTGAATAATTTAATTCATAGTAATAGTATACTCAAATGCATGCACTGTTTGCTATGAATAAAACACGAGTACATACAGTATGCATCCATCCATATAATTATGTAAATTTTATTAGTTATGGTGATTTTGTTGACGTAAGAGGCACTGTTTCAAATAATATGCCAAGTATCATAAAGTGTGAGTGAATATCTTTTCCACAACTAATTCTGGAGTTTCATTTATAGCATGTAGCAGAATTCTTTTTGCAAATTCATGTTTTATTCTAGATAAGTATATTTTTTTATTGCGAGTATTATGACAGTGTATGTCATAATTTGAGATAAGTTGCCAGTTTAATAAGTAGAGTGGCAAATTACTGTGAATATATTTACAGTAAAATGTTAGTTCTTGTAACTTCAACTGATCTTCTATTTTCAGTATTTCAAGTGTTTCTATGTGAATTGTACCTGCTGAAGGTTATTATTCATACTGCCCTTTTGGGGATTTTCATTATTCTGTTGCCTTTATATCTCCATGCCATAATACAATAATTAATATGCGATAATATTAAAAAATTGTATAACATAATTATTATTTCTATAAGTAATACATATTTTAGTCTATTTAATATTCCAGTCGTCTTGGAACATTCATTGTGTATGTTTTCTGTGTTTTTTCCAGTTTAGATTTTTGTCCATAGTTACTCAGTAGAAATTTAATTTATCCACTCATTCAATGTTGATATCATCTATTTTAAGAGTAAGAGTTTGCATGCCTTTATTGTGTAAGTGAAAGACCATATATTTAGATTTGTTTTTATTTAGTGATAGTTTAAGTTAATGCTTAACCATTCAATAATTTTAAGGAGTTCATAATTTTCATATATTAATGATTCTGTACTTTTATTCTGTATGCTATCACTAAAATGTTTAATGCATTAGAGAGTATTGTATCGTCAGCATACATGATGAAGCTAAACATTTTACTCACTTGCGGGAAATCATTTATGTAAATAATAAACAATAAAGGTCCAAGAATTGAACCTTGTGGTACTCTGATTTCTATAGGTAGGATTTCTGATTGCATCTCTTCAATTTCAACTTACTGTTTTCGGTTATTTAAGTAATTTTCGAATAAAACAAGAGTAGTACCATCCATGCTATAGTACCTTAAAATAGCATGATCAATAGTATCAAAGGCCTTTCGGAGACCGAGAAATAAAAATACTAATTGCAATGCAATGTAACTGAGTGTTGTTGAACACACAAGAACGAAGAGACCAATAAAATTGGAGTGGCTGAATGTCGAACCTGATTCAGATACAATTTCACTAAGATTCTTATGAGCTTATACGCATGATTTCACTCATTAAAATCAGTTTCCCTCATTAATTAACAGAAAAGTGGGTTTCACCAAGAATCCATCAAAGAATCCATGAAAAAAACGCTCATTGTTAATGACGAGGTTAGACCGCTCATATGCAAAATATATCCATCATAAACGGTCAAAACGATGACAACTTTTTTTTTCTGGTTTGTCCAACTGTGTGCAGTGTGGATCTTATTACGGAAATTTCTATAATTAGCTTATAATGGATTTAATGAGTAAAATGAAATGCTCATAAATTTGTTTGTGATGCACAGAGGCTGCATACTGACCTGGAAAGGCAGATTGAGTCGTCGTTTGATGTCGATCCTGTATGCGGTGTATTCTTTCACTTCGTTGCAGTTTGTCGCTTTTAGTCGCAAGATCTCGTACATTCGACGTGTCTGTTTCTGAAATGTCAAACTTCCTTGGTCAATCCCGCCTTCATCGCCACCAGGGGTTTCTCACTACATGTCAGTACCCCTGGCAGATCGACCAGTTGAAACATGGATTTTCGGTTGTAGTGTTAATAATATTGTGTGCTCAGATTTATGGGCTCGCATTCGTGAACTTAACTTTAACTGGTGGTAGACCCGGGGTCGCTGGTAAGATGGGTTATGATGGGCATTTTGTGGGAACGCTCTTTGAAGTTTGGGTGCGGGTGTGTCTAGTTCCCATAAACACGTTGACCAAGACAGGAAATGGGACAAAGTACAAATGATTCAGCATATATCCACACATGGCGTGGGATAAACTTACAAATCCATGTTTCAACAGGTCGATCGGCCAGGGGTACTGCAGTACTCTAGTACTGTAGTACTCTAGTACTGTAGTACTCTAGTACGGTAGTACTGTGCCATCACCTGGCTAGCAAGGATGAGTTAGGCCGAGAGTTAATTCATCACATGAAATGATTCACTAAATGTAGAGCATCACAATATTCAGCCGCAAACAAAACTGGCCATGGACACCGGGCCTTCCACCAGGTGACACTTTGTAGTAGCACAGTGTTTGACAAAGGGGGAATGTCTATCAACTTCAACAACATTGTAACAATTCTGCGAAACAAACCCTCACTAGCTGCCGAATTCCACACCTTTTCAAAACTGATAAAATGTCCATGGCAACCTTAAGATATAGTTTATACCAAGCCAGATATCTTATTTCAAGATATTAAAGTTCTAGGTCAGAATATTAGTGAGTACAAGACAAGACACGTCTACTACAATTTGTCAAAAATCTATTTATAAAACTACTGTGACGAAATCAGCTGCAATTTATCAATCTTCTGTCACCTTTTTGTCATCCATTTAATAAATTCAATGACTGGTACACGTCATCGCAATTCCACGACTTTTACCATCACAAGCAGAATGCCATTCACTTCCAACACTTTCCCAATTGAATCAACCACAGATCATTCTAGTTGCAGTGGTGCCACCTGGTGGATCTAGGCCAACCAGAGGGGAGCATACCTTATTCAGTCGCAGTTTTTCCCGCGCCTCTTTCATCATGTCGTCGGAGAAGCCACGTCGGAGTTTCTTTGGTGCGAAACTAGGGAGCTTCAGACAGTTCCTTGCATCAACAAAATCGCGTAATCGTTGAAACTGCTCTGATGGGTCCTCAACTGCAAGATATTATACACAAGATATTATACACGAGATGATAACTATGTACGCTGCAAACCTGCGGGTAAGATACACTGTAAACAAAAGGGCATGATATAGTAATTGGGCACTGTTACTGCATTGATCACTATTCACTAGGTGGCACCACTACCTAACACAGGATTGAGTTAGAGCCATAGAGTTACATCATTAATCACCCCTTATAAACTAACGTTTTACTAACGGGTGTTCTAGTTATGTCTATGGTTTTGAGCATGCAGAAATATTACATTGGCTCCACCTGGGGACCATTAGCAAAACTGCATGTTTTGCAATAATTATTTGGTTAAATAAAATGTAAATGACCTACAAAACAAGTATTGTAATTAAACTAGAAATGTTTGTTACTGGATATGTGAGACAAAGGCTAGAACCATGTGGGTGTTTATTTTTCGTGGCATTCCAATTTCCACGGTGGCGTAACATAAGTTTTCAATGCCCAGCTTTAACATACGTATAAGGTGCCTCTTTAAAATCACAATATATACAGCAGTATCTGCCTTCAACGGAACCTCCGCAATGTCGGGACACTTTCTCAATGTATGGACTGTTTTATCATGTTAATGTCCCTCTAATGAGGGGCCACCTGGTGAACGCGGACAGTGGATACGATATATGACCCTGTTAAGGCAGACAGCAATAATTAGTTTCATAATTTTGTTTAGAAAATGACAGACAAACAGCATGGTGTGTGGCCGGTTGTCGCAGTTATGCACTGCAAGAACTAGTCATATAACTTTGATGGCCGTGCAACACAGTCTCGCCTCGCTGTACTCCTCATGTTTGTCCAAACAACTAACTTAGAATTGCTTTGATGGTGCTCCATAAACTTTAGGTGCAATGAATATGAAAGGGAGGTGTTGTTTGTTTTGCACTTGCATAGGTCAATGATGTTTCACTGGTGCTGGTGGCTTCCCTTCGCCTCGATAGTTCGATTCTGGTGCCAGTGGCTTGTTAATTGCAATTGAAATCCACAAATATGCCTTGTACAAAAATCAGTGAAATTAGTTTAATGCAGTTGAGTAGGCAAAACCAATACAAAACTGTGATGAAATGACTAGGAAGTGTAATAATGTTTCCGTTGATCCACAGACGCGCATCGTAAAACTCTTTCGCTATGCCAAATGGCAGAGCACACCGGTGTGCCAAAAATATGAATTGGTCTCACGTGTGAAACAGTGAATCCTAATATCAAGTGGCATGGGATAGGTGCTTTCCTAAATCAATGCTATGACACTGGTTGAACGACGAAGTGAAACAATTATTGATTGTACCTATTGTTGTTTTTAATGTTTAATCAACATTCGGAATTGGGCGGACAATCTTGTGTGGAAATGTTTCTGATGTGTCATCACTCGTGCGAGTCTGGATCGTGGTGTTAAATTTTTGGGACTGGTGCCGTATTGACCAATTTGTGTAAGACATGTAATTTTTTGGGGTTTTTTAAATGTTTTCTTTGTTTTGCTTATTTTGTAGTACCAGAGGCACAGTAATGTCCGTATTATACAGCATGTGTATGTTTTAATTATTAATAGATCTTCCGACACATTTCTACCATGTAGTAGTACTAGTAATACTGAACCCTCCAACGTAACATGCCTGTCCCTCTGATGAGGGGATATTTTTAAAATAAAAAAATTAATTTCTGATTGTTTAAGTTTTAAACCCAGCACAAAAAAGTTCAACTTCCTCCCTAACATGCGCATTCGGTTTAGTAAGAGTGCGTACTTTTGTCAAAATGATCGAATGAACTGACATTGTTCGTTTAATCAGATAACTTGATAAAGCGTGAATAGCCTTATGTTATATAGTGGATAGAGCCGGACCACTTTTGTCCTTTTCACCAAATTCTAACTAGATCCAGTCAAAAATAATTTAATAGTTTGTTCGATGATTTCATCAAGACTAAATAACAGACTTGCACATGAGCTACTATGTCACAGTAGATCCTAGACTGATTCTAAAATGAAACAAGCACAAAACTGAAACGAGGCAGGACAACTGATTCATCGAACACCTACCGGTGATATCGAGAATCTCGGACCGTGAGTAGCAGTTGTTGTAGAACGTCTGCAGTAGTTTGGCGCCGTGTCCTTGGCGTTGGAATGGGGGCATGATGAGAACCTGACTGATCCGCGGCCGAATCTTCTCGGGGTAGGCGTAGTAGTTGTATACGGTCATGTAACCAGCAAACGCATACATCGTCTCGCCACCATTCTTGTACTTCTCAAAACTGCAACAGACGGCGGCAATTCGTGGTGTGATTCATGTGGGGCATGGCGGTTGAAACAGTTCAGGTGAGCGAACCCGTGTTTGAATCCTCATTTCGAAGCTTGGGCAATTTTGTTCACTCCACGTTGCTTCAGTTCACTCAGCTGTATAAATGAATACCTGGCTATAGACAGTGGTGGATATGTGAACGAATAGTTGTCGCACAGTAGTTACAGCATGGCTGAATACTTCCCAGAGAAGTCAAGTTGGTGTTGGAATAAACAGATCTGCCTGGGGGTGAAGTGGAAAGCGTTTTGAGCAGTTCCAAGGACTGTATACGGTGATATATGAGAACGTACCTTTACTTTACTACTCACCAGGGGGCTCACCAGTCTGTTCAACCGATACTAGCGTGACGCATGAATTCTAGGAGTGTTCACGGAGTCAGACGGATTTGATAAGTAAGTATAAAAGAAATAAAACGACATTGCTGAACACAGCAGCATAGTGTAATATAATATTTGACACGAGGAGAGAATGGAATGGAATGGTTGACAAAGAGAGCAGATGCGCTTACAGAGATATGGTGGGAGTGGCAGGGGAGTGGAGAACGAGAACAAAGTAGTAGAGACGGGTAGTGGAGATGGCAGTGAAATAGGAGCAGTGACTATGGAGGGAAAAAAAAATCGACAACAGGTTTCGATGCCAGCCTCACCCCGGATAAAGTGGAGAGCAACATGTCAACTGATTTAAACAAATGAGCACAGATGCCAAGATTCTACCAAATGTCATATATTCAGATACACATGTAGACATAAACTACAAGGGACATGTAAGTTTACTTTGGAATAGTTTTACTTCAGCTAGGTGGCAGCACATTAATACAGGTTTTGTTAACACCGGGTGGCAGCAGAAGCTAGTTAAATACTATGGATGCAAGAAATTCATATAAGGACATTCAACTGATCAAGAGACAATTCATTGCAACAATGAGTTTTTCATGTATATGATCAAATTATTATAAAATTATAGCTGAGCTTTTAAGTCAATAATATTGTTCAGAACTTGTGATAGACATGCTAACAATGTATTTAATTTAATCTTGTCATGACCATTGTAGTTTTAAGAAGTTCTGTTATAATCTACAATCATAACTTCCATCGGAATTTTTTCAGATAGTAGCATTTCATCACTTTTGGGGCAAAGCGGAGTTAATGATCATGTCTTATGAGTTCACATGAATCTTAGAGATGCCGATTCCAGACACTGACACCAGGTAGCATCACCTACATTAGGTAGAAGAGCCAGCGATTATCATCCACACAGATGTAAGATGCAGCATCAACGTAGAAGAGCAGAAATGGCTGGATTCGTTTGTGGTATGAACGGAAGCCCGGTGTCTCCACGTCGGTGCGATAGATTTGGAAGCAACGTTCCTCCCCAGCTGCAGAGAGAAAAGGCGTAAGCACATCAACTCAGTGTGTGACATCAGGTTAAAAATGTCAAGGGCCAACTGGGCATGCAACCTGAAAACGTTGCAAGCCCCTAAACATTTGAAGACCCAACAATCCCAGTACATCAAGCTACTGCAGTCATGTCATGAATTTTGATAATAATCCGTGAATGGATTGTCGTTCCGTTTTTTTGGAATGTTATGTTTGATGTGGCAATTACCTCTCATGAAACGTTTGTATACTTTCTGAATATGTCGACCAACTCACTCTTGTGTCACATAGTTTTTGGAGAGTTCTAGGCCAAAAGTAAAAAAATCCTAGCATTGTAAAAAAACATAAATTCCATGAAAATGTAGGATATTAGCTTTCTATCATGGAATGCAGAACACCTGGTAAAAATTCGGGACTGACCCGTCAAATGCGGGACGTATGACATTTACCATATTTGACCTATTAAGCGTACATACCATAATGAGCATACACCCCCTTTTTTAATCAGCAAGATCCATAATTGTAATTTGACTAGTGTAGAACAACTGAAAAGTGTCGCCATCTGGTGTTAAACAGTTGGCACCACTTTTCAGTTGTTCTACACTAGTCACCAAATGACACCACAAGTGTCAAACAGCTACCTTATTGTCCGGAGAAAATAATTTGGTGCACGCTTATAAGAACAGATTCCTTTATATTTTTCGATGGCCCGATTTTTCTTCTTATTAAGTCGAATACGGTATGTGATTCCTTCAGGAGCAGTCACTGTGGAAGACCTGGCCAAATGCTTAGCAAATATTAAAAACCACCCATACCACAGGAACCAGGGCGCAAGACCAGGGAACAAAGCAGAGGACACTCAGCAATGAGTCATCACAAAACCGCACCTTTCTTGACTTTGTAAGAATGGAGAAGTTCACCGAACGGTCGGAAGCCAACGTCCTTGGGGATTTGCGCTGTGAAGTAATCGAGGTTTGTGAGATATCCGGGCTGGAGTTTGGAGTTGAGGATCCTCATGATGTTGTCCGGCTGCGGAGACAGGACAGCATCAGAATGTAAGTAAAGACTTAGATGATGATACGAAGGGTTTCAGGACAAAATGAGGCAAATACTTTTTTGGGAAAAACTCACTTCTGCGTTTCATCTTCAGAGTATAAATAGAAACTTGTACGTGATATTGGAATATCTTAAGAATCCAACATCAAAGGTACGTTCCTATCCAGTCCTCAGGACTGTTCAGAGCGCTTTACACTTCACCCCCTGGAATCTCAACTTCTGAGAAGCATTCAGCAATGCTGCAATTACTGCGCAAAGACAATTTATTCATATATCCACCACTATTTGTAGCCAGGAACTCATTTATATAGCTGAGTGAATTGTGGCAACGTGGTATGAACAAAATTGCCAAAGCTTCAAAAACAGCGCACTCACCGCTGAGCTACTGCACCCTAAGGTAGGCCTAAGATAATATTATTACCATGTATATTACTGGTTTCTTTACCCAGTTGTCATGGCAACCTACAACCAATTTACCTAGTTTTGTGTTCTCGAAACTCACGAAAATGTTTAACTCACCTGGACGCCGTCAAACCTTTCAGGGTTAACTTTGTCCGAGTACTTGATGTCCACGAAAGCGGTCATCCTGGCTGCCGTACAGTAGATGTCCACTCTCAAGTCCTTGTATCCGAAGATATTCTCACTGCAAACACAACTCCTGGGTCACTCATACATACGCCACATACCATGACCGTGTTGTTCATTATTATATTATCATCTGATCATCAGTAAAATATGACGTCAAAATGGTTATCAGGCAGATCCAAACCTTCACTAAAAAATGTCTTAGACACAAAATATTTTCTGGTAAATTTATTTTATTTTCTGGTCTGGAGAGTGACTCACTGCTCAATTCGCCCAATGTTTCAATCTTAAACATGTTACTCTTCCTCGTGGTTTCGTTTATAAAAGAGTGAGGCCGACTACTTCTTGTACTGCTGCACTGCTTTGATTGTTGTCACTTTCCAGTGCTTTCTATCGGCAGTCTTTTCCCTCCACTTTTTGCACATGGGTGCCTGCTGTCTTCCCATCTTAACCATTCATTTTCAGTACTACAGCCCTGATCTCCCGTGACCACTGAATACTGCATTCCCAGTGAGTGAATATGCAAGAAAATCAACTGCATCACTTCAAGACAACAAAAATACATTTTTTTATGAATAGGAATATTATATATATTCTGAAAGTATGATAATCAGCAAGTAAAATGAGCCACATTATTTTACATTTCGTCGTCATGGTAACCAGCAATCCAAGATGACCACCACGATTTCAACGATTTTGTAGTTGCTGAACACAGTTGTATACCAATGTACATATTTAACTACTCATGTTGATCATGCTACAGGAGTGTACTATGATATAAAATACAATACCAAGTACATTTTGTGGAGTATAAGACAGTAACAAAAGTTATTTATCTGTATTTTATATTTATATGACAGAAGTGTTTATTTGTATATTTGCTAACACATCCATCGCTACTAGACCAATTCCAATCAAACGTTGTATGTTGACGGGTTCATAAACACCTTTTCCTTCTTCCAAAAATTAAACTCCAGCAACGACGCATCGTCCACCATTGATAGAACAGTGCGCAGTTCATGCTGACGTCCGAGTAGCGATAAAAAATATTCCCACTATCAGTGTCCATTATGCCTCCGGCTCGGTCGCTAAGTTTGCCAACATCATCGTTATTTCAATCACGGGCCCGTGGTTTCAATCATCAACATCCGACAAAGATGTGTTGCTAAAACTATCAAATAATCTGTCCAAAACATATGGTGGTAAATCACCAGTTGAAATAATGTTGTCCACCATCGCAACCATCGCAAATTTTGATAATCCATCATTAAAAACAGCGAAAATCTTCATAAAATGATACTGAGCGATAATCAACGATTGCCACTACAGAATAGCTAATTAGTTCACCATGACAACCATATATAACAAGTGGCTCCACGTAGTGGATAGTTATGAGTAAAAGCAATTTAAATGGTGAATGTAGCCAATACCGAAAATTCGGCGTCATACTGTAGCATCACACACCACTGGGTAGGAATTACGGCCTGTCGTACTAACATAGTTAATTGTAGCCTGTCCTGTTTCCTGCGGCCTTGCTGTTTCACTACCTTGGCTCTCTTTATCAGTTGGCCCGCCTCCATCCGCACCAAGTGACCTGACCATTATTAAATATGTCCTATCTAAATCATCCAGACATTTCCACCCAGAATAAATTAATGATCCCTTTTACTGTGCAAATAACTGATTTTCTCCGCACATTGTTGACGTCCCAAGTAGACGACAAATTGAACATGTGAATTTGGTTTTATTTCCATTTTTTCTCAACTTTTTTCTGTACAATTTTGTGGACCCACCTGTCACCAAACAGCTGGTGACACATGTCAGGATGGAAGGACTTGCTCTCGTCCAAGATGTCGGCCTCATCTCGAACTACAACACAGGCACACAGTGTACAGTCACGGTACAAAACACGCTCAGGGTCTATTCTATGTGCAAACTTGAGGTCTATTATATTATATCAATTCCAATTACACACCAATTACGCACACCCATTCCAATTACACACTCATTCCAATTGCACACCCATTCCAATTACACACCAATGATGCACACCCATTCCAATTCCACACCAATTATGCACACCAATTCCAATTACACACCAATTACGCACACCCATTCCAATTCCACAATTCTAAAATACCAATTCCATATTGAAATAACAGTATGCAAACAGTGCAACCACAAACATACTCAACGCCAAAAATAACATCAATTTTGGGGCAATTTTATTTAATTTCTGCATATTATTTTGGTACATAGTAGCAAACAAATGTATGCAACCAAGACCTATATTTACACATGGAATTGAACATTTGGAATTTTATAATTGGAACTAGTATGTTTGAGGTACAACTGGAACTGGCATTTGTAATTTATGTGTAGACCTTGTAACTGGAATCAATATAATGTGACTGACCCCAACTCTAGCCACATATACTATATATATACACGACATAACCACGGCTCCCTTGCAGCATTCTCATTGGTTATAAAGTGCCTTTAATACACCAAACCTGCAACAAGGTTGTGGTATATTGATTATCGACCAGACTCCACACATGACTGACCACTCACTACACGAGATAACTAAAAATTCACACGTGAATTTGATTAATCAATTCAAACGTCGTTTGAACATTAATTCAACGTTTGTTCGCTCGCCTTGTTTCAGACTCGTTTTGCAAAAAAAATTAACCTATCTATTATCCACTATTATCCACTATTATCTACGATGACATGCTGGCTAGTGTTGGTGAAATCATCGGACAACTTGATAATTATTTTTGATCGAATACAGTAAAAATTCAGCCAAAAACTGCAAAAGCTGTCTGGCTCTACATACTATGACGTTAGGCCATTCACAATTTTGTAAGTTACCCTATCTAGCAATCAAAGTCAATTCTTTTGATGATTTTAATAAAAGCAGGCACTATTTTATTAATCTGACTGTGCATGTTACTTAAAGTAGTCACACTCTGAAGCACCTCAGAATCAGAAAATTTTGGCATTTTAATTTCACAAAAACCCCCAACTAGCTGTGTATGACTACAATGAAAATGGTTGTAGTTTTCCCTTTAAGACAGTTTGTGACCTTCGACATTTTACTTCATCACGATAAGTTACTGTCTGGCAGCTGTCCAGCAGACCTGTTTACAGAATAATTATTAACGACGGACCACCTAGGGAGCTTTATTTTCTAATTCATTCATACCTGAAGCAGTATCTGAATAAAGCCACTAACCCCTATGTGTGTCCTACTTTGTTCTGGTAACATCACTTTCCATTGAACTTGCCCGAGTTATTTATGCTGGCATTCCCAGGCACATGTAGAGCTCTGGTCAAGTGGTCAGCTGTTGCCAATCAGCTGTGGCTGACCACTGACCACTAGGTCCTGGCAGGATTCCAAACAATACACCAAGGTTCACCACAGCAGGTGCGGGCAGCTTAATTACATGAAATATTCTCAAAGTGAAGTTATAGTTTACGTTTTAATCTTTATTGCTGTTGTATTTTTACCGTCAGAAAACAGGAATTTTATGAACTAACAAACATATGTGTATCGTTTTATGAACACCTTCAAAATCAGTCTTTTAACTTAGGAAAGCTGTTTCTAATATGTTGTCTGTCGTAAAATTGGCATGTTTTAATTCATCGTAAAAATTTTGTATTTTTTAATATTCAATTAAGACGTGAATATCACAGTAGTTACAAGTATTGTGTGGATATTACATTTAACCAACTGAGGTGCTATAAATATTAATAAGTTAAGTATTATGATGTCTCCTAAAACAGTCGCTCGGTCAACCAATGAGAATCAGTGCACATTCCTGTTAATTACATGAAATATCCTCAAAGCTATGACCAAGCGCACTATGAAAAAAAAATTTTATTCAGCAAGATTGTTTATTATGACTTATGTGTGGAACTGGTTTTGATTTAAAGCATCAAGTAGGATATAAAAAAGTTTTAATTATCACAGCAAATTTTTTTTATAAAACTAAGTCTGAAAACATTTGTTTTAAATTTAATTTTTGCCTTCATAGAATAGTCAAGCCTCAGAAAGTTGTGATTCTGTCACATGTCATAATATAATATATAATGTCATGGTGAACAGTTAATTATTTGTAATTTATTCAGAAATGTATCCCCATCTTCTAGTCACCATAAAAGCATTATAAAATGCTAAACATGTAACTTGTTACAATTACAAACAGATGTTTGTAATTACTACAAACACGTGTTTGCAGTAATTACAAACAGATGTTGCAATAAACTGTAAAAGTCACTGCACCAGTAATTAGCTCATACTGGATGACAATCTTGGAGGTGCAGCACTGATATAAACAACAACATTGCAGATGTTTCAATGAAGCAACAGAGTGAAATCTTTGTGGCATAATTGTACATTAATAATAGGTCTGACTGACATTCACACATGTGCCTTGAACTCATGCCATAAACCGAGCACGGAGAACAACACAGTCCTGGCCCATTGGGCAAGGTGCCAGAATTATGAAATGACCGGACGGGTGTCGACTTCGGTCAGTAGAGGATAGATAGACAGGGAACTGGGCAGCAGAGAAGCCAACATGCACAGCTTACAGCAGCAGAACTCGGAGCCGCCGTCTACACTAATCCAAAGTCTTAAAGTTTGGCGAGCCTTAGATAAAGCAAACAGTGAATGTGGTATGTATACGTCATCAAAGAGAGTGTGAACTTGTTCCATGAAATGTGCTAGGTTTTGTGCCATTGTTTGAGTTGACGTCAGATCTGTTCTGACTTCACCTGGCGCTGATATAAGACACCTAGCTGAAGTCTGCAGTTAAAAGGCGGCGGCTGCCACTGAAGGTGTTCAATCCACAGTAGCAAGTGCATCACTAAATTACTGTGTCTGTCAAAGGTAAGGTCAGTGTATACTCAGCACCTGTGGAGTATACTCAGCATATAGTATACTCAGCACATGAGGAGTATACTCAGTGTATAGTATATTCAGCACATGTGGCGTATACTATGTGCAGAGTATATTCAGCACTTGTGGAGTATACCAAGTGCAGAGTATATTCAGCACATGTGAAGTATATTCAGTGTAGGATTTGCTCAGTGTAGAGTATATTGAGCACCTATAGGCTCAAGTATAGTATTGTCAATGAAGAATATACTCAGTGTAGAGCTTGCTCAGTGAAGAGCATACTCAGTGTATGGTATATTCAGTGATTAATATATTGAAGCACTTGTATGGTATGGTCAGTGTAGAGTTTTCTCAGTGTATAGTAAGCTTAGTGTAGAGTATAATGCTAAATGATGCTTCAAGCTGGACACACATCGACGCATGCATGTGTGTATAATAATAATAACACTGTATATATTATATGGCATTACTAAAAACCATCTACCAAATTCAGTGTTATAAGTTAGAACACCAGTAATGTTCTGTTAAGCAGGAACACATGAGCCTGAAGAAATGCAGGACACAGAAGATGACATGCCAGAGGTGACAGGTGATGCAGTCCACGTGAATGACATGTCACCAGATCTGTCATCAGTCATCAGCAAAGACTTCCTGACATGCCGGATCTGTCTTGAAGCATTCTCGCAGCCACGCATGCTGCCGTGTTTGCACACATTTTGCCACGCATGCCTGCAGCAATGCATACGCACAACCGGTCCAGACGAGGATAGCATCGCCTGCCCGACCTGCCGCAGTCACACACCGATCCCACCAGGGGGTGCTGCTGGCTTCAAGGCTAACTTCTTTGTAAGCAGCCTCCAGGATGCGCTGTCGTTGGGTGGCAGACGGCTGTGCGAGAATTGCAGCGAGCAACAAGTTGCCACCGCGAGATGTCTCGACTGTCGCGACTTCCTGTGTGATGTGTGTTGTGACGCTCATAAACGCACTAAATTGACCAAACGGCACCAGGTGCTGACAATGGAGGAACTGCAGCAAGGAGAACATACAAAGCATGGGAGACAACCAGTCATGTGCTTGAGTCACAACGAACCAATCACGCTCGTTTGTATCCAGTGCAACCGCCCGATCTGCCTGACATGCAAAGTGACGGTTCACGATGGTCACAAAGCATCCGACTTAAAAGACACTGCAAGAAGTGAACGCAAGATCCTTTCAAGCATGCTCGGGAAGGCGCGGGACAGCATCGCCACCATGCGGCGCCACCTGCACAATCTGGATCACTACGAGGGGGCCATGGACGCAAACAACACAGACATTCTCGGAGCAATACAGCGCAGACGACTGGTCCTTCGCGACCTCATCAAGAGTCACACTCGCAAATTGGCTGAGGAGTTACAACAGATTACCCAGAAGGCACACTGTGACATCGGCCAACGTAGAGACCAACTCAACACCCAGATGGCATCACTGCGTGACGTCATACATCTCACAACACAGTTGCTGGATCATGGCTCCGACGATGACCTTGTCTTGATGAAAGGTGAACTGCAGCGTCGTCTGGGGAGTCTTCAGAACGTTCCATCGGGCGATTTCTCCGATGTACAACAGACGCAACTGGACTTCTGTGCGGATTCCGATATTAACATCACTTGGCTCTGTGGCGAACTGCATGCGCCCATTGCTGACATTGAACTAACACGTGATATCACCATGGCGCGATGTGTGAATACGTTCGAAGTACGAACAGAAACTGATGAGAAAGTGTGCTACGTGAGCAGTATTGCCACGGCGGTCAATGACAATATCTTCATGCTCGATCAGAACAACCGCAAAGTGAAGATCTTCAACCACTATGGCATCCTAGTTGGGGAGTTCCGCCTCAGTGAACATACGAAAAACCCAGTAGCGTTGGTAATTTTACACGATCGAAAGATCGCCATACTGGATGAGCGGACGGGTATACAGGTGTTTACACACACTGGCCGACATGTAAGACAGGTGAGGTGTCCAGCCAGAGCACCACTGGGCATGGCCGTCCACAAGACAGGTCAAGTGCTGATCAGCGACCGACAAACAAGAAGCATATTTGTCGTTGACTTAGAGAACAATTCCTCAGTGCAAAACATAACAATGCCTGGTGTTTTCCAGAAACCTGCTGCTGTTGCCAGTACCAACGACGGACACATCCTCGTGGCTGACGTCAAATGTCACTGCGTCCACATCGTAAATACAGACGGCCACCAGGTTGCAGGATACGGAACTAAGGGCAATGGGGAAAACGAAATAAACACTCCGACAAGCATCTGTACTGACCGGTATTCCAACATCATAGTTACCGATTACCACAATCACAGAGTACATGTGCTGTCCCATGATGCAAAGTTTCTGATGTACATTGCAGACGCATCAGATGGCTTACTTCGACCTACTGCTGTTGCCGTTAGCAACAGAGGCCATGTGATCGTTGCAGAAGACAATGGGAAGGTGTTAGTGTTCAAATACACGGAATAAGAACTAAAATACTGTCAGTAACATGGACATTTTTTTATATTGTACTGCTTTTAAAAACTATTCCGTTTAGACTACAGCTACAAACATGATTAAGTCAGGGTTCAACACCTCTACGGTAATTATGGCTCTGGTAATAGTAAGAAATGCAGTATGAATAGTATCTGACTGTTTTGACTGACTCTGACATATACTGTGTAATAGTTTAATTACCCGGGGGGTAAACCCATGGGCCAAGATGCATGGTGTTATAAAGGCTGAACATCAGGAATGTATATTTTATATATAGCAGTCTTAGTAATTATTATCATTATTTATTTGTAATCAGGTAAACCAGTTTTATTTATCTGTTTTGTAAATGTACTGTACATGTCATTCCTGCTGATGTCAAACTGTGCGGTGCCTGGGAAAATATGCCAACTGATAATACAATTCTTTTTTACGTTTATTTACCTGTAGAGACTTTTGCCTATCTTATCAAGATAGTTTCCTTGGTAAGAATGAGAATGACGTCCTGGTAGGATGACATCATCATAGGCATATGGAAGTCTGTGGTTCCCCTCATTTTTGTTTATCGCTGCCTCTGTCTTCCGTATCCTTCTTTCACGTCTTCTCCTTCTGTGTGACTCCCTGTCTTCTCCTTCTGTGACTCCCTGTCTTCTCCTTCTGTGTGACTCCCTGTCTTCTCCTTCTGTGTGACTCCCTGTCTTCTCCTTCTGTGGGACTCCCTGTCTTCTCCTTCTGTGTGACTCCCTGTCTTCTCCTTCTGTGTGACTCCCTGTCTTCTCCTTCTGAGTGACTCCCTGTCTTCTCCTTCTGTGTGACTCCCTGTCTTCTCCTTCTGTGTGACTCCCTGACTTCTCCTTCTGTGTGACTCCCTGTCTTCTCCTTCTGTGGGACTCCCTGTCTTCTCCTTCTGTGTGACTCCGTCTTCTCCTTCTGTGGGACTCCCTGTCTTCTCCTTCTGTGGGACTCCCTGTCTTCTCCTTCTGTGGGACTCCCTGTCTTCTCCTTCTGTGGGACTCCCTGTCTTCTCCTTCTGTGGGACTCCCTGTCTTCTCCTTCTGTGTGACTCCCTGTCTTCTCCTTCTGTGTGACTCCCTGTCTTCTCCTTCTGTGTGACTCCCTGTCTTCTCCTTCTGTGTGACTCCCTGTCTTCTCCTTCTGTGTGACTCCCTGTCTTCTCCTTCTGTGGGACTCCCTGTCTTCTCCTTCTGTGGGACTCCCTGTCTTCTCCTTCTGTGTGACTCCCTGTCTTCTCCTTCTGTAGGACTCCCTGTCTTCTCCTTCTGTGGGACTCACTGTCTTCTCCTTCTGTGGGACTCCCTGTCTTCTCCTTCTGTGAGACTCCCTGTCTTCTCCTTCTGTGGGACTCCCTGTCTTCTCCTTCTGTGGGACTCCCTGTCTTCTCCTTCTGTGTGACTCCCTGTCTTCTCCTTCTGTAGGACTCCCTGTCTTCTCCTTCTGTGGGACTCCATGTCTTCTCCTTCTGTGTGACTCCCTGTCTTCTCCTTCTGTGAGACTCCCTGTCTACCACTTTTACTCCTTCCCAGTCTATTACATGGTTCTCGGTTGGTGTGTGGTCTGTGACTAGACTTGTTGATGGTGGACTGTGACCGTTTCTTTCCACTCCTCGTGTATTGTTCTCTCAGTGTATTCTCCACATTTAGCTTGTGCAAGTTCTTCTAGTCTGGTCTTAAGCGATCTCCTTGTGTCCTCGATAAGGCGGCACCATAGCTCTTACATTTGACTTGCTACACTAGTTTGCCCTGTTCTTCCGGCACTACCTTGTCCTTTGGCTGTACCAACAGGCGTCTAAGATAGGTGAAAGTCTTGACAGGTAAATAAAACTTTTGGATACATAAAAAGAATTGTATTATCATGGAAATTAACTATCCTGAAAAAAGGTTCAACAAAATATGCCAACTGTTTTGAAATACAGGATAACTAACATGTTGTAGGCAGGCTCCACATGTGTACATGCTACAGCGCCAGCACGTGAATGTCCTCGAGTCATTTGATGACAGCATTGCCAGTGTACTTGACAACAACATTTACTATTTGCATTTAATCATCTTGTTATTCACAGTTATGGCACTTGTTACATAATTCTGACAAAACTAATGCACTAAACGAGTGAGCAGTGTTGGTAAACAACATGAACAGTATTGAGCCAAAGGGCATTTATTACGCTGAGTTGTTAATTGCATTTTACGTGATCTCATTGCTTATTTCTAATACTTATTGTGTAAAGCGTCCTGCTGAATAATAAAATGAGTGTGAGAAATTGTATTAGAGTTCAGCATGAATCGTATTGTTTCTTGTTTATGCATGAATAACTTAATAACAAACCCTTAAACTGAAACTGAGTTTCTACACTCCAACCTTCAGATTGTTATCCAGCGTTGGTACAAGGAGTTGGGCTGGGCTAGAAAATTTAGCGCACAATATTGTAATTCACTGAATAGTGAATACACAGGAATTTGAGGGCAACATTACCGCACTGAACATTGTTCACTAGGTCACATAACAAACACTAGTTAACTACATAGATTTACAAATGTTTTCTGGCAGCTAAAGTAGCAAGTAGTTGCAAAAAAAGAAGCAATATTGCCAAAATAATTGACGCATTGTCCACTTTCACAATGATAACCAATCAGACCTGGGGTCAATTACACAATGCCAATTCCAATAACACACTGGTCAAATATGTATATCAATTCCACCCCAAAAATGTTACCAATGTTACCACGTGGCAATTGGCAATTTGAAAAAAAAAGAACTCACAAGTTCTGCTCAAATCAAACCATGGTGGGGTGTGATGAGCTTACTTTGAATTCAATACAGGTTGCAGCTCCTGCCCTAAGATAACATTTGTTGTCTGCTTGCACATATCTGAAACCACGCCATTTGTGTGTGCTAGGAATGTGTGAAGCCATAGCCCTCCATGGGGCATCCCAACAAGTAGTAATTGGTTTGCTACTCCTGCATTGTTTCATTGAGTAGGTATTTCTGAAACCATCAAATGATCAGGCTACTGGTCTTTTCATGTTGTTTGAATAATGGCTCAGCCATTCTCTGTACATTATTTACAATTAATAGCAGTTGGAATAGCATAAAAAAAACTGGTATTTTGTAGGTTTGCAGCAATAGATGTAACAGAAAAGTACCCCCGGGGGTAATAGACTATTATATCACTGTGTGAGTCTGTGTCTGTTCATAGACTAAACGCATTCGTAATATTCATGTAATTACTTTAAATTCTGTATCCTCTGCACTTTGTTATATTTGACACGTTTGCGTTGGAAAAACTCCAATTAATTCTGAATTGAAATTGAATTGGATTGGAATTTAAAGATTTGAGCTAGAAAAGGAATTGAAAAACAATTATTTGAATTGGAATTGATTTAATTAAAAGAAATTGATATTGATTAAATGGAATTGACCCCAGCCCTGCTAGACACAGCACTATATAAGAACATACCTTTACCATTATAATACATTCTCATCCGTCGTCCTTGGATGGAATTGAAGCGGCAACATTTTCCCTACACACTTCCTTGTTTTGCATTAGTGAGACCTCAGCTGGCTCATTGGCATTTATACAATTCAAATCAGTGTATATTCTAACACATTTGGTCAAATACTGTACTGGCTTGGTATGAATATTGTAAATATTGTGCTTATTAGCATACCATAAAGGTTTGCATGTCGGTAAACACAACTTTCTCCACACGTTCCTATAAAATGTCAGCACTGAACGTCAGTATTTCTAGATCTTACAAACAATAAATTAAACTCACCCAGCTTGAAATGTATTGCATCATTCCCACAGCACTTGTATTCTTCAAACTTATCTCCCGCAATCGACAGACCACAAAGACCTATAACAGTTGACACATGTCCGTGGACAGTCACCTTTGAGCGTATAAAGTAAACTAACTAAAATATAAACAACATTTTGAAAAGTGGCATGTCATGGAGCTTGAACCCATGGGAGTAGAAGACAATCATTGACTGTGGACACCTGACAGTAATGGCCAGGGCCGGTGTGTTTTTACGCCCTTTCATTCAGGCAATTTGCTAATATGAAACTATCTGCCCCTGAAATTTTAGATTATTGTGAACATATAGTATATATTATTATCTAACTGCACTAACACACATCACTTAGCACATTAACCAGAAAATACACATTGGAAGAAGCAGTTCAAAATTCATTGATAGAAGCGTATAAAAAAATCCACTATCAGCGGACAATGTCCAAAAGACTTGTCATAGCTAATAGCGACAATTTGCATTGCATTTACTTTACTGGCATGGATGTCTGACAGTCATGTTAATATTGTTATGTATAAATCATGACGTTATCAACAACAGTTAATACCAAACGGCATAAGATGCCATATCAATATCAGGGGTGTTTTAGTGAGTTCTGACAGTTTGTAGAACATTGAGTGATTTTAAATTGTCTCCCTTAATTTGTTTATACAAATATCTTGTTTACATAGACTGGTACGGTGGCTTTGTGTCATTGTGGCTATGGCCTATGGCTATGCGCCAGCATTCAGACGTCATACACAATTTATCTTTCCGTCATACAATCCATGACAGGTCCCACTGAGTGCGGAAACGGAACCTGCTTGGTCCGTTCAAACTCAGACTTGTCTCCCCTTATCAAAATTCGCATAACGTGGCAAACATGTAGTCGCATTCTGACAGCGAGTGACGAGTGAATGTGTTTCAATATGGAGGATTTCGTTCGTTTGGGCGATAAATGAGGCATTTTATCGCATTATACAAGCGCGCAATAATTCGTCTAAACGTCAACTGGGAAATATTGCAAACACCCTAGAACTACTAACAATATAGAAATTGTGTAAATATTTGTCAACAATACAATAGGATATGCGGATTTTTGCAAGAACCCCTATGACAGAACTTCTCAATCATAAAGAAACCTCATCCAAACTCACCCGCCATTTTTGCCGCTATTCGCGCTATTTGCAAATGACTGCGCCCTCTACCGGATACTTTAGATGACAAATCGTCTGGTTCTGGGTGCAAGGGCGTGGCACAGGACGACAAGAAGAAAGGACATGTACAAGCCCTTCAACAACTTCATAGAGCATGCCTTGCTTGCTTAGCATGAGCCCTCCTGGTCTGGAGGGACTCCCACTTCAAATCATATCGTACTATTTTGCAAACTGAGTTTTGGGCATCCCCACGCCGATATGGTCTGTTGAATACAAATCGTGCTGCCTTTCTTTGGACCATGGATATCTACCTGGTTGCTGCACTTCTGCTTGTATGGATGAAAGTGGATGTCACATTTGCAGCACTTATGACTCTGTTGGTGTGCTGCTCCCATTTTAATTCCCCTTTCTTCCTTTTTTATGGGTCGAGCGGATGTTTACCACGAAGTATGTGTTACAATCAATGCGTTCCAGAGGGGCAACCCCTCGATGTATTGTGGGTTATCTTCTTCTTGTTAATGGCCATGATGTTCATAGGCGGATCCAAACCCTAAAAAATGGGGTGCTCAGTTTCTCTCGATGGAGAATTATAAAGGGAAAACCTGATTGCTGCATGGCAAGGTGGCTTCTAGTGACGGTGGCCCCTTGTGATATGGTCCTTATAAAAGGGGACCACTGTATGTTATAGACTACTGTAAATTGTGCATACGAAATATTAACTAAATAGCATGATCATATTTTCTTTTGTTTAAATATTAAAATATTTCCCAAATTCTTACTCCCACCCAATATTTTGAAAACTCAACCAATTCTTATTTAACTCGGCGGGTCCATAAACTTATTGCGACTGGCCTCTGACACCAACTTTGTGACCAAGTTTTCGAGCCTCTGCTACAACTGACGAAATCATGGTAAAGTAAGCGCTCTAGCACGTTGCATGCCTTCGAGATGCGTGCGTTCGGTATATTTATACTTTCTACAACGTTTTTGGGTTATTTGTGCGCATATCATTCGTATTCACAGCAAGCACCGTCGTATGTTTGGTCACGCATCATTCGGAATCCAAGCCGAGCCGTTCGACTTTTCTGGCGATGGCTGCGCAAGTAACGCCACAGAAACACAAGAGAAACGCCAGTAATTTCTCCCGGATCTTCTGCTTTTCGATCATCTTTCAGAAAAAGAGCTGTTCTTTCTTTGACATGTCACACGCCTCGTCAGCGCTGATGGAATAAAAACACTTTCGCGTTTCTTTCGGACATGATTGTCTGCTGGATCTGTTCTCTGACGATTGTTTTTCTGTCGTCAAATGCGTCGTCGTTATTCACATCAGTGTCGAGATGAGTGGCAGTGTGGCGGTAAGTTATTGGGGCGATATTCTGCTTTCACGTAGAATAACCGTGTTTACTGTTCACTGGGGACTTAAGGTGATTGTATCACACTTTCAAGTCTGCATCAATAGTTGCTGATCAGCGGAAATAAATGCTCCGACAACAAGAATCCATTTGCTTTTATTAATGGATACTACGAGGATAAAGTAGAATGGGGAAGCGAGGGGGGACCAGAATGTTATTATCTGAGGAACAATTGCAGGATGTCGCCACCCTGCGGTGTCCGACAACTTATTCTGACTTGATGAAAAAAATCTGGAAATAGGGGTGCCCTTGTACCTGATGGATACCCCCAGGATCCGCCCATGATGTTGCACTTGGCTGCGTTAAATTCCATCAGCCAGGTCTCGCTCCATTGGTGAAGCTCGTTCAGGTCGTCTTGGTAGGGACTGACCCCTGTGTAGTGAACGCCATCATCGTTGGCAGTTCTTCAGACAGATTGCAGGAATGTCATCTCATCATAAGGCTTTCTGGTGAGGTTTGACGTTGCAAAGTAGCTCCAACATTACGGCTCTCGGAATGACAGTGCGGGACACCCTTGGGTATGGAGACGGCTGCTTAGTGGTATGTTGGATTTATCTTTATGTGGCGCGGTGGAGTACCGGTTAGAATGACAGGACTTTCAATCGAGGGAACCCGGGTTCGAATCCTCTTGCTGTCGTTTCAAAACATTGGAAATTCCGCTCACCCGCGATTCCGCAGTTCATGCAGCTGCAGAAATGAGTACTTGGCAGATATAAGTGACTGAACAGTCTTCGCGCAGTAACTGCAGCGTGGCCGAATGCTTCCCACAAAAGTCGACATGGCGTTGGAACGAACAGGTCTGTCGGGGGTGAAGTGCAAACCGCTTTGAACAGTGACTAGATGCCGCGCTATACAAGAACGTAACCTTTTCTCGCGTGAAAACAGCAAAATTGTTCGTTCATATTATGCTGACCTTCTGTAGCGGGCTAATTGCCACATTGCTGTCTGAGACCGGGATACTGACACCGCAGCTGTTCTGTCGCATCCAGTATCGCCAGAATCCTTTGGATTACCTATCTTCTTCAATATTGCCTATTAGGTTACTAACGTTATCACCATGAGCGACTATCATGGGTGTTCTATCGTAGCTTTCTGATGCGTAATGATGGAATTGATCAGTTTTCATAGGATGACTCGGTAGATGATGCGTGAGGAGGACCGTCAACATCAGCATTATGGAAAGCTGATAGTGCCGTTCCTGTTGTTTCCGCACGAAGTCCCGGTCGTGGTGTCAATCAACGTGGATGTGACTTGGCAAGCTGTAGCATCAATAGAAGTCGATCTCTTAATGTAGCTGATAGGAAAACATGGTAAAAATATGTCAAAATTCTATGGGTATGTATGCAGTCCTACCTGTTTTCCTGCAGCTACGTTTTCATACGAGTATGCCCGGTGGAACGCTTCGGAGAAGCATTGCGGCAGATCATAGAGTAGCGGGGCGCAGCAGCGTAGCGGTTAGAACTGTAGCGTAGCGGTTAGAGGGGTCAGACCACAGTTGACCTTCCCGTTTATTGTTTCACACGATTGTAGGGCGTATTAAATTGCGATATGTGAAATTAAACAATTCATATGATGTGACATAAATGCAACTGAGCAGGCATATTGAGAGGTTTCTTTGCAGAAGCTATTGGCTGTGAAATAGAGAATTTTTTAGAGTTTAACAGGCGGACGGATTTATGGGAATGTTTCTACTATGGGCCACATGGGCGCATGAATACATGGCTATTTTTGTAAAAAAAAAAATTACGGGCATCGCACGTCGGGGCGTTTTAAAAGAGCTGGAGGTATGTGATTTTGACAAAACTTCGTCAATGAGTTGATGGCAGTTACTGTGAAGAATTTTCGGAATGTTTAGTGGTCACGTTTAATTATAATCAGACAAAACGTTAACATGGCCACGAATGCAATTTTGTACTGTGGTTTGCCCACTAGAACGCCGGGCTCTCAACCGAGGGAACCCGGGTTCGAATCATATTGCTGCCGTTTCGAAACGTTGGCAACTTCGTTCACTCCACGTTGCCACAAAGCTGTATAAATGAGTACCTGGCTACAGGCAGAGGTGGATACGTGAACGAAGTCTTCGCGCAGTAATTGCAGCGTGGCTGAATGCTTCTTAGAGAGGTCGAGATGACGTTCGAATGAACAGGTTGCCAGGGGTTGAAGTGTAAAGCGCTTTGAGCAGTTCCAAGGACTGGATACCGCACTATATAAGAACGTACTTTACTTTTTTGTGTAGGACAATTAAAGTACAGCGTATGCCCATTCAGAGGCAATTACAATTTGGCCTACTTAATTACTTTCATCTACGGCGGAAACCGTTAACACAGTCATACATGCTCTTGTCCTATCTAAAGTAGTACAACCTTAATGACAAAAACATTAGTGACAGTCCTACACATTTCGCAAATTTCGTCATGTTCGGCAAAGTCCTCACTACTGTATATTATAATATTATTATGGCACGTTATTATTGTATTCATGTTTATATATTTTGTATACAGTTATTGGAACAATTGAAGCTATTGATGTCCAGCATCGATCTATAGATCATGTCACTCACTCGGCCCTCTTCGCTCCCATTAGAGCATTTATATAAGTCGCCAACAAATCTTTTCCAACCAGTTCGGTCGTGGGCGAGCCAGCCATGTTCAGTTCAGGTCTTCCCAACCATCTTCATCTTGGGCGAGCCAGCCATGTTCAGTTCATGTCTTCCCAGCCATCTTCTTCTTGGGCGAGCCAGCCATGTCCAGTCCAGGTCTTCCCAGCCATCTTCATCTTGGGCGAGCCAGCCATGTTCAGTCCAGGTCTTCCCAGCCATCTTCATCTTGGGCGAACTATAGCCATGTCCAGTCCAGGTCTTACCAGCCATATTCATCTTGGGCGAGCCAGCCATGTTCAGTTCAGGTCTTCCCAGCCATCTTCATCTTGGGCAAGACAGCCATATTCAGTCTAGGTCTTCCCAGTCATCTTCGTCTTGGGCGAGCCAGCCATGTCCAGTCCAGGTCTTCCCAGCCATCTTCATTTCTTCTTTAACGGTTCTTCTCCAGATGCAGTCAGCCCCCATACAAGTCTTCTTGGTCGATCACTGGTGGCTTTCATCATCACCAGGTCGTTGACGACCAGAAAAAGTACTGCATCCCCGTCTTGCCCCAGTCCCTACGTGGAACCACTCGCTCTAGCTGTTGTCCGCTCTGCCTCACGTAGGACTGGTTAATGTCTGCACACACGTCTTTTGGGGTTGTTGATCACCTTAAATTCGGATGGAATATATATATGTGTGTGTGCGTGTGTGCGTGTGTGCGTGCGTGCGTGCGTGCGTGCGTGCGTGCGTGCGTGCGTGCGTGCGTGCGTGCGTGCGTGCGTGTTATGGGACCGTTTCAGCAGTGGCGTGTTTAGAGGGGTGGTCATTGGGCCATGCACCCTTTGGCTAAATTGATGTTCCCCGGGTTTTCCGTTGCGCCGCAAGGCCTGCATGGTAGCATGGGTGACTATGCTTGCCCCCCCCCCGCGAGATCCTGGATACGTCACTGGACCGTTTAGAGCTGTTGAATTTGCTGATATAAAAAAACTTAAATTGGTGTAGGCCTAACTTTATCGGCGTGCTGTTTATGCTAAAATCGAACGTAGCCAAATTGGTTTGGCATCATGTTGCATCGTTTGACTGACATGACATATTCTCCAATAAAAGTGGCATATGTTGAGATAAGTGGAGTGCGCTTTGCCCCTGGCCTGGGACGGGTGTGCGCTTTGCCCCACGATATAGAGGCCTTATATAAGAAGGGGCCATACAACAAAACCCCAAGTAATACTAGTCACTACATATACAATTTAAGAGACTCTGTATTCGTGAGTTTTAAAAAACATGTTTTTAGAATATTGCACGGATGGTAAAGCACCAGTTGCATCACATACAGGAAAGGCATTCAAAAGCTGTAGTTTGTAGTTCCCGTAATGTGACGTAGCCGATGAAAAGACAAAGCCGCCTTTCCTTCTAAGGCTTAGCTGGATTGGACAACTCTACTTAAAGCTTCAACTAGGCAAGCCAAACGTCTCTCTCTTCACTAAGCCGAGTCGTTATACCGTCATCCTCTGCAACAGCTGATGACCGGAAGAACCCGAGACAATGGACAACTGTCCGCTTTTAGAATAGAATGAATCTAATTTAGTTCGGCCGTTCGGGCACCAACCTATATGTCAGGCTGCACGATGATTGACCAATCACGACGCGTCTTGCACATTGGCTTCGGCTCGTACTGCGTGTTTTTATTTTTGTTCGGAGCCTAGCTCGATTGAACAGAAAAAATCAGCTTTATGACGACCTAACTGCGAGAGAATCATGAACAATCACAACAACGTCAACCATTTTAACCATCACGTAAAACAGAAGTCAGAGGTAGGTGCTGTAGTAGGCGGAAATAGCTGAAAATTACGAATATGTTGAAGGCTTTGTGTGAGGCTGGTTTGTTTGCAAACAAGCACTGCCCTGACGTTCACGCTCCGTCCATCCGGTTAACGGGGCATTTAACTGCCCTGTACAACATTGGCATATATTGAAACCAGCGTAATCACGGACTTATGACATAATACCTATGCTGTTATTTATACGCTCTCGCACAAATGATGAAGCTGTTATGATTTATGACATTTTGAGTCTAACAAGATATTGCTATCCAAACCAAGCAAAGCCAATTTGGCAATTAAGGCCAATGGCAATGCCAAGGCAAGCAGCACCTCAACAAATGACGAATGACATGTCGTGAAGGCCTTCTGAGAATCCTCAAAATGTGTTTAAATGCCCGACAGTGGGGCACAGTAGGATAGTGGTTAGAGCACCAATCGACAGCACCCCTCTTAAAAAAAATGCCTGGGTGTCTTTCAAATGAGCCACTAAAAGCCATTAATTGGTCCCTTCTACCAGGACCGAGTTTGACTTAGTAACTAATGGTCACTCTAGTCGCGACCAGCATTAGCCAAACGCATTCTGTCTGACCTGGTTTGGTCAGAATTATGTCACACCGACCAACCAACATTGCCACCACCTGTAGGTGGTCAACATGGCAACTAATATAGCGTCATAGGAAAGATTAGTCGGATGGACATGTACGCGCACGTCACATGTCATATACATTGGTTTTATTCACTGACCACTGGGCGGTGATTCAGTGTTAGTCGGCAAGTTGGATTTGGCCCTGGTATTTAATACTTAGAATTGCTGAAAGATTTTCTAAGCTGGCCCAGGTGTATTATCTGGTGTGGCTACACCTGCTGATTAAATAATTAACAAGATTAATTTAGTGAACTAATTACATGAAAGCCCTTGAAAATTGTGATCACTCAAATTGACAACAGATCTGTGTAATTGCAGTTGTACATGTGAATAAAAATAGGCTAATTTTGTTAAGCAGCTTCTTCTTCCCCTTTGGTCCCTTGCGGGGTGGGGGCCACTTCACTTAGTCTGTTCTGTCACTTCAATGAGTAGTTTCCGTCCAACACAACATATTGCTATTCTCCCTCTCAAGGCTGTTCACCTTTCAAAATCTCTCTTAGCACTGTCCTCCATCTTGACATCGGTCTTCTCCTTCTACCAGCCTCTTTTGTTTACTGTGATCTTTTTGTCAATCTCTCCCCACTCATTCTCTGTATGTGTCCTGTCCATCCCAGTCTGCTCCCCACTACCTTCATCCTCAAGTGTCTAGAGCTTCATTCCAATCTCTTCTCTTAATTTGCTCTCTTCCTTTAGTCTTTTCACTTCATTTATCATATTCTCCCATATACACAAGCTGGTACCACGCAGGCTTCCAACATTTTCCCTTTAGCTGTTTCTTCAACTTTCTGTCCCACATAATACCTTCCACCCTCCTCCAAACTGCTGCTCCTGCTTGCAACTTCCTCTGTACCTCGTTGCTACTTCCTCCATCCCCACACACTGTTCCGCCCAACTACACAGATCTGTCCACTGCTTAATGGTCTTTCCGTCTACAACTACATGCAGGTGCAGCCCCTGTCCGCCTGTCCACATTACTTTGGTCTTCTCAAGATGCAGTCAGAGGCCATGTTTTCTGAAGGTGTTATTCCAATCTTGCAGTATCGTCTGTGGTTCTTTACTAACTGCCGCCACTGCTACTCTTGAGTGCCAAATAAATGTCCCTATACGCATATTTATTTGATGAAAAATGCCACCCTATACGCATCTTATTTGGCACTATACTATTATTAAATTTTAATATTTGTACCAGCCTATATTCTCCGATAATCATGGCAAATTATGCAGGGTATAATTTAGGAGAGCAATCGTTCTCACTCCATGTTGCTAGTGCTAATCAATCATCTAAGTAGCAGTTTATCGCTCGTGATAAAATCCCTTGCTCCCAACTGGAGCTGCACATGGCTCCCTCTGATGGCGAAGTTCTCATCCTTTCGAACGATAGTTGTGAATTTAGCTGTATCCAGTGCTTCAGAGGATTTTAGATTTTGATCCCGAAGCGTTAGACCGTTTAATTTCCATGATTAGATGAATCGGTCAGAATCCTTAGTTCTCTGGAGCTCTACATGGTATATTATTAGTTAAAACGCCATTATCACCGCGTAAACCTACCGTAAATGGCCACCTTGTGCAGTGCCTCAATTTTGTCATAACCGGCTGGCGGCAGTTTCCCCAGAAACGGGCTTGCGTATTCAATTCAATAAAACTTTGATGTCCATTTAAAAACAAAAAATTTCCCGGTTTTATAAAATGTGGTTACTATATCTGCAGTGATGCGAATGTGCATAAAGTTTATGCATATTCAGCAGGAAAAAACCCAAATAACCCAAAAAAGACAAATATATGAGTGACTTTTTCGCACTGTACTATTATTTGTTTTGAACAATGTGCCCCCCATACGGTTATTCGGCACTATACTATTATTAAATTTGACCGATTTGCCACCCTATACTTTTATTTGGCTTATACGTTTATTTGGCACTCGAGAGTAGCCAGTGCTAGGTCATCTGCAACTCCACATACAATATTTATTTAGTTCTTCCTGTTCCAACACCTTTCCACTGATCAGGTTCATCACCGTAATGAAAAGTACACTTTAAACAACTGGCTGGTTGTTAATTTGATCTGTCCAGTTTTATCTTCAGTACTTGCTACACTTTTAAGTAGCTACAAAATCAGTCGTAGTAAATCGTCCAATATGTATGTTTGGTTTCAAATATATACAATGCTTAGTTCAATTAGAGAGGTACGTTGGCAGTTTAATTTAAATTTCTCCTGACTTGTACCATAATATACAAATTTTTTTATGAAGTAAACATTCAAACACTCTCTCATGATTATTTTAGGATTTACCAGGGCCATTAACTGTTTTAACATAATGCCAAATAATGCATCTTTAAGTATTCTTACATCACCTGACTGGCAGAGTGTTGTGCCAAGATGGCCAGAGTTTGCAGCAGTTAAGTCAACTTATGTGTCATATTCAAACAGCACATTTAACCAAAAGCCATACTGACATTTTGAACATAACCAGTGAGGGCAGTGACAGTCAATATTAACCCTTTGTTGGCCAAAGCCCTGTCCAATTTGTGTCTCAGTTAATCATAATATCATGGTATCGTCGCATGCAATGATACAATAAACCTTCTACTTCTTCCAATGAGAGTTGCTACAAACATGTCTCTAGACTGAATCATGTCTATCATAATGATTATTGTCTAGCTTTCAAAGAACTATTCTTAAACAAGGTGTGTATGCGTTGAAGGGCTGAGAGGCTTGATTGCAATACAAAAGTACACAACAGAAAACACATATTGATTTACACTCTTGGTGAATTCGCAGTGCAGTGTAATTTGATAGATAGGGAACTTTCAATTCATTCGTGCCAAATGCACAGCTAATCTCTGGTCTCAGTCAGAGCAGGCCACATGAAAGTGCTAGCAACTTAGAGGAGTTCACAGGATGCCGTTTGTGTATTTACTATTTATATTTCATGATAGCTTAATCGCATTCCTTATTAGCAACTATAACAGCCATTGTAATGATTTATTTAATTAACATTAATTTTTATATCTGTTTCAATATTTTGACATAAATAAATGTGATTAGCGTCTCTAACTGTAAATGTGCCTGTGAATTTTAAGAACACTGGTCCAATATATAGTGTGTTTTTTACTTTTATAGATATTAGTTATAGCAAGAAATAGCTTTGCGAATGTTCATGCATAAACTAGGAGACATGTACATTGCAATTGGGATTGAAACGCCAATTCCGAAATTTTAATTACTTTTCAATACGTTTTCAATTATTTCTTCAATTACATCATGTACCTAACTAAATTCTTTGCTATAAATAAAATATAATATGTTGCATATATATATCATATTTGTTTGCCATTGTGTATTAAGTATGTACCATAATATGCAGAAATTAAATAAAGCTGAACACTTAAAGTGTTATGTTTTATTGTCAAGTTTGTCTATGGTTGCTTGCTGTCCATACTGTTATTTCAATGTGGAATTGACGATTGGTATGGGTAATTGTTGCGTAAATGGAATTGATATAAATGTAACTGACCCCAACTCCAGTAACGCATAATGACCAGTATTTTGCCTCTCATAAATGATGTGAATTTCCTTTGTCAGGTGTCAGTGGATGGGACAGAAACGTGGATCAGCAAGAAACTACCCAAAGAATTGTTGCTTAGGTAAGACATCTTCAGGTGTATGTATTTAGGTAATTATTTATATACACTACTTGATCCCGGCCTAAGATTACATTGAACTATCGATGCATAGCAATAGTCAACGTGGCGGTGCAATACTATCGGTAGTAAGTTGAACTATTGATAGTTATCATCAATAGTACACTGAACTATCGATAGCAACGTTGGCAAAACAAATGAACTACTTGTGTCATTAATAATATATAAATATACATGTTTTTTTAAACTATATTTGATAATTTTATTTATTTATCGTACTAACATCATGCAACAATCATCGATTAGAGCAACGTCATTCATGAATTCAGCACCACCCATCAACTACGGTTTCGGATGGTTTTCCTGGCTATTCACTATTCCATGATAGACAGTGATACTACTGCAATAGTATCGCGATAGACCTTGTTACGAAACTATTGCAATAATATTGCAATAGGGCCAGTGGTTACAGCTATCACGATATTATCGCAATAGAAAAACTATCTCCAATAGTCGCGTCTATCTGTAGGTCATCATTCTGCTGCAGTGCAGTATAATTACATGTCATGACTATAATGCATTCACATACAGTACAGATGCATGCCTTGGTACACATTTATGCATTCACTAAAAATACAAAATTAATGTATACCTTTACCTTAGGACACTTATATATGTTCACCTTAAATATACATGCATGTATTCACCTACCCTGTTCAACTGTCTTATGTTCACATGGTATGCTCACGCACACACACGTGCACACACGCATGCACACACGCATGCACCTAATTGGAGACATATATGCATTCACTTATATATGTGTGTATATATATATATATATATATATATATATATATATATATATATATATATATATATATATATATATATATATATATATATATATATATATATATATATATACAGGGCTAAATGTATACAGGGCTCAACATCACTACACACTAAAATAACTGTTGGGCAAATTCAGTTCTGTGTAACTTTTTTATTAGTCACACAAGACATAATAAACATACACTAAGCTGATGACATTGTGTCTAACGATCCTGTTTACACAAAAGGTCATCTAAACAATCAGTTGGAGTGTGACCGGGTGTGGTCAACTGGCTCCTCGGACATTTGTGGAACTCGCTCCCAGTTAACGTGAAGTTGGAATGAAATATAGTAACACATTGCCATCAACTAAAAACTTACTTGTTTAAAGCTGCTTATCCTCCATAGCTCCTCAGTGCACCAACCAACTGTTTACAAGAGGATCTTGTTAATCTGACTAGAAACTGCCTAATCCTTTTCTTTTCTTGCACTGTTGTGCTCAGGTTTCTCTAGATTTTAGCACAATATAATTTTTTTTGGTATTTTTATTGTATAACTTAATGTAAAAAGGGTCCTTTCAATTTCTATGCTCTTCACAGTTTTACTGGAGTCTCATTTAAATGTAAAAATTGCAACAAAAAAATATATTATAACCAATATCCCCATTCATGGGGAACTTAACGTGAATTGGTGCCCTGTAGTGGATGGGTTCATCACTTGCCCATTAGAAAGTAGAAAAATATTCCTGACGTGGCAATTGTGGCATGCACCCTGGTGTGTGCATGCATGTGTGTTAATGCCCAAGGACATGTAAACATGAATGTTCATTTGAATATGTATGCATAAGTTCACCTAATTATGAAAGAGTGCGGGTGTTTAGAATACGCAGTGAATAGTGATTGGCTATATTACCGGTAAAAAGTCATTGGACCATTTTGTACTTCAGGCATGTTCTCTAACTGATCGTCAGAGATGTTTTAAATTGTCAACATTATGATGTCTCAGTGCCATATTTATGGAATGTTGTCTAAAAAATATACTACTGAAACAGGATTCTAGAGTTTTGTAAAGTCTACTGGTATGTCTATTTAAGTATGTAATTAGTTTTTCATTATTTAATTAATTAAAAATGTACTAATCGCGTAACACAAATTGTTTCTAAAACAATATTATATATCTACGACACAAAAACAATGTGTTCACTGTTGACAATTTCAATAATTTCTGACGCTCAGTTTTTGGCTGGGTCCAATAGAGAATATGCCTGAAAAGGCTGAAATACTAGATGGTTCAATGCCTTGACAGATAGGTATACTGTGTTCAGGCTTCCCAGTGTATTTTGCTACAGATATAATAATAATAATACATTTATTGGTCCAAAAACATGGATATACATTTTATAAAACTACGGCAAGGAGTTAAAATACAAAGTACAAAAACCTGCAAGAAAATGCTCAACTTAATGCAAACAACCAGGAAGAACATGTATGTAATATGTATACAGTTCTATAGTTCACACAAACCCCTCTGTAACTTATCAATCATGAGTGGTACAAAAGATCTGCTGTAATTGGCAGTGCGTGCAGAATTGAACAGATACTGCCTGCCTGATCTCACTGGAATGAATGTGGTGTGTAGTGGATGTGTTGCATCGCGTAATATGTTTTCTGTCTTCTTTGTCATGTAATGACAGTGCGAAGTGGTGTAACATGGATGGATTTGGCAGCTTGTTTTACCACATGCTCTAGCTTGGTCATGTTTTCAGTTGAGAGTGAGCTGTGGTAGCCCAGAAAACAATACAAAGGAACTGACTGCACTACTGTCTTATAACCACGTTTCAAACAAAGCAATCACACAAGCGTTTCTAAAAGATGAAATGAAACGCACGTTACCTTCGAGTTCGTCCATTTTAGAAATAGTAGTACATCAAACTCCACACAAATGTCAAATGTGACACTTGTGCAGAATGGTGCACAGTTGTACAAAACACACTTGTAGCATTTGTATAACTGTGCAGGCCTGTATATGAATTGCTCGCATATTCACAATGTGTTGGTGACAACATGTGACATTTCTTTGACAGGATCTTCTCCTACCTGGACGTTGTGACACTGTGTCGATGTGCCCAGGTGTCACGTTATTGGAATATATTGGCACTAGATGGCAGCAATTGGCAGTGGGTCGACCTCTTCGACTTCCAGAGGGATGTAGAGGTATGTCGATGATCATTTCCTTGGGTCGAGCAGTGATTCTGTGTATCTTAATAGATTCTTCTTTAAGATAATAGGTTATAGCATTGCCATTCTATAGTGGTGTACATGTAGTAGTTGATTTAAATAGGTCTTATGGCTTACTCTTCGACATATTGTTTTATTTTCTTGTTCTCGAAGTTGTACAAGGTTTGTACGGGGCATGGAAATCCTCAAATAGCATGGAATTTCATTAGTCCAAAATCAAGGCCTTGAAAGTCTAAATCTAAATTCAAAGTTTTCGAAAATAAATTGGCAGATTTCCATTCTGCCCCTATCCACCAGGTGCCGCCACGTGTTTTAGTGCCTGGCGGTTATACACAGAACCAGCGTAGTCCATGAACTGGCAGAATTAAACCTGTTTCCTCTGTTCTGTTATCTTCTTTATGAACTTTGCAACTGTTTACATGTGTGTTTGGTGTAACCGTCACGTGCTCAAATTTAAGTCCATGTGTACGAACCCTGAAAGTAGTTCATATGTCTGTATAGTTGAGTACCTGGCTGTAGAATGCATTGGAATTATGGGAACGAATAGCTTTCATGCAACAATTTCATCAAGGCTGAATGGTTTCCTGAGAAGTTGAGATGATGTTAGTTGGAACAAATTGGTCAGTGGTGAACTGGTGAAGTGAATGTTGCTACAGTGTATATAAGACCATCATTTACATACTACTATGGACCCCTCATAATAGAATCACTTCGGGACAGAGCTATTTGATTCTATTAAGCGGCAGATTCACTTTTAGAAATGGCACATTTTAATACAGACAAAATTCAGATTGGTTCCATGCCAGCCGATATATTTCATTCTACTAAACAGGTATCCGCCATTCTGTTAATCAGAGTCTACTGTATTGGTTGTAACACAAATGTGTCCTATGAAGTAGTTTGTTGCTGTGTTTGTACGTCTGTCTGTTCTCTCATGTATCCGTCAATTTAACATGTATGTGGCTGAAATTTTATAAGCATGTTCGGGAGCTCGCAGGGCCCAAATTGTTTTTAAATTCCCGGGGGTGGGGATCTTGCGAATGAACTTTAGTTGACATTTTATGTAGATTATATAACAGAAAACAATAGAAGTTCAAAGTTACAATTGTTAGCAACACATATGCATGTTTTCTGTGATTGTTCCAATTTACGTGATCTACGTCAAACGTCCATACAAGTTCCTTCATGCGGTTCGAACACTTCATGAAACCGGCAGTGGCACACGATTTTTGGGGCATGAATTTGTGTCCATCGTTGCCATTGGTATTGCCCTACCAAAACTTGACTGGGTGGCGCAGTGAGTCATAAGTGAAGGTTAGTGTAAAATGCATACTCATCTAGACGTTGTTGCTTGTGTCTGTTGCCAGGGCCCGGTGGTCGAAAATCTGTCACGACGCTGTGGCGGCTTCCTCAAGTCTCTCAGTCTGCGCGGCTGTCAGAGCATCACAGACAGCGCCCTCAAGTGAGAAGCATCTACACTCATTCTTATCACCAGATGGCAGCACCAACTGACCTTGGAATTGCTAAATGCTATGCACAAGAATTTTCTTTGAATGTGTATCTGTAAAATATTATCTGTTCATCTGTTTGTGAATAATTATTATTATCATTTATTTTGCTATGCCAGTTGGTCAAAAGATTGAATAAAATAAAATAGGTACAAAAGCAAAGATTAAATAAAATAAAATAGGTACAAAAGCCAGTAAAGGAACACGTAAGCTGGCTTGACAGGTTTTCACAACTGCTTACATTCACAGGGTTTGACAGTCTGACCTAATCACATGAACAGCAAATGTTTTACATACAATAATTCCCTGGTGTGCATATGGATGCGAGTGCCCAGGAAAGCACTACCCTTGGAGATTATTCAGGCATTAGGCAGTAGTATCATGATGAATGGCATCTGGCAAATCTGCCATTTCATTTCTTTTGTCACGTCTGTACGTGTGACCTCACTTATTGATCTGTGAATGCGATCTCATGACTGATGTGTTTTTGATGTTGCACTTTCCTTGATGACGCATGTCTGTGTAGATAGCTGGACAGGATTTTGCTGCATGATTTTGTGAATTGCTTGGATGGCTGAGTGGTAATTATAATAACTTAGCAGTCTTGTTTATATTTTACCAAAGCTTTTGGGTGAATTTGGTTAAATTTGTAATCGGAAACGTCATGTTTATTGTTCTAGTTGGCTGAATATGGTAATTAACATAATATACATACACTTCACACACGCACGCCCACACACATGCATGCCACACACGCACACATGTGCACACACTGAAACACACACACACAATGCTGGCACAATAAGAATGAGTTTGATGTGTGTTTTTTCTTCAGGACTTTCTCACAGCAATGTCGCAACATTGAACAGTTAAAGTTGGAGGGGTGTAAGAAAATCACAGATTCGTGAGTATTCACGTGTTTGATCCAGTTCTTGCCGTGTTCTCTGCGCATCATACGTACATTTCTCCACTTTCCACACAGCTTCCGTCTTAACATTCTGATATGTAGACACAGCCCTGATTCTTGTTATATGCACCCTCCTGCCAACCCTACTAGCACTGTACCACCAAGCTAGCATGTCATTTAAGAGGCAGTACACCCTTAGACCACTACGCTACCTGGTGGATTATTATGGAACGTAAAGATTCGGGTAACAGGACCACAGGCCTATACATATGTTCTCAGAGTTACCTGAATCTTTAAGTTCCATTATAATCCACCAGGTCGCAAGGTGGTAATGGGACGGGTCTATTGGCGACATTTAACTATTCATACAAAGCCCCCCTCCTCACCCCCCCACCTCCCCAAATTAATACTTAAAAATATTGATAATTTCACAGGTTGAAAAACATTGATGCATTGCAATGCTGCACAGTGATGGTTACGTGATTTAAAACGTAGTATTTCCACAGCGGTTCACCACATGGCACTCCGTGATGCAACAGTGGTCATATTTCAGGAAATCGGATTTAGCAATGTCAACACATTTTGCTGGAATTAGAATCATATTTGACGTTTGTGGATGCGCCTACTCTTTTGAGCAAAGTGACAACTTCCCACCCATGTGCACAAACTACAGTAAAGACCAGCTAAAAGGCTATTAGCCTGAAAGAGCTGAAGAGGATGTATGTATTTATGTATGTGTATATGTATGTATGCATGCATGTATGTATGTATGTTAGTAAGTAAGTAAGTAAGTAAATATGTATGTATGTATGCATGTATGTAAGTTAGTAAGTTAGTTAGTAAGCATACATGCATGCATGCATGCATGCATGCATGCATGTATGTATGTATGTATTTAACAAGGTTTAACAAGGTTGCCATCCCAAACAACAAGTTCCTGATGGCAAGTAGACAAGTAGGCCATTGGCTTATCGAGAGTCCAACAATTTTCTCATCTGTGTGTAGCCTGCCCTTATCAAATATCTGTCAATTCTATTTTTAAACATATTCACACTACTAGCATTAACACAATCATTTGGCAGTTTGTTCCATTCATTTATCACCCTCTGTCCAATGTCCTCATGTCCAACCTACACTGTTCCTTAACTAATGCTGCTTTGTGTCCTCTGGTTCTACTGCCTTCTTTAAGTTTGAAGAACATATTCCTGTCAGCATCCTCATAACCATTCACTATTTTAAACACTTCTATTTGGTCTCCTCTTAGTCTCCTAGTCTCTAGTGTTGTCAAATCACATTGTAATAAGCGACTTTCGTAACTAAGGTCTCTCAATTCTGGAATCATTTTAGTTGCTCTTCATTGTATTCTTTCTAGCTTATCTATGTCCTTTTTACGATATGGTCTCCATGCTTGAATACAATATTCCAAATGTGGTCTAACTATTGCTTTGTACAGAGGTACAATTAGCTGTTTCTCCTTATACATGATAGTTCTCCTAATTAGCCTTAGAATTTGATTTCCTTTCGAAGCAGCAATACCACGTTGCTCTGAAACTTTCATGTCAGCACTAAATGTTACACCTAAGTCCTTTCTTGTGTGGTTCTACTTAGTACAGCATCCCCCATTTTATATTCTTCGTCCATGTTTCCATGTCCTATGTGTATGCATTTACACTTCCAAAAATTTAATAACATTTGCCATTTTTCTGACCATCCTCCTGTAAACTTTGTATAATTAGTAACCTTTCTGAATATTTTTGTGTCATCTGCAAATTTGAGTACTTTGCTAGATATGTCATCTTCCAAATCATTTATATATATTAAAAACAGTATAGGGCCTAATACTGATCCCTGTGGTACCCCACTCAAAACAGATTTCCAGTTTGAAATCTCACCATCTACTATTAATCTCTGTTTTCTGTGTGTAAGCCATTTTTCTATCCAGTTGATTACATCATTACCTATACCATGGGCTTTTAGTTTAAGTAACAATCGTTGATGTGGCACTTTATCGAAAGCTTTCTGAAAATCTAAGTAGACAGCATCCACTGGTGACTCATCATCTACCCACTTTGTAATTTCTTCCAAAAAACATAAGAGATTAGTTAGACATGACCTTGCTTTTAGGAACCCATGTTGAGATGTATTTATTAATTTATGTTTTACAAGGAATTCCACCATGTGGTCTCTAATTAATGTTTCGAGTAATTTACATACAACTGATGTTAAACTCACTGGTCTGTAATTTTTTGGCTTGTTCCTCGATCCCTTCTTAAATAGCGGCGTAATGTTTGCTTCTTTCCATTCTGAAGGAACTATTCCTTCTTCTAGTGACAAGTTAAACAATTTTGTAAGTGGTGTACTAATTTGCTCAACAATTTCCTTAAGCAGTTTTGGTGGTATCCCATCAACTCCAGGTGATTTATTATCTTTCATCTTCTTAATTTTCTTTGCTATCGTTTCAGGAGTTACAAATAACTGCTCTAAATGTTCTGATGTATTGCCCTCAAATTTAGTAAATGGAACTGGAAGTGAGCTGAAATACTCATTCAGGACCTCTGCCATTTGAAATCCCACCTGAAATTATGTTTCCCCTGTTGTTTTCCAGTGGTCTGACCTTATCTCGAACTTTCTGTTTACTCCTTACATAAGCATAAAAACTCTTGCTGTATTTTTTATATTACCTGCCAATTTTTTTCAAAGGTTCTTTTAGATTTTCTAATTTCAGTTGTAGCTAGGTTAAGTGCCTCTTTGTAATTTGCATAGTCTTCATCCTTTCTGGTACGCTTATAAACCCTCCACATAGTTTGCTTAAACACTATTTTTCTAATAGCTTCTTTTGACAAGTGTTTCTTTCTATATCGTTTTCCTTGGTTTTTCAAGGGAACAAATTTATCGATGATACTCTCAATTTCATATTTTAGAATATTCCAACATTCAATTGCGGTTTTATTCATCAGCATATTATTCCAATCTAGCTCTGCTAAGTATTTTTTCATATCTTTATAGTTACCTTTGTGGAAGTTTCTCTTGTACGTTTTTTATTTTTACTTTCTGATTTTACATTGATGTCAAAATGTATTTGATTGTGGTCACTGGTACCCAATGGTTCACCTTCCCTCATGACACCCTCCCTCCCGTCTCCCTCACTCCCATCACCTTAACTGTTGTCTCCTTGCCCCTCCTTGTATGTATGTATGTATGTATGTATGTATGTATGTATGTATGTATGTATGTATGTATGTATGTATGTATGTATGTATGTATGTATGTATGTATGTATGTATGTATGTATGTATGTATGTATGTATGTATGTATGTGTTTTGGTGAGTGGGATGTCTCAATTGCACACTCTTTGGTGATGTAACAGTGTAATTTTAAAACAAAATGTTCCTTTGAATGTAATAAATTTGAATGATATACAGGATATGATTACAGATGTCATCATTTCTTGTTGGAATGTAACTGATTACAGTAGGTTACTCTAACTCTGGCATGCAGTGGCACAGTGATTAGAACATAGTCTTGTTGCTATTTCTCCACATTGTCTCACTGAGCTGTATAAGTGAGGAAGTGGTGGGTATGTGAACGGATAATCTTTAACTTTACCTTCAGGTGGAATAAAGGCATTGCCATAAAGTTGTTGCCCTTTGTTCTAGCACGGCCCAAAGTCTGGGTCGACACTGCAGCAAACTTATACATCTTGACCTCGAATCCTGCTCGAAAATCACAAATGTTTCACTTGTAGCAATCAGGTATGTCTGTTGGGGGTATCCCCATTTCGTCTAGGTACTCCTGTTTCGCATACTGATGTTATTTCCATTTCGCCTATCCTGCATTTGGGTATCTCTCCCATTTCACCTAATCTCAGTGACTCACCCTTTCAGTATGCCTATGTTGATATTATTTCTACTTCACTTACTCTGCGTTATGATAGCTCCTCTCCTGCCAACATCACCATTTTAATTTCATACTTGTAAAATGTGTAAATGTAGAATACGCTTTGCAGAAATGACAGTTTTTCTTGAGTTAAATCTTAATTATTATTTATTTATTTATTTATAGACAACATTTACTAAATCGAAAATGACAAAACCACAGTGGGTGAAATGGAAGTAGGTAGGCGAAATGGGCATGAATTATATATTGTCAAGATGCTTCGACAGGCAGGTAGATATACCACCCAGGTGCAAAGGAAGCCACTGAGTGTAATCAGCTCTTCAGCACTGAGTCAACCAGAAAGATAAGTGCATTTGCACTTAGGGACCCACTACTAATTTTTTATCAACACTGGTGGTGTAAAAATGAATTATACCATTCAGTGCTACATGCAGAATTACAGAAGGAATTGTCTTAATGAAAAATATGAATACTCAGGATCTTTACACAGCCACTGGTCTGCATGATTAGTTTGGTCAAAAGTAAAAAAAGGATTCCACCAAAATCACCATTGTTCCTGCCAAGGGCAACCTCATTTTGTGTACACAAACTACACATACAAGGATCCTTCCATCCTGCAGACACCTGTGATTGTCAATCTCCTGAAATATTCCTGTTTCCTGGTGAAAAAATGCCATGGCTTGGAATGATCCTTGAATGAGGATACTGCCTGTAGTGGCATTTGATTTACCTGTCATTGATGGCAGCTGTAAAATAACCATCTGTCCCCAGTTAAGCACTGTTGCAAGAGAAAAAACAAGCAAATGGGAATCGATCGCTCGAGCGTTCATTGCCAGCCACCACAACCAACAAATGTGTCTGCAGCAGCTGTTGCTATGGTGACTGTTTCCGTGGTGATTGCAGTGAAGGGTGTCATAACTTGAAAGTGTTGAACGTGTCCTGGTGCAACGAAGTGACGGATGAGGGCCTCGCATCACTTGCTGAAGGGTGTCGCCATCTACAGACGTTTATCTGCAAAGGCTGTCAACAGGTAGAATTCTCCATTGGCTGATTTTGCTGTTTGTTTCATGTTCGTCGTGCTTATTTATTTTGTACAATTTTATTTTAATACCCCCTTGTGTATAATTTGGATTGTTTGCCAGAATGGAATTTTAAAGCAAAACAAACGTCATGGTTTTCGGCCTATGCACCTGTAAGAGTTACTAAAATAACCATTTGTAACTTCAACTAAGAATATCACGCCAGTGGTTTACTAGTAAAACCTTGTTGAATGCACAACATTTTAATTTCATACTGCTAGATAACCTTACGTCACGAGTGTGGTATTCTGCAAATATTCACTGGCGAAATGAAAATATATTTGTATACATGTGTCCCTATTCTTGCCAATAGGATATGGCTATGCTATTTGTGTCCAGATTCAACTTTTGTAGCATAGTTTGGCCTGTGATTACTAAACTAGTCCTCTTTCTGAAAAAATAGCATGTTTGTTTGAGACTTTTCATTGGTTCCGTGTATGCTGGCCTCCCTTAATGCGTCGCTTGTAGTCACAGTTACCCCGATTTAATAGAACTATACATGCACTTATAGGTCATACTGGTGAACATGTCAGCCCTTGGTCATTCAGAGAAACTTTTAGAACACATTCTGTGTAAACCACTGGCGTGATAGTCTTGATTTTAATTGCACGTGTTTAGTTTTTATTTATCTCTTTGTTTCGCTTTCAATAAATATTGAAACCACTTTTATGAATTTTTTTTATTAGTGTACTGCATTTAGTTCACATGTCTTATCAAAGTGTACATTTACACTCGCATGCCAGAAGTAACAATTCATTAAAATGCTTCAAACCAGCAGTTCTATAAAAAGAAACATGATTATTTTTCTTACTTAAAAGTTTCAATTTTTTGTAGGACACTACTACATCTCAGCACAACAAAATATATCAGAATAGAATTTTATTTTAAATATGCATAATTCTTAATATGCATTTCTGCTTCAGATTTAATGTACATCAATTTGCGTAGTATTGCATTGGTGTTGTATATTTTAAAGTGAAACAGAAGTCATGGTTTTGGGGCTATGCACTTAATAAAAACTAAAATCAGGGAATATCACACCAGTGGTTTACTCAGAATGTGTTCTAAAAGTGGGATATTCTGGTCAATTTTCCATTTAATGGGGGACTGAAATGGTAACTGGTGCAAGCGATAAGAGCATGCGCAGTTCTATGTAATCAGGTTACCTAGACCACCGTGTGATGTATTAAGCGTTGCCGGGGTGTACACAACCAACACAATCTCAATCAAATGGGATGTTATGTCAGAAAGGGGACTAGTTTAGTAACAAAGACCAAAATATGTTACATAGTTTGGATGCAAACAGAACATATAAACTTGCTTATCCTCCATAGGTCCCCAGCGTACCAATCCAACTGTTTACAAATCGAACTGCTTATTGATTATGAACTGCTTCAGTCTCCCAAGGATTTTAGCGCAATAGAAGTATTTTATATATATATATATATATATATATATATATATCCTATTGGTAAGTATGGGAGTAGATGTTTTTTAAATATATTTTTATTTGGCAAGACTACTGTACCCGTGATATAGGGTTATCTAACAATATGGCGCACCTTATGACATTAAGATGCTGTCTGTTCAACACCAAGTCTGTAAGCCTTGGAAAGAGAAGGTTGACTCGTACCCTGTAAAAGGTTTTCCTATTAAACCACTGGCGTGACATTTTTAAACTTAATTGCAAGTGGTTATTTTGTTAACTTTCATATGTGCATAGGGCCAAAACCGTGACTTTTGTTTCCTTTTAATAAGCATACTTTTTAAAGCAGTAATGTTAATCTTGAGCCTGTTTGGTTTTGCAGCTGACAGATGAAGGTTTGGACCATGTAGCCCAGAAATGTCATGACCTTTCTGTCCTGAACCTCCACAGCTGTAGTGTAAGTGACCAACCCATGACTAGGTTGAATAGGTATTCTAAGCTAAAACACAGTTTTTAGCATTTTGCCTTGTCATTAATTATGATGTACTAGATTAGACTCGATATTTTCCGGTAAAGAAGCTGCAGTCCACCGAGCAACAGGCCAAGGGTAGCAGTTATCACCATTACGTACCTTTTGATCTTAAGCGCTTTCCTGAAACAGGATTGTTTTGCCGACCATCTGAGTGGAGGTAGTGAAAATAATTTTTAATTTTAGTTATTATTATTATTATTATTATTATTATTATTCTCTTCTTTTTCCCTATAGTCCGGGGGTGAGGCTGGCATTGATACCAGTCGTAAATTCTTTCCTTCTTTTTCGTCACTGATCCCGTTTCACTGCCGTCTCCACCGCCCTCTCCATTCCCCCATCCCTCGCTCTCATTCTCCCCTCCCCTCCCACTCCTGCCAAATCTCTCTCCACACAGTCCTCCCATCTCATTATCGCTGATCAATTTATGAAATCTGTTCTGTGTTTAATTTAGTATAATGTATTCTGTTATTATTGGTAATAAATGATTAATAAAATGGAAAAGACAGTGAGTTGACCGATATTTACTGTCTGTTTTTCCAAGAGAGTATGAAAATAATGCTGTCACCAAATTGCGGTGTTTTTCTGTTGCGAAAGCCACAGTGATGCCCTCTGGCGAGTGGCTCACCACAAAATTCGCCCAGTGTTTCCATGTTTCTCTAACAGGCAGAAAAAACATGTCGTATGATCAGAAAACACGTCAGTAAATAACTTTAAATAACTACATTTGTGGGTTTTTAAATACATCGCTAATCAGTAGATCCGAGGCCAATGGTCCAAGGAGGCGATGGAACATAGAAAGAGGCAGGTGGACCTCGGCACCTGGATGGAGATACTGCCAGACTGCCCCCATAGTTAGCGTATTAATATATAGATAGTGGTGCTTTGTATGCCCAAGCCGTACAGAGTCCGCCCAGCGAGAACGTTCAGGCACTGAGATTCTGAACATTTCAACTGTCGATTGAGAGTATGGTGGTTCGATTCCACCTCCACCGTTTTGAAGCTTAGTCAATTTTGTTCACCCCACTTTGCCTATGTCTTTCGGAAGAGACTGTAGAAGCTGTGGGTCCCTTCTACCTGGTGTCTGTGCCAGGGGAAGTAAAAGATCCCACACAGGGAAATGTAAAAAAATCTGTGATGGACTCGCTCACTCTAGAGACGGACACTCTTAAATAAATCCTCAGCACAATATCCTAGTAGGACTTTGCTGAGTAATTATCCAGATTCATAAGGCAGCACCCTTGTGAACTTTTTTTTCATACGTCGAAGTAGGATAATATATAAAACAGTTGCTTACAAATCCATCCCCCGGCACCCTGCCCCCCGTGCATCAGTTTTTTTTATATCATCCCTAATCTTCCTGGAATCACCAGATATTAAGTCAGCTACTCCTTATTATCAGCACAGGCACTCCATCAAAGTATTTTGATTTGATAATAATCTGATGACAACCTGGGTTGGTAATCAAAGTAGCCATCCATATAATATAAATCTAAAAAGGACAGTTGGCCTAAGTAATTTCTTTTGGGGTGCCGTAGTTGTTGTTTGCTGATGATAAATGGGTTTTGGTTTCTTCAGTGTATGCCATGGACGAATATTGATCATGGCGGCATTTTCATATCTAGCTTGCAACCTGTGTGTAATTTCTATATCCATTCATTCACAACATGATTGCCAGGTGGGGGCACATTCTTGAGCTTTTTGTGGTGGTAATTAATGCATAATAGAAAATAAAATTTCATTTTGTATATTTCAAGAGTTTGTGCCTACAACATTAAAATAAATATACTTATTTAAATCCATTTGCTCGCTGGGAGCATGGGCCATCGACAAAAGCTCTCGACTGTGACCTGTTCTGTGCCATCATTGTTATTTCATTCCAAGTGTAGCCCTTCTGTAGCACAAAATAAAATAAACGTATTATTATTTATTGTTGCCATGTTATGAATGTTATTCTGGAATATATTTGCTCATTATCATCAAGTGTTCTCGTTTGGCTTGTAGAGTATCACAGACGAAGCCGTCATCAGTATAAGTGAAGGTTGCACTGGTCTCCAGTCACTCTGTGTCATCAAATGTTCACACCTGACTGATGCCTCTCTAGTCACACTTGGCCAGCACTGTCATGACCTCAGGTACGTTGGAGTCACACGACAGCGAGTGGTTGTCAAACGTGTCACATACTTAGCTAGATCACCTGTTTAAAACTCCCTGCATAATAGATTTTGCCTTCGCATATCAGGTTCATTGATGTTAAAAGTAATATAATCAACAAGTTTTAAATAAAAGACTGCATGCTTTCATTAAAATTGACTTTGATCGTTAGATCGGGTAACTTGTAAAAGTAGATAGAGCTGGGATACTTTTGCCTTTTTTACTGAATTTTGGCCAGACCCGGTCCAAAATATTTGAATAGTTTGTCCAATGATTTTGCCAAAATTAAGTATTTGCAAATTTGCACAACTGAACTAGCATGTTGTAGTGGATGCTAGATCGGTTTGATGAAACGAGATGATCGAAGATTATTAATTGAGGAGGGACCTTTAATCGACACTGTATTTATCTGTGGCAGTCAGGCGGGCGAATGTGGAGTAATGATTTTGTTTGTGATGCCAGAACGCTACAAGTGGCCTACTGTTCTCAGTTCACTGACAGCGGCTTCCAGGCCCTCACAAAGGTGAGTCCACGACCACCCGACTCATTTCTGACATCACCCTGGCTGGTGCCGTATAGCTGACAGTCCTACAATTATGTCACTTTAAAGAGAATTCCTTTAAGCTCCTTTATTTTTGTCCCATAACTTGTATTTGTTAGCTATATATGGTGTATTTAATTCAAGTACATAATCATACGCATATCATATTCATATTATAAATGTCTCATACTTATTAATGTGCCTACAAAAGTCTGTAATTCAAGATTGTATTTGATGAAAAGAATAAGCGCGTTATTCCAAAACCATTGCAGTGAAATAGTTAACGTGGCGATACTCAAGTTTGTATCTTGAGTAATTTTATATTTTGGCAATTTAAAAAAAAATTGGCAAATTATATTTTACTAGTCTGCTGCTCAGAGTAATTGGACTGTGATAGGATTCAAACATGTAACATTATGAAAGTCAGTTGTTATGCTACAATATAAAACTTATACCACATAATGTGATTCAGAAACAGAAACAATACTCAAATGTATGTTACAATTATCACATGTTTACAACATGCTGACACCTTTACAACATTATCACATATTTGCAACATTGTGATTTATTTACAACATGCTCACACATTTACAACATGCAAATACATTTACAACATCATTGCACATTTAAAATAGTGTTGTACAGTTGCAACATTTCACATTTACAACATTATTTAACAGTTACAACATTATTGCATATTTACACCATCTTTCAACCTTCATGCACCTTTATAACATTATTATACCTTTACAGCATTCATGCAACACTGTTGTAGTTACAATATTGTTGCACATCTACAACATTGTTACATATTTACAGCATTATTATGTCATTACAAAAGTCTTGCATGTTTACAACATTGTTACGTATTTACACCATTATTGTGTATTTACAACATTATTACACATTTACTCCATTATTGCTCCTTTACACCATTCTTGTACCTTTACAACACAACTCATGGTGATGTTTCAACTATGGTACTATGGTACCTATTGCCATGCCTCAGCTGCATAATGTGTAAACTTTTGCAACCGACACTTGTTTTTCTCGCAGAACTGTCATAAGTTGGAACGACTCGACCTTGAAGAATGCGTGCTGGTAGGTGGCTCCCTCTACACTCTCCTATCAGCTGCTCTGAGTTGGCAGTGCATCATGTTAAACTACAGCTGCACAGCTTACTAAACGATGTACTGTTTAAAATCTACATACATCCGTAAATACTACCTTCATATGTTTGCAACTTGAACATGCAACCACCCACAGACTTCGATTGTACAATCAGGCCATGTAAACTTTAAACTAACATGTTTCTTTAATTAGGACAGTTCTCACATTTGTGCTGTTGGAATGTTTGATCACCATTTGATTTTCACCAGTGGAATAAATACTAGTAACGATAAAACACAAAATAATTGGTTTAAGTACAACATAGTAATGACTAATGCCACTCTGTGTATGAAGTCTAGAATCAGTATTCCCAAAGATACAGCATTTTTTACATATTTTAAGTGAATGACGTTATTTATGTGATTACTGTATGCTTATTGAACCCATATTGGAAGCTACAGGGGTTTCCTCTTGTTGGCCCTGAATCTGACCAGACAGTGTGGTGGCATTGGAGGCCCAGGAGCAAGCCAATGGTTCTAGTCGTATCAAAATGAAGTAAAGCACCTTAAAAGCATTGTACAGTGATTTTCATTGGTTGACTGATATGAAGTTAGTTTGGGATTTCGTATAATTAAATTGCAGAAATTCTCTTAATTAATCTTAAAGTACATGTAAATTAACAGCATTATACGTCATGTTTTAATCTCTGTTGCGGCTGTGTATTTACCGTCGGAAATTGTATAGAACTGGAATTTGACAGACCAATAAATCGTCCTGTGAAAACATCATATTTCGGTGAAGATTTATTAGTCGCCGTAGTCGGGTCTGTAATTGCGCAGCGTATCGTCAAACTAGCATGTTTTATTTTATCACCAAATTTTATCATGTATTTTTATTTATTTATTTAATTGCAGTAGCGCAGTCTCTATGTGTCATGAAACTAAGATGTTTTTATTTCATCGCCAAATTTTATCGTGTATTTTTATTTATTTATTTTTTTATTTATTTAGTTTAATTGCTGTTGCACACTCTCTACGTGTCATAACATTAGCATGTTTTATTTGATCGCCAAATTTTATCGTGTACTTTCGAAAGTATTAAGATATGAAAGATTACGTTTGTAAAACGTATGGATATTGTTATTAACCAACCAAGATGTTATCAATACTAATACAGTCAGTCTTGCAATGGTGTTCAATTAAACCAATAAAAAATCGTTGTACATTCCTTTTAGGTTGGCGCACCAAGTTTCTTACTGAAAGTTGGCCATCCAGCCATTACTAGCATGGCTCAATCTGTTGTTTCAGATCACAGACGCCACGCTGGGTCATCTTGCCATGCATTGTCCGAACCTCACAGAGCTTGTAAGTACCCCAGGCATGTCTTCGGTAATGCCTTTTGTTTGTTAATAGATTATATGTAACCATACGTGTCAGTCCCTGAGACACAAAACCGTAGTCTAGGGAGATAAACTGGTTGAAAAACAACGTAAATTTGACAGTGTTATTTTTATTGTATTGGTATATTTGAGGTACATCAGCCTTCATGTCGCCATGACCACATATCGTACACCACGCATAATCGCTGCTGGTCCTAGATTCCATCATAACATCCTTAGATTCAACGATCCACTGGGTTTTAAAACTTTCGAGAAACATTCACTTTTGTCTTTCTTGCCTGAGGAGTCAATATGTCTGTCTGAAGCGAATGTCACCATTAGTAGTCAAATGTAGTCATCAGTGACCCTGTGAAGAGTGCACAATGCTACCAGTAATGCTAGTCTTTAGGGGGTCATCTTCAAATGATGTACACAAGGAAGGGCGAGGGGTAACAGTGGTTGCATACACAGAGGGTGTCTAGGCTACTGCATGCCATGCACAATTGACCTAGTTGCCCACATAATTTTCTAGGTCATCCCTAGCATTACTGAGTACTGTACACAGTATGGTGGAGGGTGTACGGTGGGAGGGTGTACAGGGGGCTGTTTTTCTACGATTTTGTGCATACATAATTTGCAGATGATCCCTTAGAATACAGAGTTCAGTTCAGTCAGCCGTGACCTGTTGCAGAGCCTGTCCCACTGCGAGCTGATCACAGACGAAGGCATCCGCCACCTTGGGTGCAGCCCGTGTGCCACTGAGTCAATGTCCTTCCTTGGACTGGACAACTGTCCCCTCATAACAGACGCCTCTCTCGAGTACCTCATGGGCTGCACGAATCTACAGCGCATCGAACTCTACGACTGCCAACTCATCACCCGTGCTGGTATCCGTCGGTTACGGGTAAGTATTATAATAATAATAACCCTTATTTATGTAATGCCGTACAGTATATCCAGATGTAATATATGTTCATAGGCCCTTAAAATCCAAAATTGATAAAACAAATTATTATAATCAAATTTATAAATCAATATAATAATGATGCATACGCATAGGTAAGAGTGATAGAATACCAAATTTAAATATCGGTGTATAAAGAAAAAAACTTATCTAAAATAAAGTAGCGTCAAAATGCACAAAGAAAAACTACTGAATAGAAGATGTATTTAAACCTTGTCTTACGAAAACAAAGCTGCTTTGAAATCAATCAAGTAATGTTGTTGTTGCTGTTCCTGTGTATGGGGTGAGGCTGGCATTGATACTGGTCGATTTTTTTCTTCCATCACTGATCCTGTTTCACTGCCGTCTTCACTCCCCCATCCCTCGCACTCGTTCTCCACTCCACTCCAGATCCCACCTAATCATCTCTCTTCATGCAGTCCTCTGATCTCAGTCGCGGTCTTCCTCTTCTCCTTCTACCCTCCACTCTAAGCGCATCCGCTCTCTTCCTCAAGGTTCTCCTTCTACCCTCCTCTGTGAGCGCATCTGCTCTCTTCCTCAAGGTTCTCCTTCTACCCTCCACTCTAAGCGCATCCGCTCTCTTCCTCAAGGTTCTCCTTCTACCCTCCACTCTAAGCGCATCCGCTCTCTTCCTCAAGGTTCTCCTTCTACCCTCCTCTGTGAGCGCATCCGCTCTCTTCCTCAAGGTTCTCCTTCTACCCTCCTCTGTGAGCGCATCTGCTCTCTTCCTCAAGGTTCTCCTTCTACCCTCCACTCTAAGCGCATCCGCTCTCTTCCTCAAGGTTCTCCTTCTACCCTCCACTCTAAGCGCATCCGCTCTCTTCCTCAAGGTTCTCCTTCTACCCTCCACTCTAAGCGCATCCGCTCTCTTCCTCAAGGTTCTCCTTCTACCCTCCACTCTAAGCGCATCCGCTCTCTTCCTCAAGGTTCTCCTTCTACCCTCCACTCTAAGCGCATCCGCTCTCTTCCTCAAGCTTCTCCTTCTACCCTCCACTGTGAGCTCATCCATTGTGTCGACTGCTGCTTCCATTCTTTCCCTGTGTATTCACCAGTTAACTTTTAAAAAGTACAAACCCTGAAAATTTTTATCATAAAATCATGTTATATTGTCTAAACTAAATCCAGTCCAACATCTTGGCCAACCATGTGTTTCAATGAACTAGTGTTTTTTATTGTTTATGAATGTCGACCTTGGTGTTCATCATTCAATGTAATCACGATACTTGGGGAGAAATATTCACATAAGACAGATAATGGTCAACTTATGTAAAAAAATAATGGTGCATTAAAATACCTTTGGATGGTCAAAATGTTACAATAGATAATTTTATTATACAACATGATTTAATGATAACAACTTTGCGCATTTAAAGGAAAACAAAAGTCAAGTTTTTGGGCCTGTGCACATGTAAGAGTTACTAAAACATAACCATCTGCAACTACAATTAAGAATATCACACTGGAAAAACCTTGTTGAACACACATCTTCTTAATTTCTGTTAGATAACCCTATGTCATGAGTGTCAGTCTAGCAAAATTCGCTCGCCAAATGAAAATATATTTGTATACACCATTTCCTATATTTGCCAGTACGATATGGCTATGCTGTTTGTGTCCAAACTCAACTTAAGTAACATATTTTGGCCTTTGTTTACTAAACTAGTCCTCTTTCTGACAAAGTGTTTGTTTGAGACTGTGTTGGTTCTGTGTATGTCAGCCTCCCTTAATACATCACAATAGTCTGGGTTACCCGATTTTCATAGAACTGCACATGCGCTTATTGATCTCGCTGGTTAACATGTCAGTGCTCAGTCAACTGGAGAAATGACCGGAATCTCCCACTTTTAGAACACATTCTGAGTAGACCAGCAGCGTGATATTCTTGATTTTAGTTGCACATGGTTAGTTTATTATCTCTTAGATGTATAGCCCAAAACCATGACTTTTGTTTCGCTATAATGATCCAGCGTAAACGTTCAGTAACGCTGTCATCTGTTGCTGCGCCGACTCTGTGGAACTCGTTCCCTGTTTGTGTTAAGTCTGTAGAATATATATAATTTCGCAGTAAACTAAAACCCACCTGTTTAAATTTGCTTATCCTCCATAGCTCCCTAGCGTACCAATCCAACTGTTTACAACTGGAACTGCTTATCGATTAGGAACTGCTTACCCACTTTTGTTTTGGTGCGCTGCCGAGCTTGGGTCTCCCGAGGATTTTAGCCTAATAGAAGTGTTATGTTGTATTGTATTTGTGCGTGCGTGTAAACATGCTATCTTTGTAGCGGTGCCTGAAATCTGCAGCCGTCACTTTATAATAATCTGAAATGCTAACTGCCTTCTGCAAATAGTTCAGAATGTATCTTTTCGAAATTGCGTTTCTATCCTAAATCCTTGATGACCTCTAGCTCTGAAGATGATTCCTGCGCATCCCTGTTGATGGTATCCTGCTTAACGATTCTGGTTTGTTTGGCTCCTCAATGATGGCGGTATAGAAGTGTTAATATTATTATACAGATGTAGAGGGAATTACTGTGCTCTTTGGGATCAAGTGATTGTCATAGGGGCTTTGAAAATATAAAAAAAAATCCAGAAGAAATTTGGATAGGATTTTTCTTGGAAAAGGCAATGTCCATACAGTTGGAAAGATTATTAAAATTTCAACTGGGAAAAACTAAAAAATATACTTAGGCTACCCACCCTTTTATATATATATATATATATATATATATATATATATATATATATATATTTATATACAGAGCGTCCTACAACATTGTTGTTAATAAACGTGTGGCAAGTTTGCTTTCCCCAGCAGAATATAAGTGACTGTTTGTGACGGTTGCAGGATCGATTGCCTCACATCAACGTTCACGCGTACTTCGCCCCGGTGACTCCACCTTCGTCCGTTGGGGGTAACCGCCCCGGATACTGCAGATGCTGCTGTATACTATAGCAGCGCCACCCCGCTGGTGGTGAACAAATTATGCTGATGGTGTGGTCTCGCTCTCTAGTGGGTTCGGACGTAGAACCCATTACTACCCTTTGCTCTGGGATCAAATACACGCACACACCTGTGACAATATCTGCTTCTATCTGCAAGCTGCTATTCTGATGACCATAAGCTGAAGTCCAGGGAATGTACCTGGACACAACTATCCCAGCATGCTTAGGTGAATTGAAGGATTGTGGGAGTTCGGTGAGAAATACCCAGTAGAGGGCGACACTGTAGCAGTCGCCATGTCTTGTGATATTGTCAATGCGGTTGCCGGCCATCGCAATGCTAGTCGCTTTCTCGAGACAGCCAGTGCTAGTTCGCTGAGTGCCGACACGACACTGTGTCTGACAGTGCTGCCCCGCACTAGAGAATACTGCAGTCGCCATGGCAGCATGGACTTTTGTTAAATATTGTAGATATCATCAGAGTTAAATGAATGCATCATACATATGATGCTGCATTTCAGCACTTTGCTATGATGACACGTTGCTATAACAAAAAGTTGCTATGACGGTGGGTGCAGCATTCCAGATCAATGACAGAATATTCCTGTGATTGGCTGCTAGTGATGTCCAGTGCGTCGTACGTTCAGCAAGCCAACGTGACAGCGAGACAGTTGCCTACCTATGCCATTTTAATAAAGAATTGCACCAGAATATAATTTTGCTGCAGGCATATATAGGCTGCAGAATTTGGTGATTTTTGTATGTGGCGAAATCAAACGATGTGCAGACAATGAATTCAGATCGCGTGGCACGTGGATCTGAAAACGTCTTGTTACTGTAAACATGGAGGTACTTATGCAGCGTTCTCAGTGTAATGCACTTGAGTACGTTCTTATTGTGAAGATTGGCTTTAAGAAGAATCATTATTGAGAAATTAGAAATTACCAGCAGAAACAGATGCAGCAGTGATATATTGCTGTACGTCGTCAACGATATATGTTGGCTCTTTGTGGTTATATTATGTCGTGCATATGAATCAAGGCATGCACACAATCCGTGGCATGTATATTTAATAAACTATACATTTATATGTATATCGATACACTGTATAATATCCTGTTTGCTCTTTTCTGTGACATGACACTGAATCGAGATTGAGTGCACTCTCGGAGTCTTATTGCTATAGGGTTATTTTCCATCACGTTGTCGATCTCGTTATCGAATCAAATGTCATTTTATTTGGAAGTGTGTGAAAAAAAATGGTGCCATAATTTGGTGTGCGCGGTGCATAGATATCCAGCATTTGCTATTCCATTGCAAATGGAAACATTCAGAAATCTTTTCAATGCTTCAGCAGTATATTTACAATATAATTGTGATGAATAAAATATTAACAACCAGTTTCTGAAACGTATGTTCCCAGCTTCCCGCATCTAGCAACATATAGCATCCATCCGTATAATGCCATGAAACAAATGAAATATGTGTATGTTCTATGTTGCAAGTAAGACATTGTATTGTATTCAAGCTAGCAAAAAGAAACTATTTTACAAAGCTGGCTAAAATTATTCCTTCATAGCCCATTTGAATGGACATTTTGGTAACAGACATTTCATTTCAAAAACATCACCAACAAACATTTCACCAAGGACCACTTTGGCAACGGACACTTCACCAGTGGACATATAACCAACCGCCACTTCACCAACAAACATTTCACCAAGGACCATTTTGGCAACGGACACTTCACCAGTGGACATATAACCAACAAACATTTCACAAACAGACACTTCTCCAACAGACATTTCACCAACAGAGACTTCATCAACGGATACTTCACCAGAGGACACTTCACCAATGAACATTTCACCAATGGACACTTCACCAACGGACACTTCACAGTAAACATTTTACACCAGACATTTCACAAACAGAAACTTCACATTCAGATACTTCGCCAACACTTCACAGATATACATTTCACTAACATACACTTCACAAACAGAGACTTCATCAACGGATACTACACCAAAGGACACTTCACCAATGAACATTTCACCAATGGACACTTCACCAACGGACACTTCACAGCAAACATTTTACACCAGACATTTCACAAACAGAAACTTCACCTTCAGATACTTCGCCAACACTTCACATATATACATTTCACTAACATACACTTCACAAACAGAGACTTCATCAACGGATACTACACCAAAGGACACTTCACAAATGAACATTTCACCAATGGACACTTCACCAACGGACACTTCACAGCAAACATTTTACACCAGACATTTCACAAACAGAAACTTCACCTTCAGATACTTCGCCAACACTTCACAGATATACATTTCACTAACATACACTTCACAAACAGAGACTTCATCAACGGATACTACATCAAAGGACACTTCACCAATGAACACTTCACCAACGGACACTTCACAGCAAACATTTTACACCAGACATTTCACAAACAGAAACTTCATCTTCAGATACTTCGCCAACACTTCACAGACATACATTTCACTAACATACACTTCACAAACAGACACTTCACCAACATTCACTTATCAAGTCCACCTTACCCCAGAATACTTTGTCATGGTGCGAACTCATGTTTGGGAACTTCCATCTCAAATCACCCAATGCATGTTGCATTCATATTTTTAATTCAACAAAAATTTTACGTAGTTAATCCACAGGTCAATATAACCACACATGTCAAGCCATAGGGTTGTATCTCGAAGAGTTTCTGAGTTTTGACCATTTCAAATTTGGCAGATTCTGTCGTTTTCGCCAATTTTCGGAAATCATTAAGATTTCTTGTTCTACATAAAATACCAATAACTCAAAAACTATTTGTGCTAGAACTCTGAGATTTGCCATGCTTATTCTCCGTCATAAGTAGATAGTAACTGTAGTTCCACACCTGTATTAGTTCTCACACAATCTGCCATTGAAGTTGTGTATTTTATGTAAAACATTGAGCGATTTTAGACCCAAATTTCAACAATAAAACTTGTTAGAACACAAATGAATCTTATTGTCAGTAACACATACATATCTAGGTATATCAGAAGTTTCTATCTAGCTTAGTTTATGAGATACTGATCTCCAAAGTTGGTACATCGTGAGAGGTTGCCGATATTTAGCAGCCAAAAATGCTGGTGGCCATGGAGCTAACATTTCAATTTATTTTTTATATGAAAGGCAGGTACAATGCCTGTGTAATGCACCATATTTGGATTCCCTATTCAAATGGCTTCATGTAGAATACAAATATTTCAAATAGACATATTTTGTGTTTTTATCTAATCATTAGATAACAACACAATATTAAATCCTACAGCTGATTTTACTACCTATTCCATCTCTAGTGAGAAAATGATGGAAATATTGTTGTCAAATGCAAAAAAACCTTCTGAATACCTATACATAGTTGTAGATTATATGTACCTAGGTCATTCCATGTGAAATCAACCAATGGTTAAAACGTTGATGTTTAAGAATTTACTTCAATTTTAACCAATGACTAGGTGGCTATGATGTGAAACTATAGTATGCATGTTGTTATCTACGTATAATGGAGACTAAGCATGCCAAAATTCACAGAGTTCTAGCACAAATAATTTTTTAGTTATTGGTATCTTAAATAGAACAAGAAATCTTCATGATTTCCAAAAAATTACAAAAACGACAGGATCCACCAAATTTCAACTCAAACTATTCGAGCAGCCTTACGGTTTGACATGTGGTTATATTGACATGTGGATTAATTGATAAATAATGTCTTTAATTCAAAAATATGAGTGCAACAAGATTTTCTTATTTTGGTTGATTTGAGATGGAATGCCCTTTTTATCAGCAGTTGTTCATAGTAGGCTCTTCAACATAAAATGTAATATCATGATAGAACATTAACAATTGATTTTAATTAAAGGTGACATATAAAGGAACCCACAACTGTTATTTTATTAATATATCGTTATTAGATCCAAAGATTTTGCAATTTTACTACTGTAAAAGAATTTTAATTGTTTGTATCTCATACAGACAACTCTCATTTTTGTTCTCAATAAATGCATGATTAAAATGGCATAACTTTTTTATTTTTACAATGTTTTAATAATGTTTTCAGGATTTGCACATTAAAAAGAGTCATAAATATATATAATCCAGTCAAATATCATTAATAGTAAATCAGTTAATAAGAATAATCAGTCAATATTGACTAATTAGTGCATGAAGTCAACAGACTGATACATTTTACTAAGAAGCCATACCTTAAATGATTATGAAGATATCTGTATAATTTGTTCATGGTTTACAAACACATTAAACATGCATCACACAGTCATTTCATTACTCAGTTGATGCAATTACTAAGTAAATATTAGCTAATTAATGTGCAAACTTAAAATGGCCATTTGACAGACCATAACATCCATCAATATGAAGATATTTTTGCAGTACCTGGTCTTTGTTTCCATGCCAAATTATATTTTATATAAACAACACCAAAATATTCTTGCATGGTGATTATGGTGAAATAATTGTTGTATAGAAAAAACAATGTCATTGCACAAATATAACACAATTTATTATATAATCTGAGATTTTGTAATTTCCTGCATGTACAACACACTGCAGGTTCAGTACAGCAATGCTTATATTTCAGTCACTGTTTCATAAAATAATGTCGTGCAATTCAACATGAACTGATGTCTATAAAATTGTTCACGTTATTTCATTGTTGAGCCCAACATTTCTCATGTCGAATGGTTGACTGCTACAATATTCTACATTACTCCCTCTGGGAGCCAAGTGCATGACGATTGTTCACTGTATGCCGAGTGTAGCAATATTCACAGTCCTATATCATATATAGGTAACCTACATCTCAACCTATAAAATAAACATACATGTTACTAATACTGGAACAGTCCCAAATTATTTCATATATATATATATATATATATATATATATGTGTGTGTGTGTGTGAAATAATTTGGGACTGTCCTACTTACTTACTTACTTATGCCCATCGCCCCTCTTGGGGCATAGGCCGTCGACAACAGATCGCCAGAGTCCCCTGTCCTGGGCCATCCTCTCTAACTGGTTCCAGTTGTAGCCCATCTTCCTGGTGTCTGCCTGGAGGTCCCGTCGCCACGTGTTTCTTGGTCGTCCTCTTCTCCGTTTGCCTTGAGGATGCCATGTCAGCGCTTGCCTGGTGGTGCTTGTTACTGGTTTTCGGAGCGAGTGGCCAATCCAGGCCCATCTTCTTCTTCTGATTTCCTCTTCGACAGGTCGTTGTTGTGTCTTTTCCCACAATTCACTGTTGCTGATGGTGTCTGGCCAGTGGATCTGGAGGATTCTTCTCAGGCAGTTGTTGACAAAGGTCTGCACTTTGTTGATGGTGGTGTTGGTTATCCTCCATGTCTCTGCTCCATACAACAAGACCATCTTCACGTTGGAGTTGAACAGCCGGATCTTTGTGCGTGATGACAGTACCCTGGAGCTCTTCAGTTGCAGGAATGCTACTCTTGCCTTGCCTATCCTTGCTCTGACGTCTGCGTCTGTGCCGCCCCGCTTGTTGATGACACTGCCGAGGTATGTGAAGGTCTCTACCTCCTCCAGTGCATTCCCCTCCAGTGTAACTGGGTCAGTGCTGGCTGCATTCATCCTGAGGACCTTGGTCTTTCCTTTGTGGATGTTCAGGCCCACTTGTAAGGAGACAGTTGCCAGTTCTGTCGTCTTGTCCTGCATCTGTTGATGGCTGCAAGACAGCAGTGCCAAGTCATCGGCGAAGTCCAGGTCTTCAAGTTGCATCCATAGTGTCCACTGGATCCCACTTGTCCTCTGTACTGTGGTCATCTTCATAATCCAGTCAATGGCCAGGAGGAAGAGGAATGGGGACAGCAGGCAGCCTTGTCTTACTCCAGTCTTTACCTCGAAGCGACAGGTGAACTGTCCTCCATGGATTACCCTACAGCCTGTTCCGTCATAGCTGTTCTTGATTAGGTTGACCAGTTTAGTGGGTACCCCATAGTGTCGTAGCAGTTTCCAGAGGGTCTTCCTGTCAACACTGTCAAATGCCTTTTCATAGTCAACGAAGTTCACGTAGAGGGAAGAGTTCCATTCTAAGGATTGTTCTACTATGATGCGCAATGTTGCGATCTGGTCTAAACATGATCTGTTCTGGCGGAATCCGGCTTGCTGGTCTCTAAGCATTGGGTCGACCATATCTTTCATCCTTTCCAAGATGATCCTGTTGAAGACTTTCCCTGGCACTGACAGGAGTGTGATCCCTCTGTAGTTAGCACAATTTCTGAGGTCTCCTTTCTTGGGGATCTTGATGAGGTAGCCTTCTCTCCAGTCTGCTGGCACTTCTTCCTCTTCCCATATCTTCCCAAATAGAGGGTAAAGTAGTTCCACAGAAGTGTCCACAACTGCCTTGAGTGCTTCTGCCGGAATATCATCTGGCCCTGATGCCTTATTGTTCTTCAGCTGTTGTATAGCTTTCTTGATTTCTTCTCTGGCAGGTCTGTCGCAGTTAATAGGTAGGTCATCTTCTGCTGGGTGGATGACAGGCGGGTTTGGCGGGACGGGTCTGTTCAGGAGTTCCTTGAAATGCTCGGCCCATCTGTCCAGCTGTTGTTCATTTCCTATGATAGCATTTCCCTCTTTGTCCTTCACTGGTCGCTCTGGGTGGCAGTACTTGCCTGACAGTTTCCTGGTAGTGTCGTAAAGCTCTTTCATGTTTCCTCTTCCTGCTGCCTGTTCCGCTTCCTCTGCCAGGCTGTCAATGTAGTTTCTCTTGTCCACCTTTATGCTCTTCTTTACTTCTCTGTTGACTTCTGCATATTCTTCTTGCGCTTTTGCCTTTGCTGTTCTTGTGCGGCTGTTGTTTACTGCTGTTTTCTTCTCCTTCCGTATCTGGACCTTGCGCAAAGTTTCCACTGAAGTCCACTCTTTCTGCTGCGGTGTCCTGGGGCCAACAACTTCCTGGCAGGTTGATGTCCATGTCTCTTTTATGTTCTGCCACTGCTTGTTTAGGTCAGTTTCTTCTTCGAGCAGCTCTTGCAGCACTTGGAATCTGTTGGTGAGCTTCAATCTGTGTTCCTCTCTTGTCTGTGCATCCTTCAGGAAGCTGACATTGTATTTTTTTCGATTCTCTGCTGTCTCCATTCGGTTTTTCTTCAGTTTCAGCGTCAGTATGGCAACAAGCAGGTGGTGGTCAGACGCAGCATCGGCTCCTCTCTTCACTCTCACGTCCTGAAGGGACCTTCTGAATGTCTTGCCTATGCAGATGTGGTCTATCTGGTTCTCTGTCACGTGATCTGGTGATACCCAAGTAGCTTTATGTATCCTTTTGTGTGGGAAGATGCTGCCTCCGATGACAATCTTGTTAAGGGCGCATGTGTCAGCAAATCTCTCGCCGTTTTCGTTTATCTCTCCCAATCCATGTTTTCCCATTACTTCTTCATACCCAGTGTTGTCCTTTCCAATCTTTGCATTGAAATCTCCCATTAGGATGTTGACATCTTTCACTGGACACTTGTCGATGATCATTTGTAGTCTATTATAAAACTGATCTTTGTTTTCTTCATCGCTGTCGTTTGTAGGTGCGTAGCACTGGATGACATTCATTTTTATCTTCTTCCTCTTTGTTCTGAAGGATGCTGTGATGATTCTTGGTCCATGAGCTTCCCACCCTATCAGCGCACTCTGTGCCGATCTTGACAGCATGAGCGCTACACCTTCTGTGTGGGGAGCGTTGTCCTCCTCATGTCCTGAGAAGAGCAGCATCTCTCCACTAAGCAGCCTTCTCTGTCCTGTCTGTGTCCATCTTGTTTCGCTGACTCCAAGCAAAGCAAGGTTGTAGTTTCTCATTTCCGCTGCTACCTGTGCTGTCTTCCCTGTCTGGTATAAGGTCCTCACGTTCCACAATCCAATCGTGATGTTCCTGGACGAAAGAAGGGTGCTCGACCATGTGGCTTCCGAGGACTCCCGGCTTTCACCACATGGCGTCATAAGTCTTCGAAACGAAGAACCCTCCTCTTCCAGGACTGTAGTCTCTGTATCTTTTGTCGGCGTTTCTGTAGCAAACGGACTGTCCTAGGGAGAGCATAATGGTGAGGTGATACTGAGGTGATCGTAAAGTGGGGTTTAACTGTATATATATATATATATGTATATGTATATGTATATGTATATGTATATATATATATATGCATATGTATATATATATATATATACATATTATTATTATATATACAGTCAAATCTCGCTTTACGATCATCTCAGTAACACAGCCATATATATATATATATATATATATATATATATATATATATATATATATATATATGCATATGCATATATATATATATATATATATATATATATATATATATATATATATATATACAATCACACACACGCACACACGCACACACACACACACACACGCACTCACACACACACACACACACAAACACACCACCACCACCACCAACACCACCACCACCACGCACGCACACAGGCATGCTTAAGCAAACAAATGACTTAATACTGGTCGGCTCTAACAAAGGCCGATGCATTCCTTCAGGCTTGAAAGGTTTAACTAAACAGGAAATAGTATTCTGATAACAAAAATAACAGAAATGCTACATATGTTACTAATGTATTTCTGCTATTTTTTCACAATATTTAGGCACACGCATTTTGTTGATGTGCCTACTCATAGAAGATGTCTTTCTCAGAGTCATAGACATCATGGTTGTTAGGTGGTGCATAGCACTAGACGATGGTGACGTTGGCATGAGATGTCATGAATCTTGCACAGTGCAATAAATCGACATGCATATTATATTTCTAGCCCGGCAAATGAAAAGTCATAATTGTGCCGTGCCTACCTGTGAAACTCGCTAGGTGGAGTAACTGGTTTAACTCGACGCGAAACCAAAAACACATTGTCTTGCTGCTGCCGCCAGATGACACCACTAATCGGATTGATTCCTGTCGGTACATTAATGTAAGCCTACAATGTGCCTAATATATCTCATTTAATGCGTGCTTGCGTGCGTGTTTTGGATAACGATATTAACTTACTGTCATAGGACCTAACACAGCTTCGTACACAGCTTGTTTTCACAGTCGTAGGCCTAAGGAAATTAGACAAGCACAAACTATTGTAAAATATTAAATCCGTCTTATTTTATTATGTCAATATGACCTAAGTTAAAAACTGCATCGTATTCATTGTATACATACAATAGTCATGCAGTGAGCAAACGTAAATGTCTAGTGGTTGGTTTGCTATACGTATAAGTATACGTTTTCAGAAAAAAAGTCACTGCATGCAATGAAGATATTTTCAGAAGGTCAAGACTGCCACTACATGTCTGACGCCATGCACTTAATCATGCTGCACGCAGAGCGAGTGTGCGTGCATGGGCGTTCTCACAACGAATCACACGCGCGCACACAAAAGCTCACTGACGCGTACCTTTCGTTTGCGGCAGCATCGCCCCATACGATGCGAGTAACGCATGGGACCGTATCAGAAACATGTGCGTGTGCAGCAGGAGTCACAATACAGTAGTACAGCAGTACAGTAGTACAGCAGTACAGTAGTACAAAAGTACAGTAGTACAACAGTACAGTAGTACATCAATACAGTAGAACAACAGTACATTAGTACAGTAGTACAGTAGTACAGCAGTACAGCAGTACAACAGTACAGTAGTACAGCAGTACAACAGTACAGTAGTACAACAGTACAGTAGTAAAGCAGTACAACAGTACATTAGTACAACAGTACAACAGTACAGCAGTACAGTAGTACAACAGTACAGTAGTACAGCAGTACATTAGTACAACAGTACAGCAGTACAGTAATACAACAGTACAGTAGTACAGTAGTACAGCGGTACAGTAGTACTGCAATACAGCAGTACAACAGTACAGTAGTACAGCAGTACATCAGTACAGTGGTACAACAGTACAGCAGTACAGTAGTACAGCAATACAGTAGTACAACAGTACAGTAGTACAGCAGTACAGTAGTACAACAGTACAGTAGTATAGTAGTACAGCGGTACAGGAGCACAACAATACAGTTGTACAGTAGTACAGCAGTACAGTAGTTCAACAGTACAGTAGTACACTTGTGTAGCGGTACAGTAGTACAACAGTACAGTAGTATAGCAATACAGGAGTATAACAGTACAGTAGTACAACAGTACAGTAGTTCAACAGTACAGTAGTACAGCAGTACAGTAATACAACAGTACAGTAGTACAGCAGTACAGTAGTACAACAGTACAGTAATACACTAGTATAGCAGTATAGTAGTACAGTAGTACAACAGTACAGCAGAACAACAGTACATTAGTACAACAGTACAACAGTACAACAGTACAACAGTACAACAGTACAACAGTATAGCAATACAGCAGTACAGTAGTACAACAGTACAGTAGTACAGTAGTACAGCAGTACATGAGTACAGGAGAACGTATGACTTCCCACAAAGAGACGGTTGTTCAATCCCATACTGCAACATTGAACACTGTTTTTTGAAGTTTGGATAGTTTCGCTCGGTTCCAGTTACTTTAGTAGGCATACGCTCAAATGCAGATAACGACGTTATGTTTTTTTAATTTAATTTTATTAAAAATGTCAACAACATATATACAAACATACAACACAGTGAATGCTGTAAAGATTTATGTGACAGCAGCATTAAGCTGTAATACATACTGGGAAATGCAAGAAGTCTAATACTTATAATCAGTATTTCCCATTTCATAAAGCATACATCAATTTATAGGTAGTTTGACAAATGAAATAAATATCATTAATGTAAGTAAATTTGACACATGATTAAGATTACAAAGTAGTCACAACAACAAAATTATGTAAAATAAAAAAGACTATATATTGCATTTACTGACCAAAATTACCTGTACCTTTTCTTAAAGACAAAGACATTAGCGCAATGTTATGCGATAGCATTTTGCACTGATTGCAGAACGGTTACATAATTCATCGTAGAAGTGAGAACTGTGCAAAAATCTACCGTAAGTAGGGGCAACTGAATAATGTATATAATTAGACCATACATGTTGTATTTTGTGTTTATTTCGTTTGTGATCAACCTTCGAAACGGTCCCTCGTGCATTCGCAAGCACGTTGAACACCGGACGCACGCCAGCATCGTCGATCAGGCGATATCGGCCTTTCAGTCTGGCACTCCATGTCCCAAAGGCAAGCCGGGATCTAGCGCGGCACTAGCGCTGACGTGGAGGCGCTGTCACGCAGGTAGACCGCCTGATTGCAGTAGCCGACTTAATTAAAAGCCGACGGGTCAAACTAGCACGCATGCACGCACACTCGTGCATGTAAATCTGTTTGCCTGCCCGCGTACGGACAAAGACCAGCCTGTGCCGTAGCCACGCGAGCACGCACCGGGCCTGGCCGGTTGATTGAAGTGTGCGACAAGCGCACGCTCGCACGCACGAACCGTGAATACGTAAAGCAGTTTCCATTCTTCGTCAGTCTGCCTAAAATACACCCATGGGTTGTTTTCTTTCATTCTTTTGTGTCGGCAACATTTAAATGCCAGTCAAGGCAGATGGGCGAATTTACTGTCACGGCCATCGTGAAAATTACGATGACGTTTACATTTAATTTTCTAATGCTAAAAGTGCTCGTTATTGTGTAGTTAGATAATATAGTCAGTTTCCGACACTGATTATTTCGGGTATTCTGCTAATAATATTATGCGTTATGCCTCGCTTAGTTAGCTCTTTCATCGAAAGAGTTATGTCGGCACTGGTGATGTAAGGTCACCGAACTTGGCGTCCTCTGCTCTGCAATCGCCAATATTAACATTGACAAGATCCAAACGTTATCCTATAGATGTGCGTGTTCACGTTTAGTTGCTCGGTCGAGAGACCTTAGCTATACGGTCTACAGATATCTTCCCAACGGGCGTCACAACTTCGTTCTCTCGTGCACACCTATGTCAGAGGTGTCCAGGGGCGTCCGCAAGAATTTTTCTAGGGAGAGGCAAGAAAGAAGAAAGAAAGAAATATATATGGACACCTCTGACACTGGTGTGCACGAGAGAAAAGCTGTGACCCCGTATATATATATATATATATATATATATATATATATATATATATATATATATATATATATATATATATATATATATATATATATATATATATATATATATATATACATACAGGGGTCACAGCTTCATTTTCTCGTGGACACCAGTGTCAGAGGTGTCCATAATAAATAAAGCCATGATTAACCATCAACATATCACCCTTTGACCCTACCAGTGGACATTCTATTGTCTAGGTCTTCCCTCCAAACATTGCCCACCTGAATGACCTGCCCACTGCCAAGTGCCCACTAGGCCACTAGCCCACTACCCAGTACCCAACCCAGTTGGTAATTTGTATTTCTCCCCAGTCCTAATTCATTCACACTTGTACTAATTCACACATGTCTGAACCTATCTGTCTCAGGCTAGTGACTGCAGGCCTGCTGGAAATGCCACTGGGTGTCAGTGCCAGTGGGTGATATTTAATTGAAATATCATATTAAATTATGTTAACTTAGCTGAGCTAATTCAATTAACAATATAAATTGGGGTTATGGCTTGCATAAGGGTTAAGTCAGGGTTAGATAAACAAATATCTTACCATAACCATAAGCCAATACATTAAAGCCAAATATAACAAATGTTAGCATATTTAATAGTAATGACACTAAAAAGTTTTTCTTTATTTTTCGTCCGTTTAAAGAAGTTGGTGGTGCTGTTATTTAGAACTCATCCAGCACACTATGGACCTTCAGCATAAGAGTAGTGCTCCACTAAGAGCTAAGGATATTATGCCCCATCCCATATATGTGTGTGTGTGTTTGTGTGTGCGTGCGTGTGTGTGTGTGTGTGTGTGTGTGCGTGCGTGCGTGCGTGTGTGCGTGCGTGTGTGTGCGTGTTTTTTTTTATTTAATAAAACAATTAGTTTGTTTTACAGTTTATTTGTTTTTCGTCTTTGTTATAAGATTATAGGTTTAACTTCTCTAAACTTAGCGGGCCGCGGGCTTGCGGGCCGCCGGCTTACCCATCTTTGGCCCGCGGGTATGGGCCGGGCGTGGGCCTGAAACTTGCGAGCCGGGCCGGGCCTGCGCAAAACATTCAGGGTCTGGGTCGGGCCTGGGCCTAAATTCTAGTTTGCGGGCCGAGCTTGAAAAATTATTGCGGGCCTGGGCCGGGTCTGGACTTGGGATCAAATTCTAGGCCCGCGTAGAGCACTAATATATATATATATATATATATATATATATATATATATATATATATATATATATATATATATATATATATATATATATATATATATATATATATATATATATATATATGTATATATATATATATATATATATATATATATATATATATATATATATATATATATATATATATATATATATATATATATATATATATATATATATATATATATATATATATATATATATATATATATATATATATATATATATATATATATATATATATATATATATATATATATATATATATATATATATATATATATATATATATATATATATATATATATATATATATATAAGATGTATATACAGTACAGTGTCGTTTATCCGTTCTTCGATAATCTGGATGTTCCGCGATTTTGTGTGGTAACTCGACACGATGTTAATTGCTCCGTTATTCCGGTTATTCATGTTTCCGGCTCCGCACGCTGTTTTTGGGGAACCCACCGGCCGCATAACACCGTATTCTGAATCAGATAACCGGTCGGTCGATCTCTGATTAGAAAATCAGCCGAGCGGCGCCAATAATCGCGGTAGCCGCCCGGTTGTGAGCAAATCAAGCCACACGAAAGCTTGATGCTCTGGAAGATTCTCCGTCAACGACACGCCATCGTTGTGAAGTCAATGCCGGACATAAACGCCAGATATGTCAATTTAAGAGGGACCACCCACAGCTGAAATATTCTGTCACACAAGCCTGTGCGGAGAAAACGCTGAACATAAAAGTCGGCAAGTCTACTGTTGGAGGCATCGTGCGTGCGTCGGACAAATGGTTGAGTGTATCTCAAGACGTCCCGTTTCTGTGGTTTACATACATCCGTTCTCGCCGTTGTGTTGTTAATGATGATGACGTCAGCCAGTCTACCATCGGTAACTGCTGGCGTCATGTCGGCATCCTCCCCACTGATGACCAAGCCGATATTGAGCCCTCTGATGCTGACGACGACACCCCACTAGCCGATCTCCGTTCCATGATTCATCTACCGGAACCTGACTGCGACCTAACACCAGACCAATGCATTGACATCGCGGTGGAAGATATCACGTGTCAGGAACTAGACGATGATACGATACTGCAACTGGTGACTCGAGCCGACACCACAGAAGAACCGACAACCGATCCAGTAGTAGTGCACATGGTTTTATTCTTTCTCAATAGGATGCATTGTTTTATTAATCCGCAGGATTCTTTTATCAGGCCTGTGTGTGTGCGTGCGTGCGTGCGTGCGTGCGTGTGTGTGTGTACGTATATACATAATATATATATATATATATATATATATATATATATATATATATATATATATATATATATATATATATATATATATATATATATATATATATATATATATATATATATATATATATATATATATGTATATATATATATATATGTATATATATGTATATATATGTATATATATATATATATATATATATATATATATATATATATATATATATATATATAAATATATATATATATATATATATATATATATATATATATATATATATATATATATATATATATGAAGAAGTGCCCCACTTGCCTCCGCCCCCGCGGACGCCCATGGAGGTGTCATTAGGAGGAAGGAGGTTACCCTGCTGAAGATGGAATTAAAGAAGGAGGAAATGGTAAACAATTAAGGCTTCATGTGTGCCTTTTTGTTCATTATGTAGCCACATGCTACAACATTGACAAATTAGAAGATTTGGCGCCTCTGCAATGTTATACACAGGACTTGTTATTTGAGTTGAGAAATATAATCCCTTTGAAGGAAATGTTAATAATTTTGTTTGAGAATTCCTCTTCATTAATTTTATTCAGGATATCTGCGCCTACAAACACAATTCTTCAGAGTATTGAATACAGCGATGTTTACTACACCACTGTACTGCGCATGAAGTGGATACGTGCAATTTATAAAAAAAAATGAAGATGATAATAATGATGATGATGACAACGATGATGCTAATGATGATATTCCCAAGAAAGTCAGTTTTTGCGATGTCTACATTACGTAATTCGTCGTGATGCTCACATCAGCCACGAACTGTCAGCCGGCAGATGCCATTTCTGTTGCATTGCTGCGTTCGTGCGTGTATGCGTGCATGCGTGCGTGCGTGCGTACGTGCGTGCGTGGATGCCTGATCGAGTAATTGCGTGAGCTGTCACGATGAACAACGGAATTATTGAGAAGCTGTCAGATGTACGTGGTAGAGTCTTGGGGATAACACGGACAGAGTTGTTCTCTTCCCGTCCGAGTAAAGACACAATATGAGGTCCAACGGCGTATCTAGGATCTCCCAAAGGAGGAGGCCAAACGCGGGAGAAGGAAAGTTTAGTCACCCTTGTAGTCAGTGGCGTTACGAGGCAAAGGACCGCTGGGGGTAAAACATGCCACCCCCAATTAAGAGCGGAGTGATAGAATAAGCATGCTTAGGTCATTGTTCCAACACCACGGTAGCAATCATCTACCAAAATATAGACAATGATTCAGAGCAGGAGGCAGCGAGGAAAATAGGGAGAGAGCGTGCGTGCGTACGTTTCAGTATTGTTCGACAAGTGTTGCCATTTCGATTACATAACCTCACTTGCGCTGCGTAGCGAATCCGACAACGAATGGTTATCTAAATTGTCGGAGGATGGCAATTAACCTGCTAGTTCAGCAGCTATATAGGGAAGAGGAAGTTCGATTTGTGGGGATATTTTGTTGGCAGGGCTGATATGTTCACGAGGAATGGGTTTCATCTAAATAGAAAGGGTGCAGCAGTGTTTGTGGATGAACTCTCATCAACAGCAGTCGACAGTGGCATGGGTAGCATCAACAATATTTTCGGTAGCAAACATTGTTTAAACTAGAAGCGTAGGGGGTACATACAAACCAGTAACAACATGTCCGAAAAAAATCTGAAGCTTGCTATAAATTTGTGTGTTTAAATAAAAAGGAGCATAGTAAATAAGAAAAACGAATTAAACATTATGGTAGAATATATTAACCGAATCATGGACCAACAAAGACATAGCAGATGCTGAATTAGGACTAACAGGATACATGATGTTTAGGAGAGATCGAATAGGAAGAAGGGGAGGGGGAGTTATTTTATAAATTAAAGAATGAATCTATTCAGGCTTACGAAATAAAATTAGAAATAGAAGCAGATTGCGACGAAGCTGTTTGGTGCAATATAGTTCCAGGAAAGTCGACATTAACTATTAGATTAGTTTACCGAAGTCCAAAAATAAACGAAGAGGATAACACAAAAATACAAAACGCTATAAATGAAGTGAATAAAGGGGAATTTATCATAATGGGAGATTTTAACCATGGACGCACACCATGGAAATATCTAGAGAGAACAGGGGCTGAGAACCAACAGTTTCTTTTTTTAATACGGGATAGCTTCCTTATTCGACACGTGCTAGAATCAACCAGGGAATAGAATGTATTATATACAGTTTTGTCTTCATAAAATGAATTAGACAATGTAAAAAAAATATATGAACCGTTGTGTAACAGTGGTCATATCAAATGCATGTTGGCATCAAGGTAAAATGCATATTGACATCAAGGTAAAATGCATGTTGACATCAAGGTAAAATGCATGTTGACATCTAAGTAAAATCAGAAAGTAAAAATACGCGAGAAACTTCCACAAAGGTAAATATAAAGATAACATGAGAAAATACTTAGCAAAGTCAGACTGGAATAACATACCGAGGAATAAGACAGCAATCGAATGTTGGACCACTAGAAGACAGTACTGGAAATATAATATCACAAGGTATTTTAATGGTTAAAGACCTAAATGGATACTTCAGTACTGTGTTTACCAGAGAGTATATTAGTACATTACTAGTTCCAGATGCTAAGCTTCAGGAGGCTAAATCGGACTATTTAGGGCAGTTAACTGTAACTCCAGAAATGGTAGCTACGAAAATAAAGGCAATGAAGTGGATGGAATTGCAAAAAAACTACTAATGGAAACAGTAGAACAAATTAGTATACCACTTGCTAGAGTGTTCAACTTGTCATTAAAACAGGGAGTGGTTCCTCTTGAATGGAAAGAAGCTAACATCATGCCATTTTTTAAAGGGTCCGAGAAATAAGTAAGATAATTACAGATCAGTGAGTTTAACAATAGTGATTTGAAAATTATTAGAAAGGTTCATTAAAGACCATATGGCGGGACTTCCTTGTTAGGGGAATTATTAAATCCATCTCAACATGGATTCCTAAAAGCGAGGTCATACTTAACAAATGTGTTATGTCTTTTTGAAGAAATCAAGTGGATAGACGAGGGGTCATCAGTAGATATTATCTACTTGGATTTTTAGAAAGTGCCACATCAAAGATTGCTACTTAAGTTAAAAGCCCATGGTATCGGGGATGACATAATCGAATGGATAGAAAATGGCTGACTGACTGAAGACAGCATGTTGTAGTTGATGGGGAGGTTTCAAACTAGAAATCACTTTTGAGTAGGGTACCACAACGATCAGTATTATGACCTTTATTAATCTTAATAAAAATATTATATATTAATTACCTGGACGATAATATAAAAAAACAACATAGTGAAATGTGCGGATGACACAAAAGTGTTTAGAAATATTAACAATGACGGAGATAAACAACATAAAACGATCTAGACAAATTAGTTGTGGTCTGAAAAATGGCAGATGTTATTCAATTTTGGGAAATGTAAATGCCTATGCGCGGGACACGGGAACCTGGGTGTAAGCTATAAAGTGGGAGATACTGTTCTAGGTACTACCGTAAAAGAAAAGGACTTAGGAGGAACGGCAAAAGCTGATATGAAAGTTTTAGAGTAGTGTGTCATTGCAGCTTCAGAGGGTAATCAAATGCTTGGGTTGGTTAGGAGAAATATAACATACAAGGAATAAAGCTACTTACACCTATGTATAAAGCAATAAAGAATACTGATTACAAGCTTGGAGACCATATCGTAAGAAGATTATAAATAAGCTTGAGTGAATACACAGGAGAGCAACTAAAGTGATTCCAGAACTGAGAGATCTAAGTTATGAAGAATGTCTTAAAATGTGGTTTAATAACAGCAGAGAAGGAGGTTAAGAGGAAAACAAATTGAATTGTTTTAAGATATTGAATGGGTATGAAAATATTTATAAAAAATATTGTTTTGTCACTCTAGAAAGATAGTAGTACTAGAGGGCATGAGATAACATTAATAAAAGATGAGTGTATATTGGATATCAGGAAATACTCGTTCTCACAATGAATGGAACAAAGTATCTACAGATTGTGTAACTACTGGCAGCGTGAATATGTTTGAAAATAAGGTTGACACATATCTCAGGAGCGCGGGTTACACACAGATAAGTCCATGGCTTCCTTGTCCACTTGCCATCTGAGCCTTTCTTGGATGTCAATATTGTTCAATCTTGACACGCGTGGCTGACTCGCCAACCCAAGCCACCCGCCTGCGTTCACTTCACGAACGCTTTGCCGCGCTGACGACATCGCGTGGAATTGACCTTTGATTTTACCTGCGCCAGGTGTGCCAAGGTGAAGGCCGTTTGGTTCGTTTACGCTGAACGGACGGGACTTCGCAGTAACTAACGTCAGGACACGGCAACGTCACCTCCGAGACCTTAATGTAGCCGCCTCAGGTACGAATAATAGGCCTATCTCTGCCTTCTCAGGGTTTCACCTGCTAACGTGAGACTGAAGCACCTGCGTCTTCAACACATTTAACTAAACCTGTTATGCTGCGCCGGTAGAGAAATATTCCTCGTTTCCGTGTTTCAGTACGTCGGTCGATTATCGGGTATTGATTTGCTATGTGGACTCTCGCCATGCAAATATATTCTTAACGACCTCTGGAGCTGACATGAGAACCAATGTAACACGTGGAATAGTATTGATATACAAAACATATGACCCCAAAACCTGCCAATGCCCAGGTTAATTTGCGGCCAATAATTCCCACCAGCATTACGTTATTCCTTATTTAACAAGATTTAACAAGATTGCCATCCCAAACAACAAGTTCCAGATGGCAAGTAGACAAGGAAGCCATTGGTTCTATTTTTAAACATATTCACACTACTAGCATTAACATAATCATTTGGCAGTTTGTTCCATTCATTTATCACCCTCTGCGAGAAAGAGTACTTTCTCATGTCCAACCTACACTGTTCCTTAACTAATTCTGCTTGGTGTCCTCTGGTTCTACTGCCTTCTTTAAGTTTGAAGAACATATTCCTGTCAACATCCTCATAACTGTTCACTATTTTAAACACTTCTATTTGGTCTACTCTTAGTCTGCTGGTCTCTAGTGTTGTCAAACCACATTGTAATAAGCGATTTTCGTAACTAAGGTCTCTCAATTCTGGAATCAATTTAGTTGCTCTTCGTTGTATTATTTCTAGCTTGTCTATGTCTTTTTACGATACGGCCTCCATGCTTGTATACAATATTCCAAATGTGGTCTAACTATTGCTTTGTACAGGGGTACAATTAGCTGTTTCTCCATATACATGATAGTTCTCCTTATTAGCCCTACAATTTGATTTCCTTTCGAAGCAGCAATCCCACATTGCTCAGAAACTTTTATGTCAGCACTAAATGTTACACCTTTTCTTGTGTGGTTCTACCTAGTACAGCATCCCCCATTTTATATTCTTCGTCCATGTTTCCATGTCCTATGTGTATGCATTTACACTTCCCAAAATTGAATAACATTTGCCATTTTTCTGACTATTTAACTAATTTATCTAGATCATCCTGTAAATTTTGTTTATCTGTATAATTAGTAACCTTTCTGAATACTTTTGTGTCATCTGCAAATTTGAGTACTCTGCTAGATATGTCATCTTCCAAATCATTTATATATATTAAAAACAGTATAGGGCCTAATACTGATCCCTGTGGTACCCGACTCAAAACAGATTTCCAGTTTGAAACCTCACCATCTACTATTACTCTATATCTTCTGCGTGTAAGCCACTTTTCTATCCAGGTGATTACATCATTGCCTATACCATGGGCTTTTTTGTTTAAGTAGCAATCTTTGATGTGGCACTTTATCGAAAGTTTTCTGAGAATCTACCGTCATCTACCCACTTGGTAATTTCTTCCAAAAACATAAGAGATTGGTTAGACATGACCTTGTTTTTAGGAGCCTATGTTGAGATGTATTTATTAATTTATGTTTTACAAGGAATTCCACCATGTGGTCTCTAATTAATGTTTCGAGTAATTTACATACAACTGATGTTAAATTCACTGGTCTGTAATTTTCTGGTTTGCTCCTCGATTCTTAAATAGCGGCGTAATGTTTGCCTCTTTCCATTCTGAAAGAACTATTCCTTCTTCTAGTGACAAGTTAAACACTTTTGCTAGTGGTGTACTAATTTGCTCAACAATTTCCTTAAGCAGTTTTAGTGGTATCCCATCAACTCCAGGTGATTTAGTATCTTTCATCTTCTTAATTTTCTTTGCTGTCATTTCAGGAGTTAAAAATAACTGCCCCAACTCTTCTGATTTATTTCCCTCAAATTTAGTAAATGGAACTGGTAGTGAGCTGATATCTTCTGTGGTAAAAACTGAGCTGAAATACCTCTGCCATCAGAAACCCGTCTGAAATTATGTCTTCACTGTTGTTTTCCAATGGTCCGACCTTATCTCGAACTTTCTGTTTACTCCTTACATAAGCATAGAAACTCTTGCTGTAATCTTTTATATTACCTGCTAATTTTTTTGAAAGGTTCTTTTATATTTTCTAATTTCAGTTGTAGCTAGGTTAAGTGCCTATTTGTAGTTTGTATAGTCTTCCAGTATGTTTGACCCTCCCCAGCATCTGTTTGTGAATTTTTTTTCTAATAGCCTCTTTTGACAGATGTTTCTTCCTGGACCTTTTCCCATGTTTTTTTAATGGAAAAAAATTCGCAGTAATGCCCTCGATCTCATATTTTAAACAAGTCCAGCATTCTGTCGCTGTCTTGTTCTTCAGCAAGTTATTCCAATCTATATTTTTTATATGTATTCCCTGCTTTTACTTCTATATTAAAATGGATTTGGTTATGGTCACTTGAACCCAAAGGTTCGTGTACTTTAACATTGTCAACTAATTAATTTTGAGAAGACAACATTAAATCTAACACATTCCCACCTCTGGTTGGTTCCAAGACATGTTGAGTAAGGAAACAATCCCGTGTTAAAAGTAGAAATTGATGGCCGTCACCTCCAGCACTCTTTAATAATTCCCATTGTATATGGCCATGGTAAAAATCACCCATTATAACACATTCCCTCTTGCTCACCTCCCTTGTCGCCTTTTGTAATTTTACATCTTCCTCTTGTCGTATGTTCTGGTCTATACTTCCTAAACATTACATAGCCTGTCAGTGCTAACTCAGCATATACTATATCTTTATTTGCCCATGATTCTGTGATGCCTATTACATGAGGATCAATATCTGCTACCATAATGTTTAACTCATTTTTTTATTTACTATGCTCCTGGCATTTAAGCATACACATTTAAGTTCATTGTCTGAAATGATTGATGAACATTTATTTGGATGTGTATTTGTAGTAGTATTCCTTTGAGTTTTCTCTGTCAGTTCCCCTGCACATCTAGTTTAAATAATTTATGGTACCTGTGCCCTCGTCGACAACTCTGACAAACTCACACTCAAGAACTGCAGCACCCTTCCCTGTCAGTTGAAGTCCATCTCTCATGAAAAAGTCATCTCTTCCCACAAAGTTTAACCACATGTCTACGAAGCCTACTCCCTCCTCCATACATACCTTCTGTACTTGTGTGTTGATCACCATCCTTCTACAGTTCCTATATTCCGCACCGCTGCCTCCCATTATTGGTAATATCCCCGACATTACAATCTGTCCAACTCCTGCCTCTTTAAGTGTCTTGATCAACCTCCTGTACTTACTAACGATGGCTGACGTTCCCTCTTTCTCGGAATTGTTCGTTCCCACATGCACGAGAACAGCACCTCCCGTGCCACCACCCATGACTTGTCCCGCCTTCTCTGCTATATCCTATATTTTTGCCCCTAGTAGGCATACTGTTATGTCATCTCCTCTGTTTACAATTTTATCCACTTTCCTAATGATGGAATCCCCAATAAATACCCGGGCTTTCCTCGCCTTCCCCTGTGATACTACATCAGTAAAGCTCCTCTCCTGTCGCGCAGTAGAACCAGAGGAAACAAAGCAGCATTAGTTAAGGAACAGTGTAGGTTGGACATGAGAAAGTACTGTTTCTCACAGAGGGTGATAAATGAATGGAACAAACTGCCAAATGATTGTGTTAATGCTAGTAGTGTGAATATGTTTAAAAATAGAATTGACAGATATATGATAAGAGCGGGCTACATATAGATTATAAAGTTGTTGGACTCTCGATAAGCCAATGGCTTCCTTGTCCACTTGCCATCTGGAACTTGTTGTTTGGGATGGCAATCTTGTTAAATCTTGTTAAAATTAACAAAATGTGTGTAGACAATCGTTCATTCACACTTCGTGATGCGTGTCTACCCATGTACTGCTATGTTTCCTTCTTCCAAACTCGTGTTCCCTAATAGTAGCGGAACTTTAATTAAAACGCCTTAGACGCCTGCTGTACTAAGGATTCAACGTGTGTGGTGGGGTCGTTACACAGCTTCAAGTTAAAACAACGTTAATATCAATAGACAACATAATTTAAAACCGCCAAGTAATCATCTCGGTACTCAATATATTAGAAGCATTTTTGAAAGAAAAATATCTTAATTAAAAAAGATAATCAAAACGCGTCAAAACAATGGGTTTGCTTGCATATTCGTAATTGTAATACGTCTTTGCTGACTTCCTCATCGCCATTAGGTTTACGATGCTTACTAAAATTAATAATCACACGATTTGATAATAATGACTAATAGTAAAAAAGTGTCTGATTCAAAAAGACAAACATTAGAATGCAATTTATTAATTAACAATATTTGTCAGAATTTTTTAACGTTTTGTAATGCTGATGTCTTTAGTTAACGCTTTTACTAGTGTAGTTATTGCACTGCATTAATAACATGCCGTATTAATAACATAGATTCAGTCTGTCATATGCACGTGGCTAAATTGGTTCACAATTTTTTTTCAGGTTGTCGTTGTTGCGCTAATTCGGAAATAACAGAAGTGATCGTCAACGCACCTCACGCGTGACTGGGTTTCACGCGTGACTGGGCTTGCCTTGTTGGTCAAAGGTTAGCTTCAGGTGAATCTGTACTGACCACTGTCCGTGCTGAACACGGCTGAGTGAGCTGTATTGACAACACTCGTGCGACACTGACATTTACACGAAGTGTCACATTTACCGCGATGTAAACATATGACAATACGTGTATGACAATACGTGTACGGGAAAACTACTATCTGGTAAAATGGACAACAGTGTGCAATAAACAGGTTCCACAGACTGACATAAAGTTGAATAGATAAAGTTTTAACGCCGCAATTACAAGTAGTAGACTTAAAGTTAGCCAACTTGTTCAAGGCGATTAGAGATCATTACGCCGCACGGTGTGTAAACTGCGTAGTTTCGTGATGCGTTACGTTGAATGAAACATCATTTACGGTGCGTAGGTTCGACCACTTAGCCGAGGTGTACGACACAACTGATAAAATGGACACCGCGGAGTTAATATGCCTCATCATCATCCTCATCGTCCTCATTGCTGTCGTGGTCGTCAGCTGCGCCCGCTGCTGGGGCTCCATGACGACCATCGCCGGCGAGGCGGCCACAAAGCCGACTAACGCCTTCACGAGAGATTTGGGAGGCCAGCTACGACGCAGCTTCCGGCGGGCGACGTCCTTCTGGGGCGACCGGGCCGAAACCGCCCCGCCACAACCAGCCATCTCCTCCGTGTCGGCCGACGTCGTTCACGAGTCCGACCTGCATCCGGTCTACTTCCGCCACCGCCCGATGAATTCTCTACCGAGCTACGACGACGTCATCGATCAGCCAGACAAGACGCAATCCGCCAGCATACCGACTCGGCCAAGGACGACGGGAGAACGCGACACAGTGAACGGTATAGACAACCCCGCTTACGCTGAAGACACGTTGGATTCTGACGCTGGTGCCACGTTCAACAGGACTTACATACAAGTAACCAACTCTGGCGTCGTGTTCCCGGACTCTGAAAGAATGTCCTTCCAGGCAGAGTCGTACATTTAAGGTCGCCGGAAGCGAACTCTATGTGCAACGAATGTATGGTGACCATTCTGAACAAGTAACGTGCTTTGTTGACCGTCGATGTTGTGTTGGGCTTAATGTTGTCTAATGTCCGACCAGTACGACTTTTATCAAATCGCACTTTTATCCAATCGATGGGAATAAGGCAACGGATTGTGACCATGATAGTCTCACCAATCACTTCGGACGTAGCGGATCAGAGAGATCACCATATAGCGGTGGTGCATCTAGGATCCCGCAAAGGGGAGGCCTAGTTTAATAACCCATAAATTTACCATACAATAGGTGACAAACAAACAACATTAAGCCGTGGGGCAACAAGCCAATAAACCCCTAAATACGCCGCTGCTGTGCCTTGTACAAGGCGTAGATACCGTCAAGTTTATCACGTCCGTCCATCGATTGTTTTTATATTCTGAATGGGCAACGAACCATTGTCTTATAGTCGTGCATCATTTCTTCTTCGGTGCGAGATTCGCTGTGCAGTACTAGTACACGCCAGGGTGTATTTCTGGCCCAATGCATAAATGCGTCACTGCCAGTCTCCATGGAAACATGGTGTGGTTTTGCAAATGGTTTCGTGTGCTGAAGACGGACACATTTTTAGCAGGGATTAAAATAATGTTTTTTGCAAAATGTATTTATAGTTGCCACATTCCGTATCTACAACATATCGACCGCATTAATTAAAGTGAACACACACATTTAGATAAGTACTGTATTTATTACAACCATACTTATATTCACATAGCTATACAATACAACCAATACAATATATATATATATATATATATATATATATATATATATATATATATATATATATATATATATATATATATACCTGTATTACTATTACACCATGATCATTGCATGTACGCATTTATAACGAGATTTTATTATGACTAAAATTACAATTACAAAACAGCCTTGTGTACTAAAATTATATATAATCATAACTGCTGAAAACAATTACCCATAACTAAGCCATGACAAATTAACACACACATATTATCATTTACAACATTTATATAACTGCACATTACTACAGAAATTAATATAAAAAATGCAATGCGATAACTGACATTTAATTTTTAAAAAGACCCGTGGTAGTCTCGGCGTTAATTAGCGTGTGTTCGTAGTGCGTGCGTGCGTGCTTGTTATATCGTTATCCATTGTGCCTTATAATTGTTGTAATACATATCATATAAAACATGTTTTATTCATGCGAGAATGTGTATGTATGTCTATATTATAAAAAATATGTGTATAGAAGATTATCGTAGACGTAAACAAATTCTATGGAATATGTAGTATGCTATAGTTTTCTATAAAAAAAATCGACTATAATATATAGAATTCGATAGAATTTTTATAGATTTCTACAGGATTTTTTGTAGAATTAAATATGTTCTGCTAATAGTATAATAGCCATTTCCCTGATTCCATGAGATTGGTGAATGCACACAATTGTTGTTAAGGGTGTACAAATGTGCAGTGCAACCGTAACGTTTGTGTATTCACAACACACGTAATAAAATGTAACTCAGTATGTCAAACAACGTGCATTTTCCAGTGTATTCATTTTTCAGTAATAAAAGTTATCGTATAGCAGACATCTATGAAATAAACCCGATCTTCAGAGTATATAACATGCAGTTTGCACATGATCATTGTCACGGTTATGACAAATGGGGTATCGGTCATTATCATACAATCATGTGTCTTCTGTAAGATAGCGCATGATGCCGAGGTCCGTCAGTTGGCGGTCGGCCACCGCCTCCCAGCCCCTGTTGGCAGCAGGACTAGCGGGGCTCGGGTGCAGGATCGACTCAACCGCTACGTCTTCGATGCCGCCGTCCTTCAGTGCTACTTGCGCCCGCTTCTGGGCAAACTTTCCGATGCCGACGACGGTCTTCACCTCTAGGAGCCGGACGACGTCGCAGAGGGCCCGCTCGCAAAGCTCATTGGCGGCGTTCCTCTCCGACTGCCGCAGCTCGGGCGGCGTCAGGTTCTTGCCAGACTTGTTCAGGAAGATCAGCGGACAGAGGTTGTGCACGAAGCACTGCCGGAAGAAAACGTCTGGAGAGCCGCACAGCTTCCTGAATAGGCCCCAGAACCTGTCTCCGCTCACCTAGGAAGTGTTTACAATATTGAATGGTCATGAAGATATTGGTAGAAACGTTTTCTTCGACGTCACAGAAGGCAGTAGAACCGAAGGACACAAAGCAGAATGGGTGAAGGAACAGGGTAGGTTGCGTATGAGAAAGCATTCATTTTCACAGACGACGATAAATGAATGGAACAAATTATCTAATTATTGTGTTAATGCTAGCAGGGTGAATACGTTTATAAATTAAATTGACATAATATGTGATAAGGACGCTTATTGGACTCTCGTTAATCCAATGGATCCTTGTACACTTGCCATGTGAACTTGTCACTTTCAATGGCAATCTGGTTAAATCTTGTTACCTGCTGTCATGAGCCAGTATATCTATGACCACGGGTGCTTGGTTTTAGCCGCGAATAAAAATCATGATTAATTGTGCATTTGCCGTGAAAAGTTACTATTTTTATATCTACCAAAAATGTAATCAGAACAATTGGACATTATTTCATTGTACACAATAAAACTTACCAAAACACAGACTTAACAAGATTTAGCAAAATTGCCATCCAAAGCGACAAGCTCCAGGTGGCAACAGGACAAGGAAGCCACTGCCTTATTGAGATTTGAGAGTCCACTTCTAAGTCCTTTTCAGATATTTGTCAATTCTGTTGTTATACATATCGACACTGCTGGCATTTACATAGTCATTAGATAGTATATTCCATTAACTTAATGTCCTGTGAGAATGAATTCCCATATACAATCCACAATTCTTTTATTTATGCTACTTTGTGCCCTCTAGTTATACTACTATCCTTAAGTGTGAAGAAAATATTTCTATCAATATCTTTATAACCATTTAATAACTTCTATTTGATCACCTCTAATCTCCTGGTTTTTAGTGTTGTCAAGCAACTCTTTATTGTCTTTGTCCTTCTTAAGATATGGCCTCCATGTAATGATAAATATGGTTAATATTCCAGCAATTATACTTGTCTTGTTCACTGGTTGATACGTCTTTGTCATGTCCTTAGAATACACAACTGGCTAAATGTGTCAACTGATTTAAAACAAAATTTGAGTTTACTGACAACATAGTTTATTAATAATAATAATAATAATAATAAAATTACTTCTTTGGCACCAATATCCTTGGAAAACACAAGCTCAGAGACATGATCATTTATAGCGAACAACAGCATTTCATTGGCAGTTGACATTTCAACATGGTTTCAATTCACTGTTGGTGCATATGCTTTGACAACAAAACAAGAAATAATATACAATATGTGTACCTCTTTTCTCTGGCAATCGAAACCATTGACAAGTTTCTTTGGATGTTCATTCTTAGGTTTGTCAACATTGCCAGAAATCTGAAGCCATTCTTTGACGACACTTACTTCTCCAAATGGAACCTAGAGGAAGAAAATATTCATCCATTTTGAACTAAGCAAGTTGCTCTCTGATCTTCCTACAATGAGACACTCATTTAAAAGTTGTGTTAAATATAGTAACAATGAATGTAAAATGCTACTAGTATTTAATCCACAAATTCTTATCAAATTGACAAATCATTAACTTATGCAAATATATATAATAGATGAATGCACATTTAATATTAAGGTAAGACAGTTCACAACATCTATGAATTATGTTTAATATATCATCTTTTATGATAATACTAGAAGAAAAAGTAAAATATCTAATATAATTACAAATTTAATTTTAGTATTCACTGCTATGCGTGGGACTGGGTGTAGGTAATAATAACAGGGCATAACTTCAACATTTCTGAAGTTTTGTAACTTTACCATGGACACACCAATTTAATATTTAAAAGTACAAGATTGATAGATTGGAATTCATGCTCTTTATCATGGACAACAAAATGTGTTAGTTTTGGGGTAAAACCAAACACCTGCCATTAGCTATCAACACCAGAAGTGCTCTGACCATATTAAGCTGCATACAGTGAACTAGTGGCAATCAAGAAACACTGAATATATATTGCACTAATTGAATATAGGATGATAAATGTAACAATATTAGGGGTTGATTTGTCACACCAACTTCTTGGCTCCTATGACCCATTTCATTCTGATTAATCCACCATACACATATATAATTAATAACAGGGTAAACTACCCCCTGAGGTGTAATCAACCATTGGGATAAAGTAATTTGTGCTTACCCCTGTTTGAGCCATACCATATGGGCCTGGATTCATGCCAAGGAACAGAACAGCTTTAGTGGACTGACAATATCGGTGTACATAGGCCACGTGAGGTTCTGCAGCATATTCAATAGGGTTGTATACATGGGTGACTGGCTCACTGAAATGCAGCACTTCTAGTGCAGATACTAGCTTCTGTTCCAGTGCCAAGAACTGTTCAGCAATACCACTACTTTCTCCACAATCCTTGTCACATCTGGAAGTCGATGAGACTTGAAGAATTTTTTCAGCAGATAGGCGGCATATTTTTGCTGGGAGTTGGCCTTCATTGAAAGTGGTGCTCTGTGATTGTTGATATTTTTTGGTCAGCGATTTCATTTTTACAGACATTGTGTGCTGTATCAATTCTGAAACATAAGAGCGATTCATCTTACCATTGTGCTTGTATTCATTATTGTTTTACTTAAATGTGGTAAATGTAACTAATAGGCGTATTTCATATATCTCTTTTCTGGCATGACTATTAAATGAACAGTTATGCAACACAGTTTTTATAAATAAAAATGTTTCATACCAGTTTAAATTCAAATCAAATCGTTTCACTGATATAGCTTCAAAATCTGCAAAGGTTCTTGGCATGATTAAAACAGTACTTGGCCGATGTAAACCCGAAGTAAAGGAAACAGCCTACATGTTAATCTAGCCAAAACTCGAGTACTCATCACCCATATGGAATCCCCACAGTATCTCACAAGTTAAAAGCCTTGAATAAGTACAACACTGTGATGCCAAAATTAGTTAGAAATGACTGTAGACAGAACACGAATCCAACAGATCGAATGACTGCCCTTGTATGGCCAACCCTTGAACGATGCATTATTAAACAAGCCACAACCTTCTCCAAAATTCTAAATAACATTATTGAAATTACCCCCCCTTCCAGGCCTACTAACCCACTCTCAAACCGTGGACAATACGCAGCCCCCAGGGGTCATATAAATGCAATTGACTTTTCTTTATTTTCCAAGCAATTCGCATATGGAATATGATCCCACCAGAAATTACTAATGTTCATAAAAAACCCAAATCATTTCAAGAAGCTATCATGAAACCCCCTTTCACCACACCTCTTCATATAAGCTGTCTATAAAACACATACAGCAACAGAAACTTATTCTATTGTGTGTGGAAACTGTCTATGAAGTGTGAGGCACGACAGCGACAGTTTTCATACACACAACTAAACCTAATACCTATTCAAATTTTTCAACTGACATTTACTTAAACTAGTGTGTGGAGGCTGTCTATGGAGTATAAGACATGACAGGGACAGTTTCCATACACCCAACAAACAAAAACAAATAAATAAAAAATAGAACATAAAAATTTTCAACTGACATTTCCTTATTCAAAACTTTAGCTAGCATTAATCTAAACTAGTGTGTGAGAGCTGCCAATGGAGTGTAAGGCATGACAGTGACAGCTCCCATACACCAACCCAAAAATAATTAAAAAACCTTTGATTAACATTAAAGTTATGAGCTTAGATGTTTAGTTGTTGTGTGTACCATCCACAGCATACAGACCACCACAAAAGTAGATATTATCTACTTAGATTTTCAGAAAGCTTTTGACAAAGTGCCACATCAAAGATTGCTACTTAAATTAAAAGCCCATGGTATCGGAGATAGCATAACTGACTGGATAGAACAATGGCTGACTGACAGAAGACAACGAGTTGTAGTAGATGGAGAAGTTTCAAATTGGAAATCGGTTTTGAGTGGGGTACCTCAAGGATCAGTATTAGGACCTATATTATTCTTAATTTATATCAATGACTTGGACGAGAGTATAACAAGTAACGTACTGAAATTTGCGGATGACACAAAACTGTTTAGAAAGGTTAATACAGATGGTGATAAACAACATTTACAAAACGATCTAGACAGATTAGTGAAATGGTCTGAGAAATGGCAGATGCTGTTCAATTTTGGGAAATGTAAATGCCTACATACAGGACATGGGAACTTGAATGTAAACTATAAAATGGGAGATACTGTTCTGGGTACTACTGTAAAAGAAAAGGACTTAGGAGTTACAATAAGCGCTGATATGAAAGTTTCAGAGCAGTGTGGTATTGCAGCTTCAAAGGGTAATCAAATTCTTGGATTGATTAGAAGAAACATAACATACAATGAAAAAAAGTTAATTATACCTCTTTATAAAGCAATAGTTAGACCTAATTTAGAATACTGTATACAAGCATGGAGACCATATCGTAAGAAGGATATAGATACGCTTGAACGCATACAAAGGAGAGCAACAAAAATGATTCCAGAACTTAGAGACCTTAGTTATGAAGAACGCCTGAAAGAATGTGGTTTAACAACTCTAGAGACAAGGAGGTTAAGAGGAGATCAGATTAAAGTTTTTAAGATATTGAATGGGTATGAAAATATTGATAGAAATATGTTTTTCTCACTCAAGAAGGATAGCAGAACTAGAGGACATGAGGTAAAATTAGTAAAGGATCAATGTAGATTGGACATCAGGAAGCACTCGTTTTCACAGAGGACAATAAATGAATGGAACAAACTGTCTACAGATTGTGTAACTGCTAGCAGCGTGAATATGTTTAAAAACAAGGTTGACACATATATCAGGAGGGCGGGTTATAAGTAGGTGGACTCTCGATAAGCCAATGGCTTCCTTGTCCACTTGCCATCTGGGCCTTTGGCTTGGATGGCAAATCTTGTTAAATCTTGTTAAAACTGCTGTATTTGCCCAATGATAAATTAAACTGGAAAAATCATATTTGTTTAGTAAAATCAAAACTTTCAAAGAGCTGTGCTGATATGTACAGAGCGAGCTTCCTGATTGACAGACGTGGTATGCATATTTTGTACTACTCTCTTTTCTTGCCATATATTATGTATTGTGCTGAAGTATGGTGCAACACATATGCAACAAATGTTCAATGTTTAGTTATATTACAGAAAAGGGTTATAAGGTTACTTTGTGGTGCCAAGAGACTGGACCATACAACTATGCTATTTTATAATCTGCACATTCTTAAAGTGCCAGATATAGTGGAATTAAAAACTGCAATTATCATGTTTAAAGCATTTCACAACTTATTACCACTGAATGTACAGCAGTTTTTAGCATATATGAATCAGTTTATTCAACTCAACAGGAATGTAATTTTATACAAAAATATGCACGTACAAGTTTGAAAAGCATGTGTATATCTGTTAAAGGAGTAAAACTGTGGAATGCCCTCAACAGTTCATTGATTAGTTGTAGAAGCATTCATCAGTTCAAGAAGTATTATACAGACAAAGTATTGAATAGTTAAGTTCTTAACCATTTCTTGTAGAAAATTAGTAAATTCAGTTATTCATCTTAGTGTAAACTAAATTAATGATCAGTAGAATGTAAAAATGTTAGAAGTATTGTAGATTGTTATTTTAGTTTGTTATTAAGGTTTTCAATTCGTGTTCCAATATTTTCTTTTGTCCTGCTATGAATATACATGTATATTGTGTTGTTGCACTTTGAATCTTGACAATAATGGCACTCTAATGAATACAGTAGTTATACGTTCAATCAAGTATTTTATTCTAGATATGTTAAATTACTAAAAGGGTAAACATTATAAGTATTACACTTCTTTTTACCATTTTTCGACAAATTCACTTAGTGTTATGTACTGTATGAAATATGCAAATGTGTTTTCGTTGAATAAATCCATTCATTCATTCATTCATGTTGGGCTGTTTGGAGTAAAACTACTAGAGACTTGAGAGTTTATTAGTCTTGTTCAAAATATCATTTGTTGATTTAATCTCTTTATAAATTTTAAATTAGCTAAGGCTAATGACGTTTTGAATTGGCACAAAACAACAAATCGGATTTACAGCTTGTGTCAGTATTACGTACTTTTATTTTCACACACTGCTGGTGGCTAGTTGTTTGATGTCGTTTAGGTTTTGCTGCTACTAACTCCAAATAGTAGCTCACTAAATAGAATCATTATCGCTCAATAAACAGTTTTATTTCATTCGGCAATGCCGGACGTACCGTTTTCTCCGCATAAATCAAATTCTACAGGTAAGCGCATACGATTATTTATCTATGCAACTTACTTGCATTTGAAAATATTGTTCACGAAAACTTTATTTGCAATTAAATACAACGACAAATGTACTACACATATTTACAGTACTGCCATCGTAGCTGACTTGTTATTGAGCATGTTTTGGTGGCTACTTACATGGCAGCTGCGACAACAAAGACGGAGAGGAGTGTTTTGAAGTGTTTTCTCTAACATATTTAATAAATATTGCTTATTTTCCTTCAACGAATGGTACGTAACATGCAGCTGGATATGTTAATTAATCACTCGTTTGGCCGGTTGTTGAAATGACTGTTTGGCAAGGACGCTTGGAGTCGGTGTGTTGTGTCTAGCCAATCTTCCGAATCCGTGGCGAGCCGTATGCACGAATCGTGACAAAATTTTACTAGAACTTAGAAGGAACTGCATGTTTAGCTGGCGGTCAATGGATGCTTCGTTTAGAAATTTAAGGCGAGGCTATTAAAGGGCACAAACGTTTAAAATCCATTTGACGCCGAATGTTTGTTGATTATTCCAGTTGTGGACTCGTCTAGTCTGGGTCTAATCTAAGTCAGGACTAAGACTTAGAAGTTAGACTAGTTACTAGCCATCTTATCATGATCGAGCAAGTCTATGTTTATATGTCATATAACTCCCCTTAGACACTATGCATCCCGAGCGCCAATCTTTCAGGGGTTCGTCTACGACCCCACGGCCAGCTGGTCAGTTTAATTTTTTTTTTAATTTACCACGTTATAACCCTTTCTGCAAACAATCTAATTACCCTTTGCCTTTGTAGTCATTACGTACAATTGTCCAGAATGCTATGTGGACCATTACGTACAATTGTTCCATGTTAAGTAACGCAAGGGCAAGGCATCTCAACACATTTTGTAAATGCCAGTAAATTATGTCGCACTTTTTTAGAGTTGGATTCCCAGAGCCCGTAAAGATATTGACTGGCAGTACCAAGGCATAGATGATTTTTCTGAATTTTTTTACATTGCTATAATGACAGTCACTTACGAACTACCAAGTTATGCTGTCCGGAGGATGGGTATTTTTGCTAGTAATTATAATGCATTTTAAATGTCAAGATTAAAGAATGCAACAAACCAATCCCCAGGTGTCTGTGATGTATTTTTTGATCATGATTTTCGACGTGTTTTCTGTAACATATTTAACAAATACCTCTTTAAAAGAAGTATATGGTATACATAGCTTACCCAGTGAAGAAACAATATATTGTGTAGTTTTTGCTTTCCATAATATAATACGCGTTTTTCAAACAAAAATATGAAGATACAGTCAGTACAAATATAATAAAATGAGTAGATGCATTGGCACTAAATATGCACTGTTGTTAAATGTATACATTAAATACACATGTGCATGTTTAAAAACAAGTTATTAGTTAACTACTGTACTATATATTTTTTATCATCTAGGAATGGTGATCGATTGCCTTTTGCAGTAGCCAAAAGTAATTAGTAAAACAAAATGTAATCTTCACATCATTTCCTATTAGGTGAAAAATTGCACATTATTTATCTACATATACCAGGTAGCGTCATCATTGTATATTAGATAGAGAGGACCTACTGACCGTTATTCATCATTCCCAGAATCCTGCAGTCGTTTGTGTGTTGTCTGGCTCATGTGGTTCATAAACTACAGTATGTGTCTTCGGTGTAGACCGAGCCATGAAAATTGGCTCTGTGGAAATAGATCTTGGTGATTCATTGCACATTCTCATGAACTCAAACTGCCCTTAACATTGTTTGACTCCTACATGCTGTTTCTAAACATTCTTTTTACTTGTGGCATAATAAACAAACTACAGTATCAAACCAGTGTTGTGGGTCTTGCCTGTCCACCCACCATCTTCGATGATTTCATGGTTGCAGTGGTGGGTGTAGCATTTCACTAAGGGGTCCAGGTGCATGCCCACGGAAACTTTACTGTGCCTGAAATGGTGCCTTCTGGGACATAGTCTTCAGCAAAACAGGGTCAGTTGCCCTGTGCCCTCCAAACCTGTTCCTGGGGCAGTTGGTTTATAGTATCATGGGCAATAACTTCACTAATTGGGATTGCTGGCAATTGATTATTGCCCACAACTGCCAATAGGGCTAGGAGATTGACTTAGGTGCCAAGCGACATATATCTGTCAATCTCCAGCCCTATTGGCATGTTGTGGGCAATGATCAACTGTCAGCCATCCCAACAGTTACAATGACAAAATTGGACCCAACCCTGCATTCCACAGTGAACGTGCATGATACATTTGAGGCAACATATGTCTGATCAAATGTGTTATGCATATCCACTCTGGGATGCAGGGTTTGGTCCAATTATGTCATTGTGATTTTTACAAGCAAAATACTGTATTTGTAATCGATTCTGATAAATGATGTCAAAAGTGTAATCGACTTCTTTTGTGTAACTGCAACAATTGCAGCTGCTCTTGTTAGCAGTGATGCTGTGTGTTAAATTGTTTGACAAGGGCAGTTACCAGACCTGAGGCCAACTACATTTTCATGAGTACATTGGTGATGGCTGAGTACAAGTAGGAGTACATGACCATAATTTCTACGAGTATTTAAAAAAATGTACTCAAGTACTGAGTACTTCGGCCCCAGGTCTGGTAGTTATCTGGTCTTCACATTTCTCTCACTCAGTATCACTTCTTTAATCATTGTACTGGCTCCCGATACCGCATTATTTTCAAGATCTGTACAATTTCCTACCAAGGACTTTCATCCAAGCAATGAGCATGTTTACATTCACTGCTCACTCCTGAAAGACACCTAATCTACATTTCATTCCCAATGTTAAGACAAACATCAGAACTCCCTGTTAGCGTTAAATCAACAGAAATATAATAACATTTTGCTGTCACCTAAAAACCCACGTGTTTAAACTTGCTTATTCTCCATCAATTCAACTATTCACGACTGGAATTGCTAACTCACTAGAAACTGCCTAACCCTGTTTTTTGGCCAGCTGCTGAGCTTGGGTTTCCAGTGCTACTCATCTCGTGGAACAACCGAAATGATGCATGTAAATGTGGATGCATATACTTCTAATCCTATAACAATAGATGTGGTAATGCTGAGCTAACATGCAAACAACATTTTAGTCTCGTTGAAAAAAATGTACTAATAACAACATGCATGTTTCACATTGTGGTTTCCAATGAATAACCGGTTGTTATTCCATCTACACAAAGTACTGCACATGTTGAGCTACAAACAGACATTTTGTGCTAACAGGTCATCGCGAGTGCCACATCACCAAGGATTTACACACGTCTCTGTGCTGCTGTGGTGAATAGTGGACATTGACGATGGCTGACCAATGGGAGAGCAGTGGTCAGTGGCCGGCGATGTTGTGTCGCGGCATCGACGAGTTGCGCCAGGAACAGATCCTGTGCGATACGACCGTAGTGTGTGCGGATGGCAAGCTGCTGGCGGCTCATGCGTGCGTGTTGGCTGCAGCCAGTCCTATGCTGAAGCTGCAGCTTAAGCGCACCGGACCAGGCAGTTTCGTCATCAATCTCGATCACATCCCCGGCACCGTCTGCTTCGTTCTCCTGCAGTTCATCTACAGTGGTAAGCTCAACAGTCAATACATGGCGGCCATGGCCAGCGACATCATGAAGGCGTCACACATGCTACAGATGCTCGAACTGATGAAACTGTGTGAGGACTTCCAGCGTAAGACTGCCGAGATGGCCGCGCAGCGAGAACAGTGCAAGGAGCATCCATCAGATGGTGCTGTTGTCTCGCAGATGGCCGCCCCAACTCTGCAGCCGCCGGTGGAAGTGCAGTCGGACGAAGGGAAAGATGCGCCGGCCAAACAGCCGGACAATGTCAGTGCGGTTATTGACCGGCTCATGCAGTTTGATGATAACCAGGGAAACGGACAGGGTTTTAGTGGGGAGAATGCACGCAACATTCCCGTGTTCCCTAGTGCCTCCCTTGTGGAGGAGGAAGACATGGCGGCAGCAGTGAAGCAGGCTGCTGCGTACAGTGCCCCCACAGCTGTGACGCAAGCGGCGGCATACATGGCTAGCAACCCGGTGTCGAGTGTTGGTCAGCAGGAGTTTCCACAGAACACGGCCATCACCACGGCCGATACGGGCAGCTCGAAGGATGCCGCCAAGGTGGCACAACAGGATGCAACGGCTGCTGTTGGTATGTAATTCATCATGAGCAAGTGAAATTTATTGCTCTAGAGAGGCAAATTTGTGGGACGGTTGGCTTACATGTACCAGGTAGCATAACTTGTGCGATACCACAAAGGTCATCAGAAGACAAACGTGGCTCTTTTATTCTATTTAAAATCGATTACTCTTATTCTGAACTTCACAAGCTTTCGCATGTTATTGATTGGGTGTCATCTAAGCCAGTCGAAGTTATGGAACATTTTTACGTTCTGTATGATATTGCGTGACAGAAGTGGGTAACAGCGGGAAAGTTCACGTCAGTAGGAATTATTAGTCAACTTCTACTTGGCTGAGAATGAAAGACTGGTCATTTTAAGTAGGCGGTGCGGACGGGAATATGACGGGAATATGGCATTTCCTCCAATGATCACAGCAACATGTTTCTTCCCCTTTGCGCTGTTATTTGAGTTGAATATTATGCATTGTAGGGGAGACAAACAGGGAGATGTGGCGTCCAGTCTACCAGCCCGATGGTTCCTTCCTCGGCCTGGAACCGTACAACAGGCCAGTGACAGGTAAGGAAATGATCATTATTATGAAATGAAGAGTTAAATTATATACCTAGACTTGTTAAATCAGTATGCAATTCACTGGCTTCCTGGAGAGAGGAGGGGTCTAGTCGCTGTTTCTTTTAGCTCGTACATCATATTTTTAATAAAGCATATTTCCTAACAACATTTCCCAAAGGTGCTGCCTTTGAGTGTATGTACTGGGGGGGTTGCAGTTTTGTGTTATGACGGCTGAATATGAACGCTATGCGATGGCTACAATCTGAAGGATGAGGAGATTTTCAGTGGTATCCACATATCCACGTAAGATGTTAAATTACTTCAACTTTGTGTAGTGTCATTGTACATCAGTGTTTTGACATCATCCCTTATGTTGAATTCATTGGCTCTTTCAATGTAGGTAGTGTTGAGTTAGTTTTGCTTTTTATATACCGAGACTTGAATTGTGACAGATGGCAGCACCGATCAGAATGCATCTGGATCTGGCGAAGAGGCAGATGGGAGCAAGCCGTATCGTTGCGAGGTATGTGGCAAACTGTTCACGCGCAGCCGGTCGCTGGCAGAGCACCAGCTGATCCACACTGGAGAGCGTCCGTTCAAGTGCTCCATGTGTGACAAGACATTCACCTGCAGTCGCTACTTGATGTGTCATGAGCGTCGCCACACTGCCGCAAGGCCATTCCCGTGTGGACAGTGCAGCAAGAGTTTTGCTGACAGCGCCGCCCTGGCGTGCCACGAGCGAACACACAGCGGAGAAAAACCGTTCATGTGTTCCATCTGCGGGACTGACTTCTCAAGCAGCAGCGCCCTCTCCCGGCACAAACGCATCCACACGGGAGTGAAACCACACAACTGCACGACGTGTGGACGATCGTTCGCACAGCGCTATCTCTTGATCCACCACCAGCGCACACATACGGGCGAGAGACCATTCAAGTGCGGTGTGTGCGGCAAGGCATTCAGTCGCAATGACATCCTGACGCGACACGAGACCATCCACACTGGCGAGAAACCGTACAAGTGTACAGTGTGCGACAAGGCTTTCAGCCGCATGAGTGAGCTGACATGCCACGAGCGCACCCACACGGGCGAGAAGCCGTTCAGTTGTTTCATCTGCGGCATGCGTTTCAGCGCGAGCAGTGCCATGTGTCGGCACCGTCAAGTCCACACCGGTGAGAAGCCATTCGTCTGCCCGACGTGTGGCAAGTTGTTCGCACACCGCTACGCACTCAAGCACCACCAGCGCACGCACACCGGGGAGCGGCCCTACAAATGTGAGACATGCGGAAAGTCGTTCTCGCGTCATGACATTCTGATGCGGCACTCCATTGTGCATGTCGGTGAGCACCCGTTCAAATGTCTCACCTGCGGTGAGATGTTCAACGAGAAGTCGGAGCTTGTCTACCATGAGCGTATACACCTTGGGGAAGAAGCTGCCACCCCGACAGCAGACACCTCCATGTGCAGCCCAGTCGTTGGAGACATGCCAACCGGTGTCACTAGTGGTATCCCAACCGGTGTCACTACTGGTGTTCCTACTGGTGTCAAATAGTTTGATCTGAACAACAAATGGTAACATTACTAATAGTACTAACACATCAAACAACTGTGAATTAGTATGTATGTTGAATGCTTAATTTATATGTTTAAAACCAGTGAATTTCTTATTGCTTTATGAAGCCTCACTGCCCTTGGATTTTTGGATTTTGCAATCCTAGAATTTCTGTTGAGAAAATTGTATGGCTTTTATTTTTTTCTGGATCTTTCAGGCATGGAAGCAACTTTAAATGTGGTTTTGCTTTTCGAGGTCTGAAACTTTAGTTTGAAATCATCAGTTTTTCATGGGGATTATGGTTTTATTTTTGTTTCGTCAACTGATTAAAAATATAAAGTTGAATCAATTATGAAAACAGTATATCTCAACTTTCAGTGTACATGTGTCACGCAGGTGGCCTGTGTGTAATTTTTGTCAACCTACAGCTGGAATCTGGTCTTTGAATTTAGACTGTTTAGCCATGGAATTTTTTTTTTTTGAGATGTATGTTGAAGTGGTTCAGCCCTCAAGTAATGGATCAGTGTTAGAGCATTACTGGACCAAGGTGAACACTATTGACATGTAGTGACGTAGTCTTTGTTCGTTGATCTCTTGGGCCCATTTCACAATGAATCTACTGAGATCGGACAGCGTGGTTAATTAATCCTGCGCAGCTCATCAAATTTGATGAAGTCTATGCATTTCTTAACATATTGCAAGGTGTGACACAGAAAGCTATATATAACAAAGGAGATTACGCTCGTATAAATATTATGAATCAAGGAACTTGAAGGAAGTCACTGAGATACTCTTTCAAGAAATAATTTGTGATTTCAGTTATGACTATCCCTTATTAATTATGACTTTTTCGTTTTTACGTGGGTCGCGGTGTCATTTTGGTTACAACATCACACTCTCAAGCGAGAGAACCCGGTTTTGAAACTTGAGCAATTTCATTCAGTCCACATTGCTTCAGTTCACTCGGCTGTATAGACAAGTACCTGGCTGTAGACAGTGGTGAATGTGTAAACGAATAGTCTTCGTGTAGTAATTGCAGCGAGGCTGAATGCTTCCCAGAAAAGTTGAGTTGGTGTTGGAACAAACATGTCTGCCACCAGGGGGTGAAGTGTACAATGCACTGAACTTTCATACAGACTGGATACCGTGCTATAAAAGAACTTACCTTTACCTTTTGTCAGTTTATACTGAAATAAACCACAAAGAGCAAACAATTTGATACATCAGACTTTATTAGCACATGATTATAAATGCAAGTTACTAGTAACAGGTAAAATAATTATGTTAGTAATGTGTGACATGTGGTTAGATAAATAATTATTACGTATTCCAAGTTCGGAATGTGTGTCCTACGAAGTTAATATATTTCGCTAAGCACCTCTTAATCACAATATTGTTAAGATGTGGACACTTGTATGTCGAATGAGTGTTGTCAGCAACTTATAGAATATTTGCTTCATAGGAACAGAACAGTTTTAGGCTGTCATTGTAATTGCAATTACAAAGTGTTGCTTTAATATAGATTGTTTGAGCTCAGTAGTTTGTAAACAAATATTTTAACTAGTACAGATATTTGTAATACCGAAGTCAATATTTTATTTTATAAATTCACTTATTAATCTAACATTTTTCCTGTTTAATCCTGTTTAATTAATAGTTTAACGGTTTATTGTTAATTATCCAACTTCAACATGTTCCCAAAACATGGATGGATGAATTTGTATTAGCTGTTGGCAATGAACTGGGTTTTGTGTGTATTAAGCTTGATTTCATACCTGGAATATGTATGAATGAAGTAACAGAAAATAGAGTTGGTGTGAACTGTTTTGTCCAGTGTCACCGTCTCGCTCAAGCCAGTGACATTGACTTATGTTATAGATGGTTAAAATTAGATTAATTGTTTGCATGTTGCTATGTATCTGTACCATATTCAGTAATGAAATCATTCTAGTGAATTATTACAATAATTGCTTATGTTAAGCAAACTTACAATAATTGTTTAATAATTGTTTAAGTATGTTAAACCAGTGTTTTTTTTTCTATAAAAGTGTTTCATTATTCCAGAGCTGATACTGACCAGTGTGGAAAGTAATAAATTGGCATTGAATAACTGGCAGAATGCAAAGGGAGGCAGTGTACCTTGTTGTATTGAAATGGCTGCTAGTGTTCCATGAAAGTGGGCCTATTGTTTTGTGTGAGAACTGTAAAGGGGTGTGTATTGAAACTTGTGGGGCAATTAAATACATGATCAAATTAATGCAACGTTTAAGATATACTTTAATGTCATTTAAAGTCCATGTCTCGGTTAGGATAAAAAATTATTTGGGATTCATCTACAAACCCAAGATTCCAAATCAAACTCGATAGTTAAAACAAGATCATTGCAAGTCTCAATGAACAGCTTAGTGCATTCTTTGTAGGGTCATAGTGATGTATTTTATATAAATAGTTAATAGACAACTATGGGGGGTACCAGTTTAGTTCTGCAAGAGGGTTTGTATCAAGTCTTCGCAGAGTCATTCTTTGCACCCCTGTGATAACATGGTTTATAAAAGAGGCACGTGAAACAGGCGAAAAAAGGGAATAGAAACTCAACACTTTGATGTGATTTATGTTTAGCCTAGTCGTATTTACTGTTGTGGGGGATTCATTATATGTACAGTGTTCCTGAAGTAGTATTGCGAATTAGTAATGTTTAGTAGATATTTGTGGTGTTAGTGGTATGCATTGTTAGAAATATATTTGCTGTGAATATATATGCGTGTCTATCTATTATTATGTATATTGCTTTGACAGCGGTATCTTAACAAATAATATTCTACAATGAACACAGGAGGAATATGTAGTCTAGTCCATGCCGCCTTTTTGAAAAGCATTATTATGTTGATACATAACTCGGGTATGTGTGCTAGAGCATAATATGAATTAGGTGGTTGCTACTTTGTGTATGTAATAGCTGCATAAGATATGTTTCTTCAACGTTGTTTGTTGTCGGCGCTATAATAAAGCTATGCTTATGATATTGTGTTTCCTCCATGCGAACTTGCGAGAGAGTGTGTGTGTGACTGTGGGTGCGTGCGTGCGTGCGTGCGTGCGTATGTGTGTCTGTGAGAATGACAAGTATGTAAATAGGCAAATATGTGGGTGTCAGTGTTTGAACGAGGGTGCATGCATGCTTACACGTGTATGAATGCGAACATAGATGCTTGAAATTATGCCAGTTAGCTAGTGAGAACCTAAATTTCTCCCACCTGTTTGTGAGACCAACCTCCCACCAATTTTTAAGACCAACCTCCCACTTCCTGGCACACATCCCTCATCATGCACATTTCTAATTCGTACATTCAGCCACATTGACGCACACACAACGACACGTTGCTCAATGTTCCATTTTAATGTTTCCTTTTTTACATAGTAAACATACAAATGTGTTTAGCAAACATACAAATGTGTTAGCAAACATACAAATGTGTTAGCAAACATACAAATGTGTTAGCAAACATACAAAATCATCACAAACTAATACAACAGTTCTCCTCTGACTCTGTGGTAAACCTGCATTTTTGTTTTAAAATACATATTTAGCAAACCTACCATTGCACTACCCAGCCACTCACCGTAACAGACATATTTTTAATCACATTCATTGGAACAAAGATGCGATAGTTTGGTGAATGTATCTAAACGTTGTTGTTGTGCATTTGTAATTATTACAATTACACTGTCTAAAAACAAATGTCATTAGTATTTACCTGTGGCGCCTTTACAGTAAACATGCACAATAATCACAAACTAATACAAAAGTTCAGTCTTGTAGTACATTTTTAAATATATACATACATACATGTTAAGTCTCCTGCATTCGCCAGGAGACTCCTGGAAATCCACCAAATCTCCTGGAAAGGAGAATCAATCTCCTGGATTTTCAGTAAAAACAAAACAATTTTTTTTCTATGTATGTATATACTAATTACATGCTTAATTACATCACATGAGTGATAACTGGGTCAACTTATCTAAATGTTGACATGCATTTGTAATAAGTGTAAATTATAGGTATACTGTTATTGTTACGGTGTAATATATTTACAATACTGTCTAAAATAAACAATAATTAATATATATATATATATATATATATATATATATATATATATATATATATATATATATATATATATATATATATATATATATATATATATATATATATATATATATATATATATATATATATATATATATATATCAGTGGCTTCATTTGCCAAAGTCGTAACTAAATTCCAAACTGCGTCGCTCTGCGTCGGATATTACATACGAGCAATCGCGATTACGCCAAACTTGCAACGAGCTGGCACGTCACTTACTTCAACCATACGTCAGTCCTGTGTTCCAGCTAGCGGAAGCGGCGGTATAAAACATACATATGGCCGAAAACTTGCTTCATATTTGTTCGCCAGTCGTCTCTGACGATGCTGTCGTCTGCCCGGCTACAGACCGAGCATTTTCATGTACCACGGCTTCTCCTCTTGCCGCTCGCCAGTCGTCTCCGACAGGTAGCAGTAGTCTTCGCACTGTCGTTTGCTGCGGAAGTTGTTGGCGTTGCCATGACACCCCCCGTAGACAAACTTCGTACACAGCTCCGTGTCGACGTCGAAGAACCAGCGACGTTTCCTCGCCCGACAGTTGCCCTTCTTCGACGGCAGTTCACAGATGACTGAAAACAAACACTTTGATCATATTCACAAGAATTTGTTCTCCCGAAAGATGCGTACTGCCATTGGCATAACTTTTGATGTTAATGTGTCACAATATCCACGTTAATAATTATATATTTATATGAATCCACAACATCATCGAACAATCCATTGACCGGCATGAAGACCTTCTGACTATGGTGAGAAGACGTCAGCAGCAATGGTTCGGTCATATCGTGAGATCGACATGCCTCACTAAAATAATTATATAAGGCACAGTGAACGGAGATCGTGAAAGAGACAAGATGAAGAGTTGTGTCAACAACGTCAACGAATAGAGGAGACTCTGGAGGCGTCGTGAGATCTACTAAAGAGGAAACCATTGATCGTAAAATACTCGGAAGTTGTGCCCCAGCGACAGCCTCTGTCAAAGGATAAATGAAGGTTACTTATACCGTCAATGTTTGGAACTCGGACAATTCAGCCCAGACAGGTCGGTTCCTTTATTTAACAGAGGTAATCTATCTGGAGCTTTTGCCTATTTTAGTAAAACAATCTTCATCGGCATATGTATCAGGCCAGTTGTGGCTGTTAGGACTGACCCAATAACTTACCGATTAGCCGTGTTGTAAATGTAAATAAATTGAGTAGCATACTGAGATTGGTGGACACAGAACTTGTGAACTGTGCGGTGTGGACAACTCTCATTTTATGACTTGCATTAAAACTACCAGTAAAAGTAGTTTCAGATATGTACGTCAGTCCAAAATAATAAACGAAAACACTAACCGCTTCTGGCACTCTTCAGGGTTTCCTTGGCTTTGACGCACTGACAAAGATCACATCCGTTATCGTCCTTTTCGAAGCCGTTGGCGCAGTATTTCCAACACCTTTTCTTTGGACAAAGCGACAGTGTGGCCACCGTGGGCACATCCACGCACTCGCAAATGTCACATCCGTTATCATCTTTCTTGAAACCGTTCTTGCAGAACATGCGACACATGCCAGGGCTACACGTGGTTTCACTTCCTTTCTCTTCAGCACATTCACATATGTCACAACCATTGGCGTCTTTCTTGAAGCCATTGTCACAATATATCCTACACATGATAGGACTGCATGTGGTTTCACTTTCATTCTCTTTAGCACATTCACATATGTCACAATCATTGTCGTCTTTCTTGAAACCATTGTTACAATACATCCTACACGTGATAGGACTGCATGTGGTTTTACTTTCATTCTCTTCAGCACATTCACATATGTCACAACCATTGTCGTCTTTCTTGAAGCCATTGTCACAATACATCCTACACATGATAGGACTGCATGTGGTTTCACTTTCATTCTCTTCAGCACATTCACATATGTCACAACCATTGGCGTCTTTCTTGAAGCCATTGTCACAATACATCATACACATTATAGGACTGCATGTGGTTTCACTTTCATTCTCATCAACACATTCACATATGTCACAACCATTGGCGTCTTTCTTGAAGCCATTGTCACAATACATCCTACACGTGATCGGACTGCATGTGGTTTCACTTTCATTCTCTTCAGCACATTCACATATGTCACAACCATTGGCATCTTTCTTGAAGCCATTGTCACAATACATCCTACACGTGATAAGACTGCATGTGGTTTCACCTTCATTCTCTTTAGCACATTCACATATGTCACAACCATTGGCGTCTTTCTTGAAGCCATTAACACAATACATCCTACACGTGATAGGACTGCATGTGGTTTCACCTTCATTCTCTTTAGCACATTCACATATGTCACAACCATTGGCATCTTTCTTGAAGCCATTGTCACAATAAATCCTACACGTGATAAGACTGCATGTGGTTTCACCTTCATTCTCTTTAGCACATTCACATATGTCACAACCATTGGCGTCTTTCTTAAAGCCATTAACACAATACATCCTACACGTGATACGACTGCATGTGGTTTCACTTTCATTCTCTTCAGCACATTCACATATGTCACAACCATTGGCGTCTTTCTTGAAGCCATTGTCACAATACATCCTACACGTGATAGGACTGCATGTGGTTTCACCTTCATTCTCTTCAGCACATTCACATATGTCACAACCATTGGCGTCTTTCTTGAAGCCATTAACACAATACATCCTACACGTGATACGACTGCATGTGGTTTCACTTTCATTCTCTTCAGCACATTCACATATGTCACAACCATTGGCGTCTTTCTTGAAGCCATTTTCACAATACATCCTACACGTGATAGGACTGCATGTGGTTTCACCTTCATTCTCTTCAGCACATTCACATATGTCACAACCATTGGCGTCTTTCTTGAAGCCATTAACACAATACATCCTACACGTGATACGACTGCATGTGGTTTCACTTTCATTCTCTTCAGCACATTCACATATGTCACAACCATTGACGTCTTTCTTGAAGCCATTAAAACAATACATCCTACACGTGATAGGACTGCATGTGGTTTTACTTTCATTCTCTTCAGCACATTCACATATGTCACAACCATTGGCGTCTTTCTTGAAGCCATTGTTACAATACATCCTACACGTGATAGGACTGCATGTGGTTTCACCTTCATTCTCTTCAGCACATTCACATATTTCACAATCATTGTCGTCTTTCTTGAAACCATTGTTACAATACATCATACACGTGATAGGACTGCATGTGGGTTTACTTTCATTCTCTTCAGCACATTCACATATGTCACAACCATTGGCGTCTTTCTTGAAGCCATTGTCACAATACATCCGACACGTCATAGGACTGCATGTGGTTTCACCTTCATTCTCTTCAGCACATTCACATATTTCACAATCATTGTCGTCTTTCTTGAAACCATTGTCACAATACATCCTACACGTGATACGACTGCATGTGGGTTTACTTTCATTCTCTTCAGCACATTCACATATGTCACAACCATTGGCGTCTTTCTTGAAGCCATTGTCACAATACATCCGACACGTCATAGGACTGCATGTGGTTTCACCTTCATTCTCTTCAGCACATTCACATATTTCACATCCATTGGCGTCTTTCTTGAAGCCATTGTCACAATACATCCGACACGTGATAGGACTGCATGTGGTTTCACCTTCATTCTCTTCAGCACATTCACATATTTCACAATCATTGTCATCTTTCTTGAAACCATTGTCACAATACATCCTGCACGTGATCGGACTGCATGTGGTTTCACTTTCATTCTCTTCAGCACATTCACATATGTCACAACCATTGGCGTCTTTCTTGAAGCCATTGTCACAATACATCCTACACGTGATAGGACTGGATGTGGTTTCACTTTCATTCTCTTCAGCACATTCACACATTTCACAATCATTGTCGTCTTTCTTGAAACCATTCTCGCAAGTCATGAAACACGTGATTGGGTTGCATGTTGTTTCGATTTCCCGTGATTCGGCGCATTCGCAGCCGACACAATCAATGTCATCTTTGTCTCGACCAGTCTCGCAGTACACTTGACACTCAAGCTGACTGCACTCCGCCGCCAACTTCATCTCCTTCTTGACCTCTGACTCGGTCACGCATACGCAGATATCGCAGCCGTTCTTGTCTTTCTTAAACCCGTGCTCGCACTCCATGAAGCAACCGACTGGACTACACGTCACATCCGGTTCGCCGATTGGCGAGTCTGCGCACTCGCACTTTTCGCAACCGTACTCGTCCGTTTTGAAGCCGTACTCGCAGAATTTGTTGCAACCGACCGGGTCGCAAGCCGAACCGGACGCCACCTCCGCGCATGCGCATATCTCGCATCCTTTAGTGTCTTTGCGGAAGCCGTTTGGGCACTGCATGGAGCACGTCATTGGGCTGCACGAGATTAGTCTCGGCTGTTCTAAGCATTCGCACGTCTGACAACCCCATTTGTTCTCCTTGTAGCCGTACTGGCATTTGTCTAAGCACAACGGTATCGCACATGCAACATCTTCCGGTGTCGGCGCGCCTGCGCACTCGCAGACTTCGCACCCGGCGTCGTCCGTCGCGAACCCGTCTTCGCAGAACATCGCGCACGTGACCGGACTGCACGCGACGCACTGGCACACTTGACAACCGCGTTCGTCACGCCGGAAACCCCGCACGCCGCACGACATCGGGCACGTCACTCCCGGACACGGCTCGGGTGTCGTCACGAGCGGTGGGACGCATTCGCAAGTGTCACAACCGTCGTCGTTACGCTGGAAGCCGTGCTCACATTGCGTCATGCACTTAATCGGTGGACATTCAGCGATCGTTGCTGCCACCGGTGCTGACGTCACTTCCGGATCGGCACATTTACAAACCGCGCAACCTTTGTCATCGCGCTGGAAGCCGTGCTCGCAAAGCATGGCGCAGCTGATGGGACTGCAAACCTCTCCCTGCTCAGCGCATGCGCACACTTCGCATCCCTTTTCGTCCTTCCGGAAGCCGTGTTCGCAGTACATCATGCACATGACGGGCTGGCACGCCGGCTTCTTCCGGACGCAGTTGCACGTCAGGCAACCATTCCTGTCTCTCGCGAATCCGTACGCGCAGTTCTTGTCCCTGCAATTGGTCGGTGCGCAAGCAGGTCGGTCTGCGCATGCGCACATTTCACATCCGTTGGCGTCGTTCTGGTAGCCGTAGGGGCATGACAGCGGACACTCGGCCACCGGGCAGTTCTCATCGGCGGTCGCCTCTGGTTCAGGGGCCGGGTCCGGCTCGACGCATTTACACTGCGTGCAGCCGGCTTCGTCCTTCTTGAAGCCGTTCTCGCAGTCGATCATGCACGCCACGTACGGGCAGCGAGACGCCTTGCACTCGCACAGGGAGCAGCCATTGTCGTCCTGGCGGAAGCCGGAAGCGCCGCAGTTGAGTTCGCACGGCACGTCGGGACATCTCTTGGAAGCGCGTCTCGCATTCTCTGGAATGAAAAACGGTCGTTCAATTGTACAGGTGAGACAAAGATGGCGGCTCGCAAACGAATTGTAACAAACGAAACATGAAATCATGATCGGGTTAAAAGCAACGTAAACTTGCAAAATATGATGGCGTTATCGTGAAATCATGCTATACTTAGTATAAACTATAATACTCCAACATCTTTGCCACCACTCAAATCTGTTTTAGTCAGCCATAATATTAAATACAGCGTGGTCGTTATCTCTCTATGCATATCAACCTTGCCGTTCAACATGCAATGTAAATGTGATATTCGAATGAAAATAATCAAACTAAAAACAACACGGTCAGCTTATCAACACATTTTTTATTCGAACATAATTATTGACGCCTTGGCTTATAAGACTGGCAAACAGACACAAAAAGCCAGCTGATATATACTTACTGATACATTTTCGTTCACAACGCGTTTTGCTTGTAAATCGATTCTTGTTGCCCTTGCATCCAGTATAGCGAAACTGAAACAGTCAAAACATGTCCGGTTATCTATGCGACACATAATAATGTTAATCTTTTTTATGCAGAAGGCTAGTCCTTTCTCGAAAATATATTCCTGAAAACTCGTTGTGCAAACTCGACACGATAAAACATAAAAAAGGCTGTGCTATTCACATGAATTATGATGATTTTTTGTCGACCAGCTGACGTGAACAAAAGAGAGAAGAAATCGATTGTGGATGGGAAATTGAGTTACGCGAAAATGGCGAGTATGCAGGTCAGGCCCACGATGCATTTCTGGTTGTCCCATTGGAACCAAAGCTAAACGTCACTCTGGCAATTCCATCGTGTGCGCAAAATTACGATTCGATTCGAATAATAAAATAAAACTGTACACTTTGATTGTTGTCTTGTTACCGACCTTCGATGGTGTTTTTTATCAACTCCTTCGTTTTTTTCGAGAAAATCGACACGAAAGATGCTACACGTCATTTCTAAAACAATGATCCGAACCCAACTCACACACCCGTTAACATGATACTGACACGACATCGAGTGAGCGTCACAGACGCATGCGCACACAACAAGAATGGAACGCGTCATAAGCCACGTTAATCTACTGTAGACGCCAGCGTCTGCTGTACCTGTAGACATTCCTGCGCCTGCATGTCGTAGTACCAGCGGTGGAGACGCCTTGGTCGCTGGCCATCGGGACACCGACCCTCGTTCACCTCCTGCCGACAACGATCTACAACACACGCGGTAAAATCAACCCTGAGCTCATGCCGCAAGCAATGTCGACATTAATGTAACATTTATTACTTGAAACGCGCATTTTCCAACAAATTTCCAAGTGCGTTGCTTTGCTTTTGGGCCAGTTTGTCACATTTCCTGGTTTTATTTCTATTTCAAATAGTCTCCGTTTTAAACTAAGTTGTTTTGTACATAATAAGACTAATTAGATGTGTGTTGTATATTAAAAATGCAAGGTTAATTGTTCTGTAAAATGCATAACACGCCACCGTGAGACTTAATACATTTTTTAATTCCATATTTTGCGACTTCTACACAGCAAACTGCGTCAGTTATTTCATCTTCAGCAGGTGAATCTTCTTTAATGCGAGAATTGTAATAATCTCCTTTCCTTCGTTACCTTGGTTGAATTGGTTGGGAATACGTGGTATGTGCATAGGACACTAACCATCGTATCTAGACGTAATGTATGACCTGATTCAAGCCACTGCGAGCATTGAGCATGGCCTCTTTGGCGGTTCACGGTGTATGAATGACTCAAAGGACAGAGGAAAATTTGTGACAATAAAAATGCTTCAAAACGGTGTTATGACTATAATTCGAGCGTAAGCCTGGTATAGTTCTTGAGATTGTTTCTCTTATAGTGGGAAACGTCCAGAATGATCGGAATTCAGAGTTAACTGTCTCCAGACATATATCGCCTGTGCGCAATGTATCGTTGGTTGGGTCAAGCTCCTCAAAGCGATGTCAAACCTTGTACACTAAATCTAGGATCTATATGGATCGCTGCTACGACCAAAACATTTAAGGCAATTAATGCCAGCAACTTCACAGTCATGCATGGAAGTCACATTCGGCATTTTTTTAAGCTTCAATGCCGCTAAACAAATAATGATATTTTCATCACAACCTTGAAACACCGGCAGTCGGCAGTACTGTTCTGCATACCGGAGTCTCTTTCATCAAAGAACCCTGACCCTTCCGCCGATTCAGACAGAGGTCGGGCGGTGGACGAGATAGCGACTAACAGCTGTTTGCAGAGCGGCCTGTGTCAGCTGTGTGTCAATGTTTATAAACACCACTCGCTGAATAGAATTTACTGCTGTCGTCACGCAAACAAGATGATAAACGAAGGCGTGCTAAGCATTGACGACATTCTGCTTGTCACGACAAAGCTGTGTGGAATGCTTCGTTTGTTTGCCCCACATGTGGACTCGGGGAATGTTCGCTAATTACGGTATCAGGTTAGTGACGTATTCCGAAGTACGTACAGTAGACACACATGTCTGAATACTCGAGAAACGAAGATTACTTCTGACCAGTGTGACGATCGTTAATTGTGTAAGTGTAATCCTACACGAATTAATAAGTTAATCCAGTTAGACGCGGTCTACACGAAATTAATAAGGTAATAAAAACAATTCTATGGAGGCAGCGTTGATTTGGTTCACAACTTTTATATTCGTCTTTATCCAGCGTAACACCAGATATATGACAGGGTTTATGGATTAATTGGATCCATTTCAAGCATAACAGCAATTAACAGAGTCTACTCTGCTTTAGGGGTACAATTTGTTATGCATCGGCACATGTTGGACGAGCTGTGAAAATAATAGAGGTGTATACACAATTCTCAGTTATGAAATCAACAACATTAAGAGGTATGATATATTCTGTACACTGAAGAACAACGCCTCGTTTAGGCCAAGTCATTCGTTGGTTTCTGCTTGCACGAAGATAACGGTGGATGTGGCGTGTCTATGGTCTCGCTAAGGGGAAAGCCAACGGGAAAAGCGACCTTAGTCACCCATTAGTTTACCATGGCCAGATGTACCATTATTTAACATTTTATGATTTTATTATCTAATAACCTCAACTTTCAGGCTGTACGCTTCGGTGGTTGAAGCGAGTCGCAGACTTCAAATTCTGAAACCACCAATCTAACTTTCGTTAAGTAGCAATTCTATGCATCGTCGCCACTGACGGGTGAAATTGGAACATATACGGTGTTGACTCCTAGTCGGAAACACGACAGCTTTATCACTTTTATGGCCGACATTGATACGGCGTCATCTGCTTCGGTTTAACATCACTCACAAGGCGCCGCATCATACAAGGTCATGAGGTCATGTTCGAGGCAATGATTATTGCAAGCCGTGCACGTGTTCACGAGACACCAACTTCTGAATGTGCGTAATATGCAGATACAATTATTCTTCATAACAGTTCAGGTCATATTAAGGTTGATTTATACCTATTTGCTAAAACGACACTACGCTCAACTCTAACTCAGGTAAATCCGAATGAAAATATGACGACATTCATTTGACTGTTTGCTATGATGTTTTAAACTAGTTTATCTTAATGTTCTCAACTAAACAGTCAACTTATCTGTTGCCTATTGATTAAATGATTAACTGATTAGACGATGACTACATCACTTACACGAGATTATGACCTCATCACTTACACGAGATGATGACTACATACATCACTTACACGAGATAATGACTACATCACTTACACGAGCCTGGTTCGTTCTTCTTCCGCTGTTTCCGCTGTTTGCTCCCTTCCGCCAGTAGGATGGTCTACAATTGAAGTTGTTTTAATCATAATTGTATGTATGTATGTATGTATGCATGTATGCATGTATGTATGTATGTATGTATGTATGTATGTATGTATGTATGTATGTATGTATGTATGTGTATATATATGCATATATATATATATATATATATATATATATATATATATATATATATATATATATACATTATATACCTATGTATATATCATGCATATATATATATATATATATATATATATATATATATATATATATATATACATATATATATATATATATATATATATATATATATATATATATATATATATATATATATATATATACATATATATATATACATATATATACATATACACACGTTTAGGTGCACGCACGCACCTACACATACATGCGCTCGCCCTCCCTCCCTCCCTCCCTCCCTCCCTCCCTCCCTCCCTCCCTCCCCTCCCTCCCTCCCTCCCTCCCTCCATGCTGACTTTGTTGTCAGTCAGGTCATACTGGTATTGGCATCAGTCAGGTCATACATGCCTTAGTATCACTATCAGTTATGTCATACAGGCTTTGGCATTACTATCAGTCAGATCATAGTGGCATTGACATAAGTCACGCAATCTTGGCTTCAGTCAGGCTATTCTGGCATTGTTTCCAGTCAGGCCTTACTGGCAATGGTGTCAGTCAGGCCGTACTGGCATTAGTATCAGTCAAGGCATATAACATAGATATCAGTCAGGCCTACTTGCATTGGAATTTTTAATATTTGTGGATTCACCAACTATGAGTTATCAAAATGTTTAATTGTTAATACGCAAGGCATAGACCCATGTGTCAACTGCACAACATGGTATAAAAAAAATGTAGTGTCCTTGTATTTACCGCTTGAACAGATCGACGCAGTGTCATGGTTCTTCTTTTGTTATAAAATATAACACATCATTTAAAAGAAGATGTTAATTTTTTACCTAAAATGTGGTGATCGGTGTCAAATGTTAATTGTCGAGGGTTTAAAAGACGATGGTCTTGATACGTTTGCAGTGGGCAACTTGCAGTTAAGTTTGTGGTTCATTTGTTTTAAACAGTGCCTACCCCTGGATGTTGTCAGTTTGACTGTATGGTTTGGCCTGGGTATTTCAGGCGGCAAACTGGCACCTGCTGTGTCGCCAACCACGCTGTTGGAAGCCGGATCTTTGATCGCCTTTACTTATTCGATGCAGCTGTTGTAACTGTTAACATATCCGTCAAATCAGGCCCGAATGTATTTCGCTAGGACCCAGCTAAGACGTCGTCATCTCGTACTTGCTGATCCCTGTTTGGTTTCAGCGTCTTATGTAAGATTAGCATACTATATAAAGTACGGAACTACTTCACCGTATGTCATTGTTAAGTTCACCGTATGTCATTGTTAAGTTCACCGTATGTCATTGTTAAGTTCACCGTATGTCATTGTTAAGTTGTAGAAAACTGACTGGTCGTGTACATCAAATAATTAATAAAAACAAAATATATGCCACAATGACTGCGTGTCGTGGTCTTTATAACAAAACAATAAATTATACTATTAAGAAACACCTCGCTGCCACATGATAATGCATGAGGTATACATTACTATACAAAGCTTAATAATCATTGTTACTCGTATTTGGAAAATAAATCAAACAACAATATATCAACGTCTACATATAGCGCTGGAGCGAGTTATTTAAAACACACCATTGTTGGGTTTCTAATCAACACGTTTGCTCCGACAACTATACTTTATATATATATATATATATATATATATATATATATATATATATATATATATATATATATATATATATATATATATATATATATATATATAAATGTTTCAGTAGTTTTTATTTATTAACCCGTCAAATTTTAAACGCGTTGCGAACTCGTTTTCCAGATGATCTACGCGACAACACGACTTGAAATTAAAGAAGCCAGCGCCCACGCGGAGACGATCGCGGGAGAAACGTTTTGACGGGTGCACGAGTCAGCCTAGCAGCGGCAGACCAATTTTTTAGCGCTCAACATGTTGTATGTTTTCTTCTGGGAATCGAGTGTTTTTTGTGTAGAAATCCTGGTAAAACAAACCCAACTCGTGTGGGAAAACAATCGCTACTCTGCGTGCGTCCGTACATGGTGTGCGTGTGTGCGTGCGTCAGTGCGTGCGTGCGCGTTAAAATAATTATGAAAACGCAACGGTTACCGACAGTCGCAAATTGTGGGCACACATTTAGTTTTTATGTGGGCCCTTACTGAGTGCGTGAAAGTCAAAGTAACATCCATGCCTTAGCGTTTATTCAACTATGTTTTGAGCACAAGCATTCACAGAACGTTGTTGACGACGCTATACAAACGTACTTACAAGTAAAATGACATACCAGAAAATTATACAGGAAAATACAGCAAACAAATTAGTTACCTATTAACGGTTCAAGAGATGTGATCATGTGAATATAGTCAGACCGGATTGTAGGCCCTATATCTATTTAACTTTCTCAAACACTAATGGATTGTTTGCGCGTTTTGGCAGTGCTGAAATCCAACAAAATCTTCTCAATATTAATCCGATTTTGTGGGGGGGGGGCTAGTTATTAAGCACGGCGTAGATCAGTTTTCTTTTAGTGTCTTCCATGGTTCAAACGACAATTACTGAGACACTGAAAACAAACGCGTACGTGTGCATGTCTGCATACGACAAGTAAAGTGTGTCGACTCACCGTAGCACAGAGAGCAAGTAGGAGCAGAGACAGACGGCTGTAGGAAGCCATGGTTCCGTGTTCAGGCAGGCAGCGGTTCCACCTGATACACCGTTCAGTTCACACTACAGATTCACACAAGAGCGTCACTCGTTGAGGATGTCCGATGTTCTATTAATCACTGCGGAGGAGTTGACCGAAGAGTTATTCAGCATCCAGCGAACAGCGGCCCCGTTATCCGGCGGAAGGACCCGGTTGAACCCCCGTGACGATAGTGGCCATCCCGCCAACTGCGTCATAAAACTGGGACCAGCCCATTCCCACGGACCGGGAGTGAGGTATGGGAACGTCGTAAACATTTACTTGGGCGCGTTCAGGAAGAAAACGCAATGTCTGGAAGGTTGCACAAAAAGCTAATAGTTTGAATGGACATCGGGAGATAGTAGAATGACACGAAAATAAAACTGAACTAATGGTTGGTGTACAACGTCTCACCCCTTTGGAGGCCGACGACGCAATGTACGGGTTGATACAGATCGGGTGTCACCAAAGGGGGCGACAGCCGAACTTCGACACTTAGAAGTCAAGGGTGACGCAGGAAACCCTTCTGTGTGGAACAGAAGAGAGGAAGCCGCCTTGTTGACACAGCAACTCGATATCTCTGGAATTGGCCATTTCCACGCTGTAATTTGGTGCAAATGTGTAACATTAAGTTTGAAACATAAAGTAGTTGGTGCGTAAATGTTCATCTTGGGGGAGCGGAGGTCTAATGGTTAGAGGGTTCAGCACTCAGTTACATTTCCCATTGGTGGCCATGTTAACGTTTTGCAAAATTATAAGAAAACGTGACCATAAAAAATTCTAAAAGTTTTCACCAGCTGCTGTCATCATCCCACTGACGTGCTGGTCGAGTTTTGTCAAAATTAGACATTTCTAACTCTTGTAATACGCCTGCATGTGCGATACATTGTGGGGAGCGGTGGTCTAATGGTTAGAGCACCCGCCTGTCAATCGAGAGGACGGTGGTTCGATTCCACCTCCGCCGTTTCGAAGCTTGGGCAATTTCGTTCACCCCACTTTGCCCGTGTCTTTCGGAAGAGACACTAAAAGCCGTTGGTCCAAACTCCTGCGTTAGCTCAAGATTGGGCTGTTTGGAGTATAACTACTTGAGACTTGAGAGATACCCCTCAATGTTTACCAATTTTGGCATGAATTACGAAGCACACGTGTCTAATCGCCAAAAAAATCACAAATATCCTTCCGCCTATTAAAATCATCTAAAAATCCACCATTTCACTCTCAACAGCTTCCGCCAGCAAACCTGGTAATGTCCGTGCACAAATGCACTATTGTCAGATCGTATGAATTTTTTAAAACGTCCAATATCCAAACTTACTATGCCCTACATTCGTCTTCATACAGGAAGTCTAACTGGGGCATGATCCCTAGAGCACCCGCCTGTCGATCGAGAGGACGGTGGTTCGATTCCACTTCCGCCGTTTCGAAGTTTGGGCAATCTCGTTCACCCCACTTTGCCCGTGTCTTTCGGAAGAGACACTAAAAGCCGTTGGTCCAAACTCCTGCGTTAGCTCAAGATTTGGCTGTTTGGAGTATAACTACTTGAGATCTCTCCTTGTACAGTATGCGTTTCCCTTCACATAGTCATAGAAGCTGTAGTCGACAAATCTGCGTTTAGTTGCCATTTAAGAAGAGGGTAACGTCCATAACGGGAACATACAAAATTAAAAATCCTTTTTAGAAACTGCATTACCCCACAACAGTGTTCAATACAAACAAAATATATATTAAAAATTGGTTCCCATATAAAAACGTACAGTAATTGTATGCCTTGTCAAGTTACCAGTGCCCCGTACCTTGGATCTCGCAAAGGGGGTGGTGAGAGGGGGGGGCACTATAACACAATTTATTTCCACCTTTGTTACTCTTATTGACCTCCATGTCGGTGACTCAGATATGCTAAAAGCTTTATACATTTATGTAGCTGTAAATATACCGCTGTGTAGACAAAACAGTAACCTTGCATTTACTGCCATATATGGCATCTGAGGCCACATACATGGAGCCAGCCAGCCAGGAGGGTAACTTGGTTATGGTGACTAATGCTGATGTTGGGTACATGAACTGTTTATTTGCTTTTCGTTTCCTAATATTAACGGTGGTCCAATCAAGAATTATAAGGTGATATATTGAGCAATGCAATCTTATGAGTTCTTAACATAGGCCACTGTAATAATGTATTACAGTACAGTGTATATAAAAATACAGTGTATATAAAAATACAGCGTATACACAAAATTATTCTAAGAACCGGTACTAAGCAGTAATTCATAGTAAGCAGGATATGGGCCTGCAGGGTCGGTTGTGGTTGACTCGTGATCTCAGTCATGGGTAGAACAGATCTTTCAGAACAAACACACCACAAAAAACGATCTTCTTGGCACTATTAACTAAAACCAGCGTGTCCAATGGCTAACCACTGATCTCTGCACCAGGGTATCCGGACATTTGGCCAATGTCTACTTGGCCAACGGATGTTTGGCCAATGGACAATTGGCCATTGGACATATGGCCAATGGACATCTGGCCAACGAGTACATGGGGGGAAATTTGACCAACATCGAATTTTATGGTAAGCGTGGCTTAATTTTTTTTATTTCTTTTTTCTTTTCATGCCATTATACATGTAAAGTTATAACAAGGTACATTATTGCGTGTTGTACATCTGGGTGAGAGTGGCTTCTCTTATTTCAATTTCAAAAAGTGGCTCCTTTAAGCTTCCCATGAACAATAACCACGCTGTGCTAATATACACCTCTCTCCCTTACTGTAAGGCTTCGCCAGAGCTGAGAGTGGCTTCTTTTCCCAAGGCTATGAAACTGAGTGTAATGAGATGTTCAAATGGCAGTTGGCCAAATGTCCAGGATTCCTGCACCAGATATCAGTGGGGCGCACCAAATCAAATCAGGAGCCGCCTCCCGCGGAGTAAACAAAATCTACATTTCTTTGTTTAGCATTTCTCTTATATCTGCTCCGTCAGTCCCTGCTCTCTCAGACCCAGACTAGCATATCTAATGGTTTCATGAGACATGCTGCATGTCTCCTGGCTTCATGAGACCTGCTGCATGTCTCATGGCTTCATGAGACATGCTGCATGTCTCCTGGCTTCATGAGACATGCTGCATGTCTCCTGGCTTCATGAGACCTGCTGCATGTCTCATGGCTTCATGAGACCTGCTGCATGTCTCATGGCTTCATGAGACCTGCTGCATGTCTCATGGCTTCATGAGACATGCTGCATGTCTCCTGGCTTCATGAGACATGCTGCATGTCTCCTGGCTTCATGAGACCTGCTGCATGTCTCATGGCTTCATGAGACCTGCTGCATGTCTCATGGCTTCACTGATCCCAAACTGAGTTCATTGTTACTGTACTGTACTGTCATTGTTAGCAATTGCAGTCAAGGGTCAGTCAGGAGTCCTCCAGATCTGGAGTCCTCAGATGTTACCTACATAGTCTCAGGACTCTGGACCATATGTTTAGAGAGTGGATATGGTATAATCAATTAATTTATAAGAATCATCTTAAATTAATCACTGTCACATATTTTGTTGCATTTTTTCTTTTAGGAAAATATTTCCAATGGTTGTACAGACTTTATAAAGTAGGGAAGTTCTCCATAGATCCATACAATATAATTACGGTTTACCACAATATATATATATATATATATATATATATATATATATATAATATATTATTTACGCTTGAAGCCAAATGAATGCCTACCCCTACAAACAAATGGTTACGTTTTACAAACCTCTCCATTTTACAAACATACAGACATGGTATAACTCATAAAATAAGTTTTCGCTCGGAGTCCCTTCTTAAAGGCAGTTAACAATAATAATTAATAAACCACATACTTTTATATAATAATACCCACTAAACCAATATCTTTTTAGTTAATCTACCAGTGACTAAGCATTATCCCCTCCCCCCCCCCCCCATAAACATGTACATCCTTTGAAGGGGTAGAGGTGAAAAGATTTGGCCAAATTGGAACAAAGGGGATGTGTGGCAATTTGAATAATTTTTTTGTCCTTGTTTTGAATAAAGACCATGAGACCAATTTACATGCTTATACACAAGTACAGTTATTCTACTTTTGGTGCACAAAGCAGTGTTGCAATTTGTTCATATTAGAAGTTTGAAATTTATATTTTCTGATCTTAGACTACTGGTTGTTGAGAGGGTTAGAACAGGCCAATACAATAAGCTCAAAATCCCTTTTGTGCTTTTTAACCAGACTGCTGGCACCAGATTATACTGGTGTAGGAGACAGTCTGACTTGAGTCACCTTACTTCTACAGACTATAAATTATATAATACAGAGGAAGATTGAGCTGGCAGTTCTTAATGTTTAGCACTGTCAGCCAGTGCCAAGTGGCATGGTCTCCTGACTGCATCAAAGGCATTTAGCTAACCAGTGGGTTAACTGATGAATGGGGTGTACTGTGTGTAGGTACTAGGGATGGTGGTGGGGGGGGGTAATCATTCAGAAATAACAAAGCTTTTAAAAACAATAGTTGAACATTCAAATACTTAAGGAAAGTTTAATTTTGTTAACTACAAATAAATTAATTTTCACAGCATATATTGAGAAAGTACTCAAATTTCTCTTGTAATGTACTCGTAAAATTTGAGTACATTGACTATGAGTATGATAGAGCCAAATATTTAATGAAAACATAAAAAGTATTTGGGAAAGTACTTGCCAAGTCCAAGTACTTTGATGGTCAAGTACAAGTCCATGTACTGCACTGAGCAAAATGACAAGTACAAGACAAAGTACAGTACTTGCTGTACTTAAGTACACAAGTACTTGAACCCATCCCTGATTATTCAACATGAAGTAATGTTTCTTATTTCACTGTTGAGCCCAACATTTCTCATGTCGAATGGTGACTGCTGCAAGATTCTACATTATTCCCTCTGGGAGCCAAGTGCATATGATTATTCACTGTTGCTGAGTTAACTGTTTCATAAATCCATGCTGATAAAGTGCGTCAGTGTTCACAGTGCACTGTATGCTGAATGGAGCAATATTCGCAGTTAACTGTCTCTTATATCCTGGAATAAAAAACAGTCCTATGTCATATATATATATATATATATATATATATATATATATATATATATATGCAACCTACATCTCAGCCTATAAAATATTTTTTTATTAAATAATATACGTTACTAATATATATATATATATATATATATATTAGTAACATGTATATTATTATATTACTCATAATCAATAATAAAATTTGTTTTGCAAAACAAATATCAACCACATTGCATTGGCTCTGTAATGAGTTCAATTCACAGAAATGTAAATAAGTCATGATTTTGGTTAAATCGATCTTGCTGTCCAACTTCAAGAATCAAAATCGAATGAAATTTAACAAATTTGCAGTGCCCAAAAACAACCCGGCACATTCACGTAGCAGGAAAATATTTCGTATACTGACTAATTAAGACCTCTAGAAAACGCCTATAACATCAAAAACGGAGAATTATATTGTCTTGTCTGCAAAACTTACGATAGAAATACACTTATCTCGTCTAATCGATGTATCTAACTTTAATTTTGGTGCTATTTTAATTAAAAACAGAAGACCATAAAAAGGAACTTACCATCATCCAATCTGCCGCTGTAAGTCGTTGAAAAGAACGGAAACAGCCGACAATACAGGATGTAAAACAACAGGAGACCCGGATGCTGGGAATTGGCATGGCTAATCTGACACGATTTTTGGACATTCGGTGCCTACCCTTGGTGAAATTTCATAACTCTGTCATGTGATTGGCGAGAGGAAAGAAGTCACGCCCATGATCAGCATTGACTTGTACTGTTCACCACTTTGGATATCCACTATTTTGATCCTTACCATATATAATGACTGAAGTCAATTATTTTGACGATTTGAACAAAAATAGGCGGTTTTTTATTAAACTGACTAAGTACATTATATACACTAGTCACACACTACACATCTGGACATAAGCGAACCGAATTCATGATGGGCTGAACCATGTGAGGAAGCAGGTTTAAGACTTCTTGTCTACCCCAGAAATTCAGGATTGCCATGGTGCACAGGTGTCTAGCGGCTAACTGGGTCTAATGTGGTCTATGAACGAATCGTTTTCACACAGTAATTGCAGTAAACATATCTGCTATGAGGTGAAGCGTAAAGCAATTTGAGTTGCCCTAAGGACTGAATATCATACTACATAAAACACCTTTACCTTTTACAAATGGTATGATATTACTATTTACAAAAGTAATATCGAAATGGAATCCAAGAGATATAAATTAATATACCCAGACAGAGCAAAAACATAATTATTATGAATTGACCAAAGCATGCACTTCGTCAGCACCAACCTAGTCAGCTGCCAGTGATGACGAAATATTAGCAAGATCATGGACCCTAAACATTGAAGGGCCATCACAAAATGTGGGGCAAAACTTACAGCAGTCGACTATGGCCGTCAACTGGTCACATGTTGCACATTTCTGTGGCAAAGGTAAACAGCACCAGGCATAGCATGTTCAAAATGCATTCACAAGAATCAACTATTCACAAACAAATAATTTATTCATTTTGTACACTTGATATGTGCTTTTGTTAAACGCAGTTACTTCATGAAGATATGTATGTACACATTGAATGTACATTAAATAATAAAGTCTACTGTTAGTTTGTACTTGTAATATACTGTCATAACAAAACTAACGTTTGCTCGTCAATAAAATATGCTGCTGACAGGGCAGCGACAACTGTCGTCTTGCTGCGTAATGATGGTCTGAAGTCTCTGCCACACTGTATGACAGTTACATAAAGTCTTTGCTGGACCGGACTGTCAGTATTTTGTTAAATCAGAACACTCGCCAATCCCCCAGTTCCTCTGCCGTCTTCTCATCTTGATACTCATCACCCAGCTTCCTCCACCACGGTTGCCGTAGCAACCGCATCTCCTCGTTGTGATCATGTCTCGCTTTCGTAGCCACGGGCACAGAATGACTAACGAAATTCTCCAGATCTTGCTCAGTGACGTCACTCAGTTTCGGAGCAGCTGAATAAAGTCATAGAGAATGTAGTTTGACAACAATTGAGACCAGATTAAGAGGAGAACAAAAATACGTTTTTCAAAAACTGACTGTTTATGAAGATATTGACAGACATATTTTCTTCAAACTTGAAGAAGGCAGTAGAACCAGAGTGCACAAAGCAGCATTGGGTACAGGACAGTGTAAGACTCATTCTGAATGGAACAAATTATCTAATGATTGTGTTAATGATAGCAATGTGAATATGTGTAAAAATTAAATCGACAGGTATCTGATAAGGGCAGGCTATACATAGATGATATGGCTTCCTTGTTCACTTGCCACTTGGAACTTGTTGCTTTGGGCGGCAATCTTGTTCAATCTTATAAAAAGTGCTCATGCTGAAGCTATATCTATTGCAGAATCAGTAATTTCAAAGATTTATATAGTTAAAATGCAAGTATTGTGTATTTTCCAAATTTAGAGCGCTGGAGACGTGCCAATGGAGACCACAAGATGCTTCCACAAAAGTTGATATGTTAAAACAAGATGCTTCCAGAAAGGTTGATACATTAAAACAAGATGCTTCCACAAAGGTTGATATGTTAAAACAAGATGCTTCCACAAAGGTTGATATGTTAAAATAAGACGTTTCCACAAAGGTTGATATGTTAAAACAAGACGCTTCCACAAAGGTTGATATGTTAAAATAAGACGCTTCCACAAAGGTTGATATGTTAAAACAAGATGCTTCCACAAAGGTTGATATGTTAAAACAAGATGCTTCCACAAAGGTTGATATGTTAAAACAAGATGCTTCCACAAAGGTTGATATGCTAAAACAAGATGCTTCCACAAAGGTTGATATGTTAAAACAAGATGCTTCCACAAAGGTTGATATGCTAAAACAAGATGCTTCCACAAAGGTTGATATGTTAAAACAAGATGCTTCCACAAAGGTTGATATGTTAAAACAAGATGCTTCCACAAAGGTTGATATGTTAAAACAAGATGCTTCCACAAAGGTTGATATGTTAAAATAAGACGCTTCCACAAAGGTTGATATGTTAAAACAAGATGCTTCCACAAAGGTTGATATGTTAAAACAAGATGCTTCCACAAAGGTTGATATGTTAAAACAAGATGCTTCCACAAAGGTTGATATGCTAAAACAAGATGCTTCCACAAAGGTTGATATGTTAAAACAAGATGCTTCCACAAAGATTGATATGTTAAAACAAGATGCTTCCAATCACTGCCTTCCACAAAGATTGATATGCTAAAACAATAAATACACTGAGCCTAACATTGAATTTTTTAAGATAACTAAGTATAAAATGTAAAATTGCATTAACAAATTAAAAAAGTTATATAAAAGAAATTACGAAAGCTGATACGTTTCCAACTCTTTAGTAGCATAAAAACGTCTGGTGTAGTTGACACCAATACACAGATGATATGGTCTACACAACTGGTAAAACTCGAAACCTGTGAACTGACAACACCTACAATTATCTTCTGTTCAACAGTACATACAATTATCTTCTGTTCAACAGTACATACAAAACTGGATGTGCAAAGTGAATAGTGTAGTAGTAATTTCTTGTTCGTGCATGATAACCCGTTCAACGGAGTGACTTTGGAATGGGCTTCTAGTGAACTGTACATACCTATCAGTAGAGTTGCATCGACTTCGAGCTGCGCCACCAATGCATGACGGTGTTGCTCGGACGCGCGACGTGTCTTTGACGTCACGACATGACGACGTAGCAGATCCTGCACTTTCTCATGAAGTTCCTTCTCCTGCTCCTTGTTGCGTTCCGAGACCTAGAGGCAGTGGTTTAGAAGGGTCTGATAATCTACTTTTTGTGAGTTATTTTCACACTTATTTGTTACAGAAGTCCAATGATTAATTATTAGTCCATTATACACTTTTAATGCATGATGTGTGTATATTTATATATCTTTATATTTTAACTTTTTTGCATGTACATGTTGAAGGAATAAAAAGACACAAGCTCAAATGCTTTTTCTGTGTGTACACAAAGTTTAATATTGTGTGTACTATATGCCAATATAAAAATTTAATAGAACCATTTATTTATAGGTAAAATTAGATGTTTAATGCGTCTACCTTGCAAAGGGCATGTAAAATTCGAAGTTAATGAGATGGGCGATCACATGGTTTTGTGGCATCACTTGTGACATTGGCGATGAAAATTTTCCGGAATACAAAGTAATATGTAATGATTTTGAAACGATAGCAGCAAGTGATACAGCAAAATCATCTTCAAATTTGGCTCTTTCAGAGCAGCTTTTCGCAAGCCATTTCTTTAGCAAAGTCGCTAACTTTAGAATTTGCTAATTTTTTCAGTGGTGCAAAGCTAACACATATAGCTATATTTTCTTTGCTGGGTTGCATAGGGTGGTTGCATGGGATCATTGTCAAATGTCAATCGCAAGGTAGAATAACTTTTAAAGTTTTAACAAACTTACTATTTTGTCTTTGCAAATTGTGATCAAATGTCAACATTTTTATTAATATATACAATTTATTAATATATCCTATTTCTATGTATACATGCATGTGGAGAAATGACTAATCTTCAAAATAAACACAACTTGTAATTGTCAATATTGAATTTTTTTTCTACAGATTTTTGAACACAAGGAGGTAAAATCGCTCGAAATTTGCCAGAAATCCTGGGAACACTGTTATGTTCAATAGAAAATGCTGGGACCTAATGGGTTAAAAACAAACTTAGTATATCCATTATAAACAAAATGTTATCTTTTCTAGTGTTTCCGTGTTTCGCTTCGAAGATATTGGCTCCAACCCGTCTTCCTGGCTCATCCTAGCAAACGAGCTGGATGACACAGAATGTCTGAATTTTGAAAATCAGGTATTCTTATTTATACGTCCAGATTTTTCTGGACAAGAAAATACTGTGTTCCTCAATTGTTACCTGGTGAGATTCCCTCCATTCCTGTATGTGGGTCTGAAGCTCAACCCTCCTTTCATCAGTCAATCCCGGCGGCCGCTGCCACTTGGGTAGTTCATTCCGTCGGTTGTGAAGTCGCTTCAGCCACCGCCGCACCTAAAGCATGCCCAGATTCAGTCATCTTATTATAATCGACCTAGACTATGTATGTATGTATGTATATATGTATGTATGTATGTATGTATATATGTATGTATATATGTACGTTATGCTACTCATCCTAGACACTTTGCGTCTCAGGCGCCAAACTTTCAGGTGGTTCATCTACGACCCCACGGTCAGGTCGTCAGTTTTTATTTTTTTTTAAATTCACCCCTCTGTTACCTTTTATCGAACAATCGAATTACCCTTTGTAGTTATTGCATAGAATTGTCCACAACGCCATGTGATATTCACACCGTCATACATCTTTTATACGATTGTCCGCAATTACGTAATACAAGTGCAAGGCGTCACTAGACGTTACCATAACTGTCAGTGTTATGTCGTGATTTCAAAATTTGGATTACTAGAAGAACTTGTCATTGTTATTGCGAGAGTCACTTATGAACTACCAAGTTATCCTGTATTTATTCTATTGAACATAATAGCGGCAGTCACTTATGAACTACCAAGTTATCCTGTATTTATTCTATTGAACATAATAGCGGCAGTCACTTATGAACTACCAAGTTATCCTGTATTTATTCTATTGAACATAATAGCGGCAGTCACTTATGAACTACCAAGTTATCCTGTATTTATTCTATTGAACATAATAGCGGCAGTCACTTATGAACTACCAAGTTATCCTGTATTTATTCTATTGAACATAATAGCGGCAGTCACTTATGAACTACCAAGTTATCCTGTATTTATTCTATTGAACATAATAGCGGCAGTCACTTATGAACTACCAAGTTATCCTGTATTTATTCTATTGAACATAATAGCGGCAGTCACTTTTAAGTCTCGCTGAAACGGCAGGTTGAATGTTTAACATAACCAAAAATGGGCATTGATATGCATTAGTATAGAACTAGATGCTAAGTGAACTGCCATTATCATTTCATAACTATAATAAAACTTCTATCATGACGAAATCCTCCGAAGCATCCATGATGCTGTTCAATCAACTCTGCTAACTACTTTGCAAGAGGAAACGACTGAATAAATGTCTCCCTAGTCCAAGATGTCATGTGTTCTCAGTCATGAAGATGTCAGCGACACACCTCTTTGTCTGCTCTATAAATGCTAACATATATAACCTAAATCAATCATTTACTTTACGTGTCTTACGAAGCAATTTCACTACTTTTATGGAATCAGCCTAAATAGGCAGACTTTGTTACCTTTCAGATCTGCCACATCCCGTCCTTAAAGGGAGCGTATATCAATGTTATTATATCACTGGTATAATGTTTTATTGAACATTGCGACATTAATTTATTAGTATTTATAACATCGTGTCACGGTTGTGATCTTTCATTGGCTGATGCAGTGGTCTGTTCCATTACCATCTTATACAATTTCCAATAGTGCTTCATCTTCTTCTTTCGACCATTAATTCCCTGTTGGGGGTGGCCAATCGGATCCTTCTCTGCCATGATGTCACGAACATTGCATGCTACATATACTACAGCAATGAAAATTAAAACACTGTTAGCTTAAATGTACAATGAGGTTTTTAAATTAAGAGAATTTTGCATTTTTAGTTGAACAAAATCTCCAACTACCGGTAACTCCGTATCAGTTAACTAATAAATATCGTTGTTTGTCCCTTTAGTGCCATCCCCAGCACCGAGTGGTTCACTCACCCCCCGCTGCATACAGATGGCAGCACGTGTCTCATGGACAACCTTCTGCGTCGACGCCAATCCCTTCCTGGTCGTGTGACCCCTCCACAATGCCTGTATTTTGATGGCTGATATAAATTTCTCTCTTTCCAGATGTTTCTCAACCTCCACTGCAGATAAGGAGACAAATTTCATTTACTGCTCACTCCTGCAAGACAGTCTAGACAGCTTCGATCATCTAAACAGGTAAAGGTACAATCTACATATCGTGGTATCCAGTCTTCGGGACTGTTCAAAGCACTTTACACTTCACCCCTGGCAGACCTGTTCATTCCAACACCATCGTGACTTCCCTGGGAAGCATTCAGCCACGCTGCAATTACCATTCATTCACACATCTACCTCCGCCTGTAGCCGGGTATTCATTTATACAACTGAGTGAACTGTGGCAATGTGGGGTGAACTAAATTGCCAAAGTTTTGAAATGGCAGCAAGAGGGTTCGAACCCAGGCCTCCAATGATTTAGGTGCAATGGAAGTTTTCATATATATTATTATAGTAAGGCATGTCTATGAATCCACATGCACATGTCAGAGAAGCTGCAGAGTTCATGTGGGCCAATCAGTTATGTGTTAGGACAGTAATGATGCTCATTATTCATTAGATTTGCATTACTACATATGGCCAACATGAAGGTAGCGGGGAGCAGACTGCGATGGGCAGGACACCTAGTGAGAATGGCTGAGGACGTACACCCTGTAATGACAAAGAAAGTATGGAAACCAGAGTAGGGTGGTAGAAGAGACCAGTGGAAGGATAGTGCGAAGAGAGATCTGGAAAAGGCAGGTGTGAACAGCAGAGAATTGGAGACAATGGCAGAAGATGGGGACAAGTTGTTCAGAAGGCAAAACAGAATTTATGATGTGGCCCCCACCCTGCAAGAGACTAAGGGAAAAAGATATGACCATAAGTTGCAATTACTTTGTGTCTGTTTTTATCCACTGTTGATTTGTTAGCAGCGACGTCACACGTCAGTGCCAATGAATCATGCTAAAAGCTCTGAATATCTGTAATACAACTGTGAAGCTCAACAGAATGAGAAAATGTTTTGGCATGTCCAATTTGCAAGTTACTGTTCCAGAAGTAAAGACGTGATGAGACAACTGGTTACTTGGCAACCAAAGCATGGACAGAAAAGACTAAGGAGACCATATACTTAATTTATTAAAAACTACTTAAGTCTGAATTCAGGGTAATAGTTACTGAACTTGACAAAGTTATTCAGGACAGACACCAGTGGAGAAATGATATGAACAGCTGTCATCGGACCCATCCTCCGGTTGCCTAGATGAGATGATGAAATTATTGTAAAATCAGTAAATTATTATAGTAAGGGGCCGTACACAACTGTCGACATTTACCTGTTTTTATAAAAGTGTACTAATTCTCTTGCCCCCACTGAATTTGTGCATTAAAATGTTGATAATTTTCCAGAATGAAAAAGTTATTGATGTAACAATGTTACGACACAGTGCATGTGTACAGGACATACAATAACCATAAGAATATGTTTACAAACATTTATCTCCTATAATTTTTTTAAAGGTTTGTGTTTTTCCAACAGCTCCATCGCTTCACATTGATAACTGTTTTGAAGTTGTGAATTTCCAAGATGTTGGACTGTATCACAGTGCTGCGTCATGACCGACTATGCACTTTAAAACAATAGTAGTTCTGTCACTGCTCATTGCGTGGTGCTGCATAAATCTAGTCAACCAACATTTAAAAATTATACAAAAGTTAGTATGCATGCCTTGATGCCACTCCCCCTTGATACCCCTCCCCCATGATGCCCCTCCCCCATGATGCCACTCCACTTGATGCCCCACCCTTTGATGCCCCCCAAATGATGTCCCTCCTCCCATGATGCCACTCCCCCTTGATGCCCCTCCTCTTGATGCCCCTCCCCCCATGATGCCACTCCCCCCTTGATGCCCCTCACCCCTTTAGTACACTTTGTACAAATAAGTGAAAGTCAACAATTGTGAACGGCTCCCTAAGACCATCCTGCCCTCTACCTGCGGGAAGTAGCATAAGCGTCTGGAGTTGTTTCTCGCGTAGATCTCTCATGGCCTGTCTCCGTCGTACCTGCAGCATGTGGCGTAGTTCAGTCTGCACCTTCTCCTCGAGCTTCTGCTGCTCTTCTTGAATCTTCCGTTCGCTACGTACAGGTAACAGCAAACGTGGTTGACTAACTAGTTTGAAAATAGGTAGGTGTGGGGTAGGTGTGGGGTAGGTGTGGGTTAGGTGTGGGGTTGTCTGCATTTCTCCTCCAGGTGTGTTCTTATTTCAATGTACATGTACAAGTTACAAAAAGCAGGCCATAGCCTACAGGGCAAGCAAACATTAATCAAAATGTTTTACGTACTTGGGAAAAATCAATAAATGATTCAGACTTTCTTACAAGATGTCACTGTAATGCCGCAAATACAAATATTTGTGTAATCGTGATCCTACATTTTAGCAACAAAATTAATACGTGTGTACAATGTACGTGTGTACAAATATATGTGTACAATGACTGTTCACAGCCCAGCTGCCAGATTGATAAAATATATCTGTAGAAAACACTGAGCACATATACGAAAGAGTTTTACATACCTGTTGAATTGGAACCGTTTGTTCAGTTCTGTTGACATAGCAAATTGTAAATGTACAGGAAGAAATTATAATGTAAACATCTTGATGGTACTTTAGGTAACCATGACTATTTACCGGTAGCTGATCTGGAATTTTGACATTGCATTTGTTGCTTTTTTGAGCTTCTTGCGAGTTGCAAAGCTCTTCCACGTGGCCTGGATCATTGCTGCTGCCCGATGGAACCTCTGGGAAAAGAAACGTTGTGATGGTAAATGATATGTTTGGGTATTGCAAACTTTTTGTGTCACGATATATTGCAATACACAAGACTGTATTGCAATATACTGTGGTTGTTTTGGTTCCAATATAAAATGGCTTACCCTGTTGTGCTATATTGTATTTTAACATGCCTGACTGATATTTATATTAAATAATAACTATACAACTGTTTTACTCTGTAGAAGTAATTGTTTTGTGATTTTAAAGATAGCTAACCGGAGTTGTAAATATGGAAAACACAAAAATAATTATATGCATTGCACACGAATTCATCCAGTCCTGTTGTATACTATACATGAACTTAAAATCTGAGAATAAATCAGAAAAAGGTGTGCTATGGAAGAGATGAATGATGCATGAGGGTGTGTTATGAGGAATATAAACAAAGAGGAAAGTGAAGAATATTTGGGATGGACAACACCAAGGATTTGATGTAAAATGCAGGTCTGGATGTGCTACGTTCATACGTTGACATGTGCGCACATGAGAGATGTGTTGCCGAGATGTGATGCAGATATATGTTGCTAAGATGTGTTGTAGAGATGTATTAAAAAGATGTGTTACAGAGATATATATTACAAAGATGTGTTGAAGAGATGTGTTGCAGAGACATGTCACAAGAGATGTATTGCATAGATGTGTTACAGAGATGTGTTGCAGAGATGTATTGCAGAGACGTATTAGAGATGTGTGTTGCAGAGATGTGGCACAAAGATGTGTTGCAGAGATGTATTACAGGGATGTGTTGTGGAGATGTATTACATAATTGTGTTACAGAAACCTGTTACGTAGATCTGTTGCAGGTGTGTTGCTGAGATGTGTTGCAAATATGCGCTACAGAGATGTGTTGAGGAGATGTGTTCTGACCTCGTGCTCTGCCCTCTGCATGCTGCCTGCAGTCAGTAGCACCATGAGACGCTTCACGTAGCTGTTGAAGCCACGCCCCTGCCACTTCACCAACAGTAGACGGAGGCCCCTAACAACAGACCCAATGTGGCCTTCAAGGGAGTTACACAACAACATTTTAAGGGCAGACACCCCACTTAAAAAGTTTTTTTTTTTTAAATTACTCAACATTTTTTTGCCATATTCTGACAGTTACGCATTTTTATTATAAAAATAACATTTAAAACAATTACATACAGATAATGTGCCTCTATCAAGTAATAAATCTGGTTATCCATTCTTGACCATTTACAGAAAATTATTTTTTTTCATTTGCAATCTCTTGTACTATTAAAGTCATATCGATGAGGTTTACATTGCTGTATTCAGCATTACTCTCTCCATGCAATAACAACCTCATATTTGTAATGAATTGCATAATTTATTTGTAATGTAGGTATTTATAGTAAAAAAATTTAGATTTTTCAAATGTAAGGTTGCTGTTGCAATATATCATGAAATCTACTTTTGTTAGTGAATGAATTAAGATCTTTTTTACAACAGCAATGGTTGGGGACCATTTATAAAGCATGCTATATATATTCCCATAATCAGCCATTTTGTTTGTTACTATGGCAACTGGGGGTCTGAGTGAAAAAGTTCATTATATATTTTACTCCCCTTAACGTACTCTTTCTTATTGGACAAATAAGTTTTCCATAATTATCAATAAAAAATACCTTTTGTGATGGGGTGTCAAAAAAGAAAATGAAATACCTAATTACTAACGTAGTCACCCTTCCAGATCACTAGTTATCAACACTAGTTATCAGTGCTAAATTACACATTCTTGGTGTTCTAAACTCAACTGTATCTAATGTCCACCGCCCATTTGAAGCCAACTCGAATTCTGTAGTTTCTTGAAATAAAACTTGTTCAATTATGTCGTTGCTTTGTCGTTGATCAGTTGTATTTTTTTTGGGGGCATTTTAAAATGTTAGGAGTTTTGCTCTCTCCCCACTTTCAATTGCAGACACCCCCAAGTCCCCCAGTCTCCCAGTCCCCCATAGTTGGACTGTGGCACATCCGTACCATGAATACATGGTCATCGAGAACCATGACAGCACTACTAATTACATGGACAAAGGAGTGTTATAGTTTTACTATTATAACATTTTCTACTGACAAAGAACAAGATTTTTTTAATTCTTTGAAAAATTTGAATAAAATGGACACCTAAAAAATGTCCGCAGTTGTTTTGCTATGCATTGAAACAAATGTGTATCTACAGCAACGTGTGCTCGGTCACATCTAAAATGGTAGATCGATTGAATTTTGCATTCTGATGTTAGCGGTGTGATTTCTGGTAAAAAGCAGTGAGCATTGCTGTTGATACGATGTATTCTTTTGCTTTTTATTGTTGGACTAGAATCAACCACGCGCTATCATGGATAGGTCACTGCTCTACAAACAGTTTGTCGACAAATGATTGTTAGGGTATACACCAGAGACGCAATGTTTCATTTGAGGGGGGCACCATCATAGATATCAAGGTAGAAAATGAAGCCAGAAATCAGTGGATAATAAGCCTTAAATCCATGTTGTGCATCCACGACAAATGTAAGGTCTAGCCCAACTATAGAATGATGCTAACAAAAGCAAGAACAAAGTTGTGGGACGCGGTGGCGTTGCTGTTTGAATGTCGGACTCTCAATCGAAAGAACCCGGGTTCGAATCCTCTCGCTGCTGTTTCGAAGCTTTGACAATTTTGTTCACACCACATTGCCTCAGTTCACTCACCTGTATACGTGAGTACATGGCTACAGACAGTGGTGGATATGTGAATGAATAGTCTTTGCGCAATAACTGCAGTATGGCTGAATGATTCCCAGAGAAGTCGAGATGGTGTTGGAATGAGCAGGTCTGCCACCAGGGGGTGAAGTGTAAAGTGCTTCAAACAGTCCTGAGGACTGGACACTGCGATATATAGAGATTTTTAACAAGATTTAACAAGATTGCCATCTCGAACAACAAGTTCCAGATGGCAAGTGGACAAGGAAGCCATCGAGAGTCCAACAATTTTCTCATCTATGTGTAGCCCGCCCTTATGAGATATCTGTCAATTCTATTTTTAAACATATTCACACTACTAGCATTAACACAATCATTTGGCAGTTTGTTCCATTCATTTATCACCCTCTGTGAGAAAGAGTACTTTCTCATGTCCAACCTACACTGCTCCTTAACTAATGCTGCTTTGTGTCCTCTGGTTCTACTGCCTTCTTTAAGTTTGAAGAACATATTCCTATCAACATCCTCACAACCGTTCACTATTTTAAACACTTCTATTTGGTCTCCTCTTAGTCTCCTGGTCTCTAGTGTTGTCAAACCACATTGTAATAAGCGACTCTCGTAACTAAGGTCTCTTAATTCTGGAATCATCTTAGTTGCTCTTCGTTGTATTCTTTCTAGCTTTTCGACATCTTTTTTACGATATGGCCTCCATGCTTGAATACAATATTCCAAATGTGGTCTAACTATTGCTTTGTACAGGGGTACAATTAGATGTTTCTCCTTATACGTGATAGTTCTCCTAATTAGCCCTAGAATTTGATTTCCTTTCGAAGCAGCAATCCCACATTGCTCTGAAACTTTCATGTCAGCATTAAATGTTACTCCTAAATCCTTTTCTTGTGTGGTTCTACCTAGTACAGCATCCCCCATTTTATATTCCTCGTCCATATTTCCATGTCCCATGTGTATACATTTACACTTCCCAAAATTGAATAACATTTGCCATTTTTCTGACCATTTAACTAATTTTTCCAGATCATCCTGTAAACTTTGGTTATCTGTGTCATTAGTAACCTTTCTGAATACTTTTGTGTCATCTGCAAATTTGAGTACTTTGCTAGATATGTCATCCTCCAAATCATTTATATATATTAAAAACAGTATAGGGCCTAATACTGATCCATGTGGTACCCCACTCAAAACAGATTTCCAGTTTGAAATCTCACCATCTACTATTACTCTCTGTCTTCTGTGTGTAAGCCACTTTTCTATCCAGTTAATTACATCATTGCCTATACCCTGGGCTTTTAGTTTAAGTAACAATCTTTGATGTGGCACTTTATCGAAAGCTTTCTGAAAATCTAAGTAGACAACATCCACTGGTGACCCGTCATCTACCCACTTTGTAATTTCTTCTAAAAAACATAAGAGATTGGTTAGACATGACCTTGCTTTTAGGAATCCATGTTGAGATGTATTTATTAATTTATGTTTTACGAGGAATTCCACCATGTGGTCTCTAATTAATGTTTCGATTAATTTACATACAACTGATGTTAAACTCACTGGTCTGTAATTTTCTGGCTTCTTCCTCGATCCCTTCTTAAATAGCGGTGTAATGTTTGCTTCTTTCCATTCTGAAGGAACTATTCCTTCTTCTAGTGACAAGTTAAATAAGTTTGCAAGTGGTGTACTAATTTGATCAACAATTTCCTTTAGCAGTTTTGGTGGTATCCCATCAACTCCAGGTGATTTATTATCTTTCATCTTCTTAATTTTCTTTGCTATCATTTCAGGAGTTACAAATAACTGCCCTAAATGTTCTGATTTATTGCCCTCAAATTTAGTCAATGGAACTGGAAGTGAGCTGATATCTTTTGTGGTAAAAACTGAGCTGAAATACTCATTCAGGATCTCTGCCATTTGGAACCCATCTGAAATTATGTTTTCACTGTTGTTTTCCAGTGGTCCGACCTTATCTCGAACTTTCTGTTTACTCCTTACATAAGCATAGAAACTCTTGCTGTCATTTTTTATATTACCTGCCAGGGTTCTTTTAGATTTTCTAATTTCAGTAGTAGCTAGGTTAAGTGCCTCTTTGTAGTTTGTGTAGTCTTCTACATTTCCAGTGTGTTTATAGACCCTCCACAGCATCTGTTTGTGAGCAATTTTTCTAATAGCTTCTTTTGACAGGTGTTTTTTCCTGGATATTTTCCTTTGTTTTCTTAATGGAATAAATTTCTCAATAATACCCTCAATCTCATATTTTAAACAAGTCCAGCATTCTGTTGCTGTCTTGTTCTTCAGCATGTTATTCCAATCTATATTTGCTAGATATGTTCTCATTTATATTTGCCTTTGTTGAAGTTCCTCCTCCATTGTTTTTTATATGTATTCCCTGTTTTTACTTTTATATTAAAATGGATTTGGTTACGGTCACTTGAACCCAAAGGTTCGTGTACTTTAACATTGTCAACTAATTAATTTTGAGAAGACAAAATTAAATCTAACACATTCCCACCTCTGGTTGGTTCCAAGACATGTTGAGTAAGGAAACAATCCTGTGTTAGAAGTATAAACTGATGGTCGTCCCCTCCAGCACTATCTAATGATTCCCATTGTATATGGCCATGGCTAAAATCACCCATCATAACACATTCTCCCTTGCTCACCTCCCTTATCACCTTTTGTAATTTTACATCTTCCTCTTGTCCTATATTAGGACTACGATAAACTACTCCTATTGTTAATGTTGAGTTCCTGGTAACTATGTTACACCAAATTGCTTCCACACTATCTGCTTCACTTTTCAGTGTAATTTCATATGCTTGGATAGATTCTTTAATATACAAAATTACTCCACCTCCCCTTCTTTCTCGTCTATCCTTCCTAACCATTACATAGCCTGTCAGTGCTAACTCAGCATCTACTATATCTTCATTTGCCCATGATTCTGTGATGCCTATTACATGAGGATCAATATCTGCTACCATAATGTCTAACTCACTTTTTTTATTTACTATGCTCCTGGCATTTAAGCATACACATTTAAGTTCGTTGTCTGAAATTATTGGTGAACATTTCTTTGGATGTGTATTTATAAGAACATACCTCTTTACATGTGCCGTAAAATCCACACTTACTTGTATCTGGTACATAAAAGTTCAACAGTTGGCGAATGCGAATCACAAATCACCAACACAGTCCTTGTTGTTGTGCTGCAAAACAACAAACATGACATAAGCAGGACACATCCTGCGATAGAACGCAGGGTTGGCACGATTCTGCACTTACGACAGAAACCGTGCGGCAGAAATACATTTCTCCCCTAGTTTCGGCCATTATGGCCGAAACTCCCAAAATGGTCATATTTTGATGTTTTCATTTATTTCTTTTACTATCGCTGTTTCTGCTCATCAGAACTGACGTCTCTCAGCTAAAAAAGCCTGCGGAAGTCTGCTTGACCAATATGAAAGAGCTCCACATACTTATCTTATTACTTGCAGGGCTAATCCCTCTCACTTTCTAGTCTTTTACCTGGCTTTTACACTCACAGTTGTTCAGAACATTAACAAATATCCAGGTTAAATCTCCCTTCTCAATTAATTTAATCCTTCGTGAATCAGATTTCTTGATGTTCAAATCCATGGTGCGTGAATAGTTTAAGCAGTATATGCAGCCCACAGGCAGTTTAAGGAGACACGCGCCTTGAAATTTACGATTTTTGAAGATTTTTAGTGAAATTTTTTTTTCCGCATATTTCGTTACAAATATATCTTATCTTTAAGTTCCGGTTAAATAATGTCAATATATGTGTGTGTATATGTGAATAAAATACTTTATTTGATCACCAGTATTGTTGAGCTTGCCTTTGTCTTGCTAACAAATGCGGAATTTAGGCATATTTCACTCCTTAGTTACTGATACTTTTCCACATCCAAGCCTGCCATGTTGGATATCTAAATTTAGCTCATTGACCTGGCTACAAGATGGCCTGATCGACATCGGTAAACACTCATTAGTATGCAGCCAATCAGCGTTAGAATGCGAGCTACATCTGTACGGAAATTTCCTTTTATGGCCAGCTACCGCGCAGATTCGCGCTATCTTGATTCTGATTGGCCAATGGCGAACCTTTGACCCTCTTCGGCATGCTTCGGCAAGCTCCGGCGTAACAACGAAGAGAGTCAATATGGCGGCTGTTGTTTTTGCGAAGTAATTATTCAGTTATAAGTACGTGATTTATGCTCGAGATGCCGAGAGATCGTGGAGTAAAACGGAGTACGACGAAAGTGTATGGGTCGAGGAAGCGATCTCGGCTAGCGCAGCTGAAATCTGCACGAGAAAAGCAACAAAAATCGACCAACATCGCCAGCGTGGTGGTGAGCGAAAGCTACAGTGAACCGGGTGAAACAGAAGTTTGCGCTGGCACTGGGGATCAGCAAGCTGGTAACGTCGGAGCTGTCATCCAACCCCCCATCGCGTCTTCGTCGAACGTCGGCGCCGTTGTCGAACCCGCCATTGCATCCTCGTCGAAGAGAAAGTTCGACTTGATGAACAAAGAATCCGATGACGAATCCGATGTCGATGATGACGGCGAACCCCACCCTCCCGTGACTGACGACAGTTGTCTATTCGTACAAGTCGCTACGTTGAAGAAACTTGTACGGAATCTTCCTTGCCCAGTCTGCCAGGGAGATTTGACAGTTGTTGTCATTGACAAACACAAGGGACCTGTTGTGGGTTTTCGCACTGTATGTACCGTTTGTGAAAATGTCTGCAGTGAAACACTGTCTTCGGAGCGGATTGATAATCGGCCCAGTAGAGCACCGTTTGCTACAACAAGGAGAATGGTGGCAGGAACCATGGATACTGGGGTTGGATTTTCTGGACTGCGACGGCTTTGTTGGTGGCTGGATTCACCATGCATCCACCAGAAAACGTACGTGAGACACCAGAAAGAAGTAGCTGTGGCAGTGGTAGACACAGCGACTACTTGTCTCAACACTGCAGCTGTCTGTGTGAGACAGGCGTATGCAGATCTCTCTCCAGATCTCGCTCCAGAGAATGTGAGGGACATCTATGTATCATATGATGCATCCTGGATGACGCGAGGCCACAAGTCGTACTACGGATATGGCAGCGTCATTGACTTGATCACCCACCTGGTGATCGACTATGAAGTATTGAGTTTGTACTGCCATGGCTGTACCACTGTGGGGGACCACATGGACAAAACCAGCGCAGAGTATGCAACATGGAAGGCAAACCATGTTTGCAACAAGAACTTTGAGGGGACTCCTGGTGGAATGGATGCTGCCATTGCGGAGATCCTGTGGCGGCGTTCGGAACGGAAGCATGGCTTCCGATACGTCACTGTGTTGTCAGATGGCGATGCGAAAACATTCAACCACCTCGTTTCCCTGAATGTTTATGGCGAAGACTGCACAATTACAAAAGAAGAGTGTATCAACCACGTGTCGAAGAGGTTGGGCACAGCTTTGAGAAAAGTCGCAGCTGAGGGTCGACATGAAGGAGTGGTCACTGGTGGCAGGGGCTATTGCAAGCTAACGGCTGCTACGATAACAAAGCTCACCAAGTACTATGGCAATGCCATACGCAGCCACCCAGGGAATCTGGATGCCATGAGGAATGCAGTGTTCGCCACGTTCCTCCATGCCCTTTCAACGGACGAAGACCCGCATCATGATCGCTGTCCAAGTGGTGTTTCGAGCTGGTGTTTTTACAGACGAGCTGTTGCGAAGGGCGAGCGACCAGGGCCACACAAGGACAACGTCGGCACGCCACTGTCACGGGAAGTCGGCCAGTTCGTGAAGCCCATCTACGTGCGTCTGGGTGATGAGAACCTGCTCCGTCGTTGTCTCAGGGGAAAGACACAGAACCCGAATGAAAGTGTACACTCCGTCCTCTGGCGGAAGTGTCTGAAGACTGACTTTGTCGGAAAACTACGGGTGGAAGCTGGTGCTGCCATGGCTGTCAGCGAATTCAACCAGGGCTCAGAAAAGACCGTGAAAGAAACAACAGCAGCATTGGGCTTTCGACATGGCAAAGCCCTTGTGAAGCTCACACAGGCGAAAGACAAGGAGAGACTGGCGTTGATGAGAAGGAAAGCCGACGCGCAAGAGAGGAAGAACCGTGAACATCGCCGTCTTCACAGGATTCGTCAGCAAGACATGCTTGCACAGGCTGAAGGAGGAGCTTCCTATGGTGCTGGAGAGTTTTAGGACTCTACGTTGGGACGGATACATAAAACAAACGGCTCTTTTCAGAGCCAACTACTCTTACATAAAGAGTTTGCTACATATCTGATCAGTGTTGTATGTATAATAAATAAGTGGTATTTCACATATATGAATAGTCCAATAGGTGTATGTACACATTTGAATAGTAAAAAACCATTTAGGTAGTCAAAAAGTGTATCAATATAAACATGAAAGTTTGTTGGCTGTTTTCTCACAATTTTGTTTTTGGTCAATACATAAATTTCATGCGGATATTGTGAGAAAACCGTAATACATATCAACTCCAAATTTGCAGGACAAATACTTCATGCTATGCTCTACAAACTGTCACAAGGAAAATGTTATATCTTGCCATGATTTCCTTTATACCCCCGTACATTCATGCACCCTACTGTAAATAATCGGAAAAAATTACGTCAAATTATAAAAATTATTTCTGACAAATAGTGTTTGTAAATAAAAAATTCCTGCTGACAGTTTGTAGATCCATACATTTACAATACTTGTAGCCTATTTTGAATGCTCTAGCTCCATGTGTTACTTTTGTATAGATGCACGAACATTTGTACCAAAAAAACAAAATGGCTGCCATTTCTGTGGCCCCCATGTGCCCCCCCCAAAAAAATCCCCCTGTAATTTTTTTTACCCACAATGATCCTTTCTACCAAGTTTCAGTTCTCTGCCGTTAAAATTAACAAAATTACATTTTCTATGCCCCTCTCTCCTTAATAAGAGGGCAAACTTTTGTTAAAATCATAGACATAATTTACTTTGATCATTAAATCAGGTAAATGACATTTCTGACCACTTTTGTCCTTTTTTGCAGAAGTTTTACCAAATCCGGACACAAATAATTTAATAGTTTATCTGATGATTTCACCAAAACTAAATAACAAATCTGTACGAATGAGCTAACCTATCATAGTGCATACTAGATAAGTTTGATTTTTTTGCAAAACAAATATGAAATGAGGCGAGAGAAAACTTAGAATCGAGATATGACCTTTGCCACGTTTACTATGAAATCACACCTGGCGACATTGATGTCAATGGAGGCAGACAGTTTGTAGATGAGTTCATCTAGGATCTGATGTTTCACTTTCTCGTCCAACTGTGCAAACACGCCCCTGAAACACAGCAAGATAATGACAATAATCATGTACAAGAATTGAGATTTCCAGATTGTTCCAAGTGGCAGACATTTTAGTGGGCCGTTCACAGTCGACATTTCCCTATGCATACAAAGCATACTAAGCGGGATAAGGCCGACATACTAATTTTTTAATGTCGCTCACGGTGTACTGTTACAGAAGTATTATTATTCGTGAAAATGTTTAAGTTGGTATATATATATATATATATATATATATATATATATATATATATATATATATATATATATATATATATATGTAGCCTTCATCAAGAATTCTGCCAAGAATTCCTGATGAAGGCTGCCCAAACATTGAGTAAGTAATCAAAATAGTTGTGGTTAAAGAAAATCGTAACTCATATGGAACTACTATTGTTTTAAATAAATAATACAGTCCAACATCTTGGAAATTCACAACTTCAATTATCAATGTGATGCCACTGAGCTGTTAGAAAAACACAAAGCTTTGACATAATTATTGGAGATGAATGTTTGTAAACATATTCTGGCGGTTATTATTGTGTGTTATATACATGCGCTGCGTGACGACATTGTTACATCGATACATTTTTCAAGCTGGAAAATTATCAACATTTTAAAGTACTAGTTCAAGGGGGGTGTGAGAGTTAGTTCACTTTGTATGAATTAGTAAATGTCGATAACTGTGAATTAAGGCAACAAAAGGCTGCATAAATTCTTGTGAGAATTTTTAACATTTCTTTCTGGGACCACAACATGCATCGTGTGTCTACTAAGAAATGATAACAGTTGAATACGGGAGGGTGTTGCCTACTTTTCCATGAATATTTTCCCACTATTTTAGCATGCAAATAATAGATCCTCTATTTTAGCATGCAAATAATAGATCCTCTATTTTAGCATGCAAATAATAGATCCTCTATTCATAACACATCCTAAGAGCGAGTGCAAAGTCAGCTGTGCCGAAGTCTTGCGAGATTCAATAAATATATCCTAGTCTGCATGACGATCTCGTAGATAATTGTATGGGTTAATTTATGGGTCTTATGGATTTATGTTACCAACCTTACAGGTGAGCACCACTCAGGCTACAACTACTGTTATCTGAGCTGTGAAAGAAAAAGGTGAAACACTCACACACACATCCGGTTTGCACTCTGAATGGTTGCCATGACAACGACCACCGTCCCGGGGTCATCGGTGATGAGCATCTGCAGCAGCCACGGCGAACATAGGACTGAAACAGAAAGGAAAAACTGAAAGGAAAATCTTCTTGTGGCACGTTGTTAATGTCGATTATGAACATTACGCCATCGACTGGGATTAGTTACAGCAAATTACAGCAGTAACATTTGCAGTAAATGTGCAGGAGCTCCATGTCGAATGTGACTGTTCAGATCCACGGCGAACATAAACATGTGCCCAGATGGTTAATCAGTTTACATAACAAAGTTATCAAGTTTGTAAAAGGTTTTTAAAACTTCATTGCACCAATTTTCCTATATGCATTAATGATGAAACGATGACGCTACAGAATATATTAACACATTTTTAATCAAAATGTAGTTGTCAATGTAGTTGTGAGAACTATGTTAAATTAAATCTACAGCCTTCCAATGTATTTCATGTTGTGTGTACAGTGCCAGTGGGCAGGAGGCGACATGCTAAATAACAATAACAACAACAATAACAACAACAATAATAATAACAATAATAACAACAATAACAATAATAGGAATAATAACAACAACAATAATAATAATAAAAAAAAATAACAACAATAATAATAGCTACTGTGGTTGTTTAGAAATCAAAGTGCTTTGATAAATAAAGATCACTGGCAGACAAGACAACACCTCACAAATGATCTCTTACACGATTTAAACATATATTACAAATATTTTCATAAATGTCATTGGAACGTGACAGAAGTGACAGTGTTTAAGATGTTGTGACACGTACCGTGTGTAGTGAGGAACTCATGGGCACTAAACAGGAGGTTGAGAGCATCGAGGATGCCTTTGAAACTCGTCATCAGCTCCAGCTTCATGTCCTCCAAAACCTGAAGCAGAACAAGCTGATCACTTGGCAGATGACCACGCGGCAGCTGAACACGTGGCAGCTGACCACGTGGCAGCTGCTCACTCGGCAGCTGACCATGTGGTAGCTGACCACGAGGTAGCTGACCACAAGGTAGCTGACGACGAGGTAGCTGACCATGCAGCGACTGGCTGCTCAGTGTCACTGACATCTCAAGGTGGGGCATGTTCCAAATGGTGTACAGACAAAATCCCCCCAACTATACAGCAACTAGATCTGGGACAAAACTCCCTCTTTTCACAAAACTAAAACATGTAGTGTAAGAAATATAGTCAAAAATCACCAGGAGTGGATGGAATTCCTCCAAAACTATTACAGGGTGTAATGGAAACTGTAGAACAAATCAGTATACCACTTGCAAGAGTGTTCAACTTGTCATGAGTGGTTTCTTTTGAATGGAAAGAAGCAAACATCATACCATTATTTTTAAATGATTTGAGAAATAAGTCAAGAGAATTTCAGGCCAGTGAGTTTAACATCAGTGATTTCTAAATTATTAGACAGGTTACTTAAAGTCCATATGTTGGACTTCAGTATTAGGCATAAATTATTAAATCCATCTCAACATGGATTCCTAAAAGTGAGGCCAAGCTTAACAAATATGTTATGTTTTTTTGAAATCACTAAGTGGATATACGAGGGATCACCAGTAGATATTACCTACCGGTACTAAGATTTTCAGAAAGCTTTTGACAAAGTGCCACATCAAAGATTACTACATAAGTTAAAATCCCACGGTGTCGGGGACAGCATAATCAACTGGATAGAACAATGGCTGACTGACAGAAGGCAACGTGTTGTAGTAGATGGGGAGGTTTCAAAGTGGAAATCAGTTTTGAGTGAAGTACCACACGGATCGGTATTAGGACCTTTATTATTCTTAATATATATCAGTGACTTGGACAATAATTTAACAAGCAACATACTGAAATTTGTGGATGACACAAGTGCTTAGAAAGGTTAACAATGGTGGTGATAAACAACATTTACAAAACGATCTAGACAAATTGGTTAAGTGGTCTGAAAAAAAGGCAGATGTTATTCAATTTTGGGAAATGTAAATGCCTACATACAGGACACGGGAACTTGGATGTAAACTATAAAATGTGACATACTGTTCTAGGTACTACTGTAAAAAAAGGACTTAGGAGTTACAATAAGTGCTGATATGAAAGTTTCAGAGCAGTGTGGTATTGCAGCTTCAAAGGGTAATCAAATTCTTGTGTTGATTAGGAGAAATATAACACACAAGGAAAGAAATTAATTATACCTCTGTATAAAGCAATAGTTAGGCTTCATTTAGAAAACTGTTTACAAGAATGGAGACCATATCGTAAGAAGGATATAGATACGCTTGAACGAATACAGATGAGAGCAACAAAAATTATTCCAGAACTGAGAGATCTTAGTTACGAAGACACCTAAAAGAATGTGGTTTAGCAACCCCAGAAACAACAAGGTTAAACGGAGATCAAATTGAAGTTTATAAGATATTGAAAGGGTATGAAAATATTGATAGAAATATATATTTCTCACTCAAGAAAGATAGTAGAACTAGATAACATGAAGTAACATTAGTAAAGATCAGTGTAGATTGGATATCATGAAATACTCATTCTCACATAGGACAATAAATTAATGGAACAAATTATATACAGATTGTTAACTGCTAGCAGCGTGAATATGTTTAAAAACAAGGTTGACACATATCTCAGGAGGGTGGGTTACACACAGATGAAAAAATTTTGGTCTTTCAATAAGCCAATTGCTTCCTTGTCTACTTGCCATCTGGGCCTTTGCCTTGGATGGCAGTCTTGTTAAATCTTGAGATACTAGCATAACAAATAAATAGTGATTTTTCCTCGTCACGCATTTGAACACACTAATCAAAAAGATTGTTATCTTACTGTAACGCCAAAAACAATTACATGTTGCTATGGTAACACAACGTTAATGTTAAAAATACCTGGGGTCATATTGTCTTCGGCTCAATATCACTAACATTTAGACACACCATGGGGGTCGGAAAATATTTCTAGAATCATTAAGTATGACTCCAAGAAGCCATATGAAAATTTTTTTTCTTCTGCCAAGTGACTATTATTTTGTTAACTGCCCTGACTAATAGTTTCTGTTTGCACTCAATATTTCACTATATAAGTATCCTACCCGGGTAACTGTTTTAATGTTGAGTTACACAGACAGTGGCAAAATACTCACATTGGATGTTTTAATGTACTTCATCTGCACTCTCCTGGACATCATTAGTAGGTTCTCTGCGACGCTCGGTAGAAACACGCCAAGGAAGTTGTGAGATTCGGGTGGCTCAAGACCAACACAGGACTGCCTGCAACCCAAGTTGGCAATCAGCCTCAATGTGTCATCAGTCATGTGACACAAAACTCTGGGAGCATCACAGAATCAGGGATGATCCCTGAGGCAGTTCAACAGTGTGTGATATGTGAATATATCAGAAATCTGAAATAGAATGTACACTTTTAAGTAAGTGCAATTGTTTTCATGGAGATCTACAAGTTAATCCTGTAATAAATGTTCACTTAGAAATTAAATGATGTGACATAATTTGTAAGTAAGAATTATGAGTAATAAAATATCACCATCTCATTACAAGATACAATATAGCTGCCTCGTATTGACTAGGAGTTTGGTCAGAGTTGTGGGAACTGACTTTCATAAATGTCATATATAACAGCCACATGTTCTCAATAAACAAAACTAATACCAGTTATATTTTTACACAAAGTCGCCAAAATAAACATTACTTGAACAATGCATGCCAAGCCTTAAACATAATTATTTCAGCAGCACAATAAAAGCTGCTTATGAACTACACAAAACGCTCTATAATAAGCAAGTGATGAAATCGTACGCAAGTATGGTGGCCAGTTTAGCCGCTGTCGTCCAGCCATAGAGAAGTTTGCTGAAGTCCTGCTTCAAGGTGACAAGTATAACATCCAGAATATCATATGACCAGAGGTCAAGTTTGGCCTGGATCTGTTGAGGACTGCCTGACTCATAGCTGTCCAGGATGTCTGCAAGAAAAGTATCTCAACTGTGTAGACGTGTTGATAGTTACCAACATAAAATGATATATCAATTAGTGAAGCCATTGCCTTTTATACTATAAGCCAACTACCCCAGGAACAGATTTGGGGGGTAATTGCTCTCATTTTGCTGCAGAATGTGTCCCGGAATGCACCATTTCAAGCACAGTAAACAAATCCCCCCTAGGTTCCCCCCTTTAGTCAAACTAGCAACAATGCCCGTTCCCAGGTTGGATAACTTGGTAATTCATACTTGACAGTCATGATAGCAATGTTTACCAAATATGTGATCGCTTTTATGAATATGGCTAGATGAAGTAGTCGCCGCGTGCGTGCATGGCTTCTGCGATTGTTGTAAGTTAATGTTTTATGTAATATGGTTTTATTCACCGCGAGTTTGCAGGGTTAGTTAACGTTTTACATAGTGAGTATTTGATTTACCATAAAAACCACTAAGAACCCTTGACATACAGGGTATTTCGAAAAAAATAAAGGTGTTACGTTTCATTCGTGGGGTCGTAGATTACTCCCTGAAAGTTTGGCGCCCGAGATGCAAGCCATCTAGAAGGAAAACATTAACATAACCACATACAAACTTACATACATTAGCTCGATTATAATTAGATAACAGACCCACCTCTGCTACCATAAGTCTCTGTCTCTGAGAGATGTACAGTTCATGGACATGCAACACTTGTTTAAAATTGTATTTGTTTATTACACTAAGAATAAAAAGAATGGTGAGAAACTAGATTGGCCCATATTATTTAAGACGCTGAGCAACATTCTACCTCATTTTCCAATGCAAATGCATTCATTCAATTATTCCATGTACAAAAAAATATTATATTCTTTAAAAATATTGTGCTTCGCACACATTTGTTGTCCAAATGAGTAAAACGTGTGGCTACAATTGTGTTGTAGAAATGGGACTGGGTCCAATATTATGACAGTTGGGTGCAATTTTTGAAGCGCTGACCATGACAAAAAAAACATTATTTAGTGGCATCCGTCTTTTTTCCGATTAAATTTACATCCAAACCTTGAATTTGTAGCAATAGACGAGAAATTGACTTTTCGTCGGCATACGAAATGTCTGCGGCCAAATTCAACACTCTTTTGTCCTGAGCATCTTTCTGTGTCTGTTCCATTGTCATAAAGTAAATTTATTACAAAGAAACGTAAAATGTTTACGCGTTTCCAACCATTGCGCTCTTTCGCCGGAAGTGCCGCATGCTACCGCGCAACTCAGTTCGCAGAATGAGGACCATTTATGGACTACATATGGACTTCACGCCACTGACACCAAAGGACTAATTTTTAAATTGCCTGTTTCGTGTGGCTGATTGTGTACGCTCGAACCCCCATTTCCAAAACCACGAAAAAGGACCTGCTCAAACACAAGATAGCCGACGATAACATTACTGATTCCCGATAAGACATATCTCGATAGTATTGCCTGAGTGACTTTATGTTGTTAATGTGCATAAAACTAGAAGCGTCTACTTTATTGGTTAAGTTTATTGTCAGTTTAGATACATTTAATTTGTATGCCAAATAATAACAACACACAGGCAGTGTTGTCATAATGATCGATTCTCACATGTTGCCTAACATATGTACTTTCGGTAATTCAGGTTAAGCCTTAATGTGACACAGCAAGACGGTTGAATAACAGTAAACATTTATTGCTATAATCATCCGCTAGGCAGCAGTACAAGAAGTAAGTCTCATAACGTGTGCTCTGTTATCAGCAGTTGTGTATGTTAATGGTGGTTTTCGCGTGCAACTTGAGGAAAGACTCATGATCAGACAAGAAACGTAATTCTGACAGTGCAGTGTCTAAAACTGTATTTTCGAAGTAGCTAGTATTAAAAGCTTTCCACTTAGCTCAAGCCATGTGACTTCTGCTGAAACTATAACCTCTAGACTGTTAGATGCTGAGAAGAAGTACCCAATGGTTATTTGTGTAAACTGGTTTCCTTTTGGGCACTATCCGAAGTGGGACCTGTTATGGTCAGAATGTGCTCTACCAAGGAGTTAATTCCCGGTTATCCAAAGGGAGTGGATGTTGATGGGGGCAGATTGCGAAGAGAGCTAATGCAGTAGCCACATATCAAATTATCTCCACATAAATAGTATGCCATGTCCAGTTTGGCCATGCAGGAAAGGGGACGTTGCAGGAGTCTCAACTTCGCGTCTCACACCTATTTTGGGGGCCAATTAACCTCCCATCTGTTTGGGGGCCAACCGCCCACCAATTTTTAGAGTCCACTTCCCTCCAACATTAAGGACCAACCTCCCACCCCCACTTCCTGCCACACCCCTCATGCAGTTACAAGTAGGTGGATCAACCAATGTTAACATATTGACTAGATACGGACAGCAACCAGTAACAAAAGGCAATCGTGATTTTAACAAGCAACTGGAATCGATTAGATTAATAATTTATTCGTCCCATATCATGGATACGACACTACTTCCATCAGTGTTAACTGAGCTCGAAAGTAATTTTCAGCGACGCAACCAAGGACGCCACACACAGACACACAACTGTTTTATATAACATTGTTTTATTCACAACATTCGGCACCATATCAACAGGCAATCTTTCAGAGACAGCCGAAATTCATTTAATATACATTATATGTAATTATAATAAAAACATTTGAATACAATGCATTTGAAGATATATAATACATTTTTATAAATTATAGCATTATTAAAAAACATTGAAGTATTAATAAAAATAGTATAATGACATAACAGATGAACGCACAGGCAGTATAAAAGTACATGCAGTACAAAAGAAGCTATCACAAACGATCTTTCCATCGTTCAGGTAAATCACAATCTGTCCATTGTTAATGATAAGTCCATCACTCGTGACCGGTGGTCACTTATAGAGGAGCATGGTCGCTCAGTCGACTTCCTCGATGGTTGGTCCACCACCGGAACCACGGCCTGGCGCAGCACCACCCGGCATACCACCTGGCATGCCGCTCGGCATACCACCCGTAGACTGGTACAAGTTGGCGATGATCGGCGAGCAGACTTTCTCCAGTTCTTTCTGTCGATGTTCAAACTCGTCTTTCTCGGCCGTCTGTAAACAAAGAACAAAAATCTAGTCACACAAAATAACAAACGTGCATCATTATTACATGCATTAGTATCAACAACAACATAAACCGAGAATCAAAGCACGAATAATGCATCATATTAGTTATTTGGTGCATATTTAGGCACTTAAAATATCAACGCCTTTCTCGTAATGGTATTATCAATCTTAGCTCCTTTTTTGGTAGTGGAATTTAATTCCACCGAACTTATGCTGGAACACAGCGTCCATTAGGAGATGATCCCATTAGGGGATGATCCCATTAGATTATCTCACATTAGATTATCTCAGTTAGCAGAGGTCAACAACATGCTAATTAGTGCAAGTGTTTTGCACCACTCTAATGTTATTATGCAAAAGTTATAATTGCAAAAGAATGATAAATTTGTGCATTTTCGCAAGCAGCTTGGGGCATATTAATTTTGGTCAGAACAGCATCTCGCTAGCCATAATCAAACTGCACAGGATTTCTTCAGAGTGGACGCCTCACCTGATTGTGGTCGAGCCACGAGATGACCTCGTTGCACTTGTCAGTGATCTTCTTGCGATCTTCCTCGCTCAGTTTCTCCTTCAACTTGTCGTCCTCCGCCGTCGACTTCATGTTGTAGGCGTAGCTCTCGAGCGCGTTCTTCGCCTGAATACGATCGCGTTGTTGTTCGTCGTCGTTCTTGTACTTCTCGGCGTCCTGCACCATGCGTTCGATGTCGGCCTTGCTCAGGCGACCTGTAACCAACGCACACTACAGTCATCGATACATCAACATCGGCTGGTCACATCCACCAAATATCTCAGAAGGGCGGGGTTACACATAGATGAACACTTTTTGGAATGCCGATAAGTCAAGTCAGAGTTGCTTCCTTGTCCACTTAACATGTGTTTTTTTGTTATGGGTGATAATCTTGTTAAATCTTGTCACACTTCCTTGTCCACTTGACATGTGTTTTTTGTTATGGGTGGTACTCTTGTTAAATCTTGTCACACTTGCGCAACTAAATTACTATGAAATGCTGGAAAGAATTTAAATATCAAACAAACAAATAATTTGATAGTGTGCACGTCATATCAAGTTGTATTGCAACTTAATGTACATTATCAGAAACAAGAAATCACTTGGCAAATATTGCAAATATGTCGATGGTTATTCGTGACGGCAACAGTGATGGAACCAGCTACCTTTCATAAGATGTAAATCATGAAGGCATTCATCATCACCACCAACTGTTTAACACAAGTTACACACCTTTGTCGTTGGTGATGGTAATCTTGTTCTCGCGCCCTGTGCTCTTGTCAGTCGCCGTTACGTTCAGGATGCCGTTGGCGTCAATGTCAAAAGTTACCTCGATCTGCGGCACTCCGCGTGGCGCCGGCGGGATGTTGGTCAGCTCAAACTTGCCGAGCAGGTTGTTGTCCTTGGTCATGGCACGCTCTCCCTCGTACACCTGGATGAGGACACCGGGCTGGTTGTCGGAGTAGGTTGTGAACGTCTGCGTCTGCTTCGTCGGGATGGTCGTGTTGCGTTTGATGAGACTTGTCATCACCCCGCCGGCCGTCTCTATGCCGAGGGACAGCGGCGTGACATCGAGCAGCAGTAGGTCCTGCACGGCCTCCGACTTGTCCCCGTGCAGAATGGCCGCCTGCACAGCAGCTCCATATGCGACGGCCTCGTCGGGGTTGATGGACTTGTTCAGCTCCTTGCCATTGAAGAAGTCTTGCAGGAGTTTCTGGATCTTGGGGATGCGGGTCGACCCACCGACCAGCACGATCTCGTTGATGCTGGCTTTATCCAGCTTGGAATCTCTCAGGGCCTTTTCCACCGGCTCCAAGGTGCCACGGAACAAGTCGGCGTTGAGCTCCTCGAAGCGGGCACGGGTGATCGTCGTGTAGAAGTCGACGCCTTCGTACAGCGAGTCAATCTCGATGCTCGCCTGTGTGCTGCTCGACAGCGTGCGTTTTGCACGTTCGCACGCCGTCCGCAGACGCCGCAGGGCTCGCTTATTGTCTGTTATGTCCTTCTTGTTCTTTCGCTTGAACTCCTGCACGAAGTGGTTGACGAGACGCGAGTCGAAATCCTCACCTCCCAGGTGAGTGTCACCAGCCGTTGACTTCACTTCAAAGATGCCGTCCTCAATTGTAAGGATTGAAACATCGAACGTGCCGCCGCCCAAGTCAAAGATGAGCACGTTGCGTTCACCACCGACCTTCTTGTCCAGGCCGTACGCTATGGCTGCGGCCGTCGGCTCGTTGATGATTCGTAGAACGTTGAGGCCTGAGATGGTGCCGGCGTCCTTGGTCGCCTGGCGCTGAGAGTCGTTGAAATAGGCAGGCACCGTCACTACCGCGTCGGTAACAGTCTGGAATACACACATGTCCATACAACAATCATGAATGCTCTTCTCAAGGAAGGTTATGGATATGGATAGGTTATGGATATGGATTGGTTAAGGATATGGTTATGGTTATTGTTATGGATATGGATAGGCTATGGATATCGTTCAATAAGAAAACATTTCTACTGCATTATGATTACTGGCGTTACTAATAAGTAATACCAAGAAACTTTAAATTACATTGTCACTCAAACTGCTTGAATTTTAAGGCTATTATTTTATTAGGTATCATATAAACATTACTAATAACAATGTTTTAATTTCAGCCAATCAGGAAGTATATCTATAGAAAATAAGTACATAAGAAAAATGGCGTATTTCATCGCGTTATGATAATTATCGTATGTCATGATGATGTGCGTTGTATGATTTTGGAGTTAAAGAAAATCACAACATGTTTTAAGACACACTTACCATGCCAAGGTAAGCTTCTGCAGTTTCCTTCATCTTGTTCAGGACCATGGATGAAATTTCCTCCGGGAAGAACAACTTCTTCTCACCCTTGTATTCAACACGCATCTTCGGCTTGCTGTTCTCACTGACGACTTGGAAAGGCCAGTGCTTCATGTCCGACTGGACGGCGTGTTCGTCAAAGCGCCGCCCGATCAGACGCTTTGCATCATACGCTGTGTTGGTGGGATTCATGGCCACTTGGTTCTTGGCTCCGTCTCCAATGAGGCGCTCAGAGTCTGTGAAGGCCACATAGCTGGGCGTCGTACGGTTGCCCTGGTCGTTGGCGATGATTTCAACCTTGCCATGTTGGAAGACGCCCACACACGAGTATGTGGTGCCAAGGTCAATACCGATTGCTGGAGCTTTTACCATTTTAATTTGAGCCTGAAAACATATAAAATAATTATGGTGAATTATCGATCGACTGAATACTGTATGTTATAATTATTACGATAGGCTAGCTAGATTAACGAGGGACGTTGCATGATCGCATACAATCGACAGTCATGAGGACTTAAAATTGTCAATATCGCATTCGAAGCAAAAACGTCAGTAACAACATTGTCAAGTCATATTAACCGATTAGACGTAGTAATCTGCATAATCCACGTATTGAAATAAATTATGGTTAAGTAACTGTGCAACTTTAACAAATCCATACGTGTAAAATAAGCGTAAATTATGTTTTATCGATCGCACTAAACTAACCACACAATTTATAGGTAAGTATTATACTTCTTTTTGTCTTTTTGCAAAGAATCGCAACCAATGACATGTACTATTTTAATGCAGTTAATATTTTGTTGAAATAAAATTAAGTTATCATTCGTGTTTCTAAACACTGTCTGACCGTTATTAAGTAACCAAATGCCACTAAATATACCTTCGAAGTAGCAGTTACTATAATTAAATATACTATTGAAGAAATATAACTTTATAGTATTCTTATTAGGCCTACTCTTTATATTGGTCGATCCCTGCTGCTTTAATGGTATTAGTTTTGCCTAATAACATGCCTAGCTACAGTGATTTGCCAAGTTTTAACAAACTATAAAGCAACGTAAACTATGCTTTTTCGATCGCACTAAACTAACCACACAATTTATTGGTAAGTATTATACTTCTTCTTGCCTTTTTGCAAAGAATCGCAACCAATGAAATGTACTGTTTTAATGCAGTTAATATGTTGTTGAAATAAAATTAAGTCATCATTCGTGTTTCTAAAAACTGACCGTTATTAAAGTAACCAAATGCCACTAAATATACTTTCGAAGTAGCAGTTACTATAATTAAATATACTATTGAAGAAATATAATTTTATAGTATTCTTATTAGGCCTACTCTTTATATTGGTCGATCCCTGCTGCTTTAATGGTATTAGTTTTGCCTAATAACAGGCCTAGCTACAGTGCTTTGCCAAGTTTTAACAAACTATAAAGCAACGTCTAAATAACCATTCCCAAAATGTTACGTTACCTGTGTCTTGCGTAATATTGTAGTCGAACGCTTGTCTTCCCATACGCTACTCGCAATGTGCGTTGCTTACTGACAGCGGTGGCAAAGGTAGCGCTATATAAACCGCGTGGCCGTGACGCAAACACGCGTCTCGAACGTTCCACACACTTCCCCTATGTACGAGAAAGGCTTATTCATATAAACGTGGCCTGACGAATCGTCGTTTCACGCACGTTCCAGAAGTGTCAATGGCGGATTGGGCCAATCAGCGACTCGGTTACTCGGAAGGCGGAATTAGAATGTTTACCGAGCTGTGAATCAGATAAATTATTTATAGCTCTCTGCGGGTCCAGCACGTTCTACGGACAACTCGGAAATGCTTGTCGAAGTCATGCTGAAACGTGGAACTCACTGTTGCTGAGTTAACCAATACTGCGGACGTCAAATCCACGTTTCAAACAGTTTATATCCGCTATGGGTACTGTGCTACTATCACCCCTGGCAGGACTCTGGCTAGCGAGTTGGACCGGAACGATACACAATATACGTATCGCGGTACACTACGACATGCGATATAGCGGTAGGCAAAGCGTTATTAGCGCCACCTCTGTGAAACAATAAGCGTTCAACGCGAACCACACCTGCCTGTATATCGATAAAATAGTGAAACATGTTACAAGTACGTTTCCCACATGTATATACATCTATAACAATAATTTATGTAAATTCTGTACACTATTATTTCTTTTCAATGCGCGCGTGCAATTTGGACCTCATATGCTAGTGACAACGTGACGTCTGCTGTTGCGTTGCCTTGTCCACGTGATAAATAAACATATTTACTGTTGTATCATTCTAGTCAGTGTAGTCTGTATCGCGATATGTATCATATCGTGACCTCTGTATCGCGATACGTATCGTAACGTGAAGTAGTGTATCATTTCGGCCCTACTAGCAAGGTTGGATGTAGGCAAAACATGCTACAGATGGCATAGCCATATGTAACAATACACTGGATTATGGATAACAGCGATAGTTGGGGCTACTTGTGTCACTCTAGTAATATAAATAAACAAGTTTGTCGACTATATATAATAATTGGATAATTTGTTTTTCGACCTAACATCGACAATCGTATATTAAGAGTAGCGTAATTCGCAGCATTTTTGAACAACTAGGGGAGACTGGGCTAGTTGTTACAATTTTTACATAGTCACTTTTTGTTAAAGGAATATGTTAGGTGCATTATTTCTGTCAACACAAACATTAACGTTATTATTTGTGTTAATAAAATTAACCATACCATTGATATTCCATATTGTAGTTAGGCAGATATATAAAGTTTCTCATGAGCGGTGGACTGTAACAAGTAGCCCCATAAATGGGGCAAGTTAATTGTTACAACATACTGGGTACGTTGTTACAACAAAGAACTCATGGATCGCAAAGCAAGCGTAACTCGTACATGTTACTGTTATTACATTAATTGGATTATACATACTTATACATCTTATACACAGTGTGCATAACAATGTAGGTGTTCACAGCTTCATATAGTAAGCTTTTCATTTTTAGTTACCAAAGGGGACTCATTCTCGGATATTTACATAAACAATTGTGAATGGAATATGAATTATTGAATGGAATTTGAAATAGTGAATGGAAATGTGTGTGGGTGCGTGTGTGTGCGCACGCTCAACCATGTGTGTTGTGTGCGCATGGATACACACACACATTTCAATGAATCGTGCAATATTTACTAATTGCTCAAATAGGGCTGTGCCATAAAAAATAACAAGATTGAACAAAATTGTCAGCCGAGGCAAATCACCCAGATGACAAGTGGGCAAGGAAGCCATTGGCTTATCGAGGTCCAAAAAATTGTCATCCATGGGTAACCCGCCCTTCTGAGATATTTGTTAATTTTGTTTGACGCTGCTGGTATTTACGGTACTGGTTATAAACAAGCACACTAGGCTTCACAAGTGAAATAAAGCGTTCGCATGTCGTGGTTAGATAAATGTTGTTCTTTCAGTCATTGTCAGCACACAACTCGCTGGTTGAACCATCCGTAGGACAGTTGTAACAACTTGCCCCAAACACATCTGTGCGGATATGCCCCAGCCCCCAATACTCTTGGGCATATCCGCACACCAGTGATCAATACATAGTAATAACATAAATGTTGTTCTTAGTGGAGTTGAAGTTTAATGATACAAGTACTATGTATACAGATCAACAATGCAAATGTTTAACATTCTGGCATAAACAGTTCACTAGTTATGGCACATTATACCTTAGGGATGCGGACACGCCCCACCTTCCACTATCTATAGATAGCTTGCTATTACCTGTCTGATTTGGTGTTGCATGCATTTTTCTATATTACTATTGGCCATAAAAATTAAAGTTTGCAAAATGTAAGTTTTTGAAAAAGAAATTTCTTCCTTACCATAATATATGCTTCCTGTGACTAAATCCACCCATCTTCAACCTTTATATAAGCACGCACGCACACACATTGTGCAACTGTATCTAATTGCTATTATTATAATCTGTTTATTGATTGCAAACTTAAATTTTTTATGGCCAATTGTAATATTAAAAAATGCATGCCACCAGTATGAGACAGGTAGTGGCTGGCTATCTGCAAAACAGTGTGCTGTGGGTCCCTTCTACCTCGTGGTTGCCTTTGAAATTGGGCATTTACGTTCATGCATACATACATAAATCAGGCAACAATTGATAATCCCAGTCACCCCTTTCACTAGAAATCATAATTTAACAGCTAGCTATAGCCCTCTCGTCATGACCATGTGTGAGTAATAACGATAATATCGACATTAGTCACTTTAAAATGGATAATTCTAATAAAATGCCCTATTTCCTCTTCCCTAAAAGAAGCCTAGCGGTAAAATAGCACAAATTTACAAAACTCTTCGCAAAGCTAACACACACAAAACTTTATTCAGAAACAGTTTTGGAATCACAACATATGGATATCATGTTGAAAAACCACAGCAAAAACCACTGTGAGGTAACTTTTATTACTTCAATACTACACATTTCATACACAAATTGACAATTATACATGTCAGCTGATTCTTTCACACAAACATTTCTCAGCCTGTGCACCTATTCTCATGTACACAGCCCATTCATCATTTAGAGTACAGCCTCTGGACCACATCCAGTTATCTAAGAAGTCTGTAAGAACTAGGAATCTTGACACAGTGCTAACGTACTTGTACAACACAGTGCTAACATACTTGTACAACAAAATCGATGTACTTATTTGATCGACATATGAAATGAAATTTTATGCTCAAACACTTTTTCACACACGGCACACATTCATGGTGTTTGTAGCTTTGTACTGAGCAGATGAAAGACCATTACAAGACCCACTTAAGACCAATACTTCGAACACATACATTTAATAAATTTTTCCAAATGAAAATTAAATTAAAATGATTATCTGTAAACTTTATGCAGAAACCTTTTTCTGTGGCAGCTCTGTACTATTGACATGGAAATACATAAAATGTAGTCTATAAACAATTTTTAATTACTATTCAACAGGCATAACAGTTAAACAGCACACAGGAGGGAACGACAATGACAAGTCCTTAGACATTATAAAATCATGCAGTTGATAACAATATAAATATAGCACAACTGCTACACACTGACCACTCCTCGCGTCACCGACATCAACAGTGCAGGAATGTCTCCAGTTCATCGGGAGCCGTGGGAGACTGGCATGACATCGCATCAGCTGTGTCTCTCGGCAGGGACGATTTAAGACAACAGCATCATAAAGTCTTCCTGGGCATCGATGTCGTGGAGACATCCCTGCCTGGATGGGGATGGAAGGGGAGGGCGGATAACTCAGTTCACACTACCAGTACTTGGTGAAGTCCTTCTTGATTGACTGCAAGCAAAAGACAACATTACATACATTATACAAATGACCCCTTGTTAACGAACACCTGTAAAACGTAAATAACGATCAGGTTAATTTGAAATTTACAAGTGACAAACGACCAAAATAAGTGAAATCCGACAGGCATCGTCACTCCTTATGCTACAATCACAGTGGCCAGCCACAATTTATAAGCACAAATCAATTACAGAATCGATGATCGATCGGTTTGGCCAAACCGATGATTGATTATGAAAATCAAACCGATTCCCAACACTAGTCAACAGTCAAGTTATAACATATTACTTCATCATTTCCCACTTTCATGAAGTACAGCAGAATGAGTCAGTTGCAAAATGGTGATGATCCGACTAACACTTTGGTTGGTAATTATGTTGGGCCTTTTTGTTTGTACAACAAGATGTCTAGGAAATGCTTCATATAAATACATGCATACACGACACTGTAAACATACAAGCATGTGAAATACTTCTTTTAATGCTGCAAATGGATAAACATGATCCACCATAACTGCAAGCATCCACCTATCATTGCATACATAAATACTACAGGCACTCCACATTCACATTTCCATGGGGTCCATAAAATTAGTCAAAATAATTATTCCCAATTTTTTTTCTCAGATAGGGCACTAAAATGTGTACCCTTCATTAAAGTTTATCAAGAGTTGATCCGCTTAAAAAATTAATGCTTTGCTCAAAACTGTGCACCTCAGCTATGTGAAAAAGTTAACCCATGGACATTAGCTCATTAAGGAGCTATGAGCAGAGATACTCACGAAGGGATCTTCTTTAGGGCCATAGCGTTTGACCACCTGGCCTTCCTTGTCAATGAGGAACTTGGTAAAGTTCCACTTGATGAAACTGGAAGGAAAGCAGATTGTTAGGTGTTTTACAGGGACATTTGTTGTCAATGCTTACCCTGTAATCAGACTAGGGGTCAATTACATTATATGATTTTATATCTATGGTTCCAATTGTACACCCAAATTACGCTGGCCAATTCCAATTCTGCTTCAAAAATACAAATTCCAAAACAGAAATAAAAGAATACAGCGCAACCATAGACACACTCAATGCCAAAACATCTATTTTATATCAGCTTTATTTTATTTCTGCATATTATGGTACATGTAACTGACTCCAACTTCGTCTCCAAGCATGTCTGTTATAGGGGCTTACATTTGCATTGAGTACTGTATAGGTAATACAATTTGTGACAAACTAGAAATATATAAAATTATATAAGTGAGTGTGGTTGTATACCTCCCAAAGCTGTATGGGTAATTCATACAAAACGGCCGGTCTGAACTTTGTCATTGTTTATCATGTCAGTTGAGAACAACAGGGTCACGTAACTGACGAGGCCAGCACTATAATGAGGTATCCCCATTTTGCATGCCGATATTATTCCCATAAGGATAACTCTCCCATATCGACTATTCTCGGTGATTCACCCTCAGTATGCATATACTGATAGTATTCCCATTTCACTGCATTAGGATAGTTCCTTTCCCACCAAAATCACTATTTAAATGTAATACTTTTTGCAAAAGAAAACACCCAACGTAACCGGCACACCAAGTGATCTAAGAATAGGCAAAGAGGGAGCAGGCCTTAATTGGGCAGTAGGCAAACTGGGAGTAGGCAAAATGGTCATGAATCGCTATAATGACCTAAACATTCGTACCTGCCCAGGAATCCACCTTGCTTGTGCTTCAGGTACTTGTAGAGAGGGAGTGCATCATCACCGTTCACGTTAATCTTTGCAAACATGTCGAACTTCACGCCATACTTCTCAGTCGCGAACGCCTTAATCTCAGCGTTTGTGCCTGGTTCCTGCAAACAGCAGCCGTCGACAACTTATGAAAGATGTTTCTTTCTGCCCAGGGTCACTGGAGCATTGGTGGCGAAAAAGAAGCTATCGTCTCTTGGCCACATAATGAGGAAAACAGGAGGCAATGCTGGGTATAACAAGAGGCAACGCTGGGTATAACAGAAGAGGAGGATGTCTGAGCCTCTGAGGGTTATGTAGATGGACGGAGTGAAGTAGATGATGAAGGGGGCTGACAGAACAACTCAATGCAGAGCTCGATAAATCCGAATGAAGAAAGATGATCAAGAGGGCCACAAGATGTTGGCTAAAACATGATGACAGAAATTAAAAGATGTTTACTTTACTGATGCAGGGTAAATAAAGAAACTTGGACAAAAACTAATTTCTGCATAATTCACCCAGAGTTTAACGTTAGTGCATTTTGCATAGCTTGAAACATAGGAACGTTTCACTGGAATAGGCTGATTAACCAGTGAAAAATATACAGATTAAGTGGCTATACAGAGAATTACAAGTCAAAAACATGGATTTCAACCCAAAAATTTAGGCACGTCTGTGACACTTGCACACTGGCTCTATACGTACCTGACTAGCGAACTGATTACACGGGAAACCCAGGATCCTCAGACCCCGAGATTCTGCAAACTCGTCATGCAGAGCTTGCAGCTGCGTGTAGTTGGTGTTAGTTAACCCTCATTTCGTCGCAACATTTACAATCAAGCAAACGTGGCCACTGCAGGAAAAAGGAGCGTAAAGTCTTCTTCATGATAAAAAACATAACATAACAAATATATTCACTTGGAATTTCACATCTTGCAAGGAGTTTTATAAGCATTTTGAATGATTGATATATATATATATATATATTTGCAGCTGTGTAAATAATAACTGTAGTTATTATTTAGAAATTATTACTTTTATACATCATATTTTTCAACTACTGTGTGATGCAATTAGGGCCAAACTTACGTTTGTATACGAGGGGCAAACTGCATAATTTTTAACATTCAATATATCAGAAACTAGTTTTATTGTTCATGCTATTTGAACATGTATGCCAAATCCCATAAAAACCAGAGGGCTGAGTGGAGTTTGTATCACATTGTATCAACTGTTCTTACCGATATTTGTCCAGACTAACTTCGTTGCCGTCTATATCGTTCGCCGAAAACTCGTAGATGGACTTCGCGTTCTTCCACCAGTTTGGATCTTCTTTGGAGGCCTGGAAGAGAAGCAAATCACCATAAAATAGGAGCGAATTTACTCATTCAGCTCAAACTTCAATAAGACAGGTTGTCATCGTCAACACAGACCTGGGGCCGAAGTACTCGGTACTCATGTACTCGAGTACATTTTTTAAATACTTGTACTCGTAGAAATTATGGTCACGTACTCATACTTGTGTCCAATGTACTCGGATTTTACGAGTACATTAAAATACATCCGAGTACTTTTTCAATATGATGTGAAAATTATTTAATTTTTTATTTTATCAAATCATTAACAACTACAATAATTTCAAAAAGCATGGTAGCAAATTGTATTACCTGCATATGTATAACAAAAAATTATGTTCTTACATGCATCTCAAAGTCCTGTTTTATAATATAGGATCATTAAAAACACTTTTATTATATCAATTCTATTGCAATAACCATGATATTAATTGCAATGTAATAGCCCCTGGTAGATACCAGTCCAGGCCATAATCCTTGTTTGTTTAATTAAGTCAGAAAGTCCAGTAAGCCCATAATGAAAGGGTCATTTATCAGTTAGCCATAAAATGCCTTTGTTGCTCTCACATGTGACAATGTTAAGTACTGCTAACAGAGTCTTCTTCTTCTGAAGTTTGGTGACTCAAGTCAGACGACAATTTGTAATGTGGTTAAAGTACAAAGGGGATATTGAGCCCTGGACATTGGCAGGTGCTAATCCATCCACTCAGCAAACATTAATTGTGGTCACTGCCAGCCACAACATGCCTAACGGTGTTCATTGATTCATGTATATTTAATGGTTATATTTCTTTTCTCTTGTTATGTTGTGCGATAAAATGTATTTTGAAAAGTACTTTCAATTTAAATACATTTTAACCCATATTTGAATGCATACCCTGTACATTTGCATGTGAATCGCACCTTTGAATGGAATGCAACCCCCAGTTTGGTCCCAAACATAGAGGTTTTTACAGTTTTCCTCATAAAAAATCTGATCAACTGCCATTGCATATTCAACTCTTCGTGAATTATATAAATTAATTCAGTGTTTAACAGTGTTTTATATTTAAAATACGTTATTATTACTATACAGAGTTACTATATCATACAAGATGTACTCGTACTTGGCATTGAGCAATGTACTCATACTCGGCCATCACCAATGTACTCATACTCAGCCATCACCAATGTACTCATACTCAGCCATCACCAATGTACTCGTACTCAGCCATCACCAATGTACTCATACTCAGCCATCACCAATGTACTCGTACTCGGCCATCACCAATGTACTCGTACTCGGCCATCACCAATGTACTCGTACTCAGCCATCACCAATGTACTCATACTCAGCCACCACCAATGTACTCGTACTCAGCCACCACTAATGTACTCGTACTCAGCCACCACCAATGTACTCGTACTCAGCCATTACCAATGTACTCGTACTCTACTCGTGAAAATGTACTCAGCCCCAGGTCTGCTTCAAAACAAAATTGACAAATTTCTCAGAACAGATGAAAAAATTGTTGGACCCTCAATAAGTCTATTTATATGGCTTCTTTGTCCATTTGACATCTGGCCCTTTTTCCATAGATGGCAATCTTGGTAAAGGAACAGTAAGTACTTTGTATCTAAAGATCCTTGGCCTGTAAACTTTGGGGTTGATGAATAACTGTTATCCTCACATAGCATTGAAATAAAATAGTGGAGACAAACCACAAATGTTTTGTCCAGAATGTATTCCAAATGCTGAAAAGTTAGTGTCCATAACTTGTTTAATTGGCATTTCATCGGCAGCTAAAACAATGACAATTTGGTACTAGAATTTTTTTGCAAAATAAATATTTATGCTTTGGGGTCCATTAAAGCTACTAAGACTGTCAAATCAATTTGCATGTCAACAGTTTATGGGCACTGCATTACACAAAACCTTTTACCATGTAAATTCTATAAATACAATATTTAATTGGGTGTTTGAAATGTGAAAAAATGCACGTCCTCGTATGGAAATGTTAATATTGTTACAGTCTGATGAGGCTGGTATCACAAAGCAGTCACACCATTAATTCAAACTATGAAACAAATGCATACAACTACAAGCACATGTAAACACAATTGTACTGTACATTAAGTCCAAACTTAGAAGACTGAATAAATTTTCATGTATGTACACATCACGAACTCGGCACCTAAACTGTGGTGGGATTAGTTATTTTCTGGTAAATTAAAACTGGACATGCAGCCCCACCAGAATGGGTCTTGTTAGGGACCGTCCACAAATGGGTCTTGTTAGGGACCGTTCACAAATGTCAACATTTAGCTATTCGTACAAAACGTACCAAAGGGGATCAGGAGTCAAGGTGGTCGGGGGTCAAGGCCCGCATACTACGCCATACCAACACTGTGAACTGCTAGTCTGCTACGGAACTACTATTGTTTTAAATCGTGTATCCACTCACGGCACTGTAATATAGTCCGACATCATGGAAATTCACAATTTTATCGTAAACAATTACCAATATATACACAACGGAGTTGTTAGAAAAAACACACAATTCCTGCAGATGTTTGTAAGCATATTCTGATGGGTATTGTTTATGTCCTATATACATGCACTGTGTCACAACATTGTTACATCAATATTTTTTAACTGAAAAATTATCAACATTTTAAAGTATTAATTCAGGGAGGGGATATCTTAGGATTAGTACACTTTGTACGAACAGCCTCACGTGGACAAATGTACTCACTAGGCGGCATTACTGGCATTCCAGTTGTGAAAAATATTCTGTGCTTGCATAGTAACTAACATGACATGGTTCACACCAAAATTAACCCTGATAGTGACCACTGGGCCGAATTCGGCCCGCACGATCAGTGCGAAAAGCGTTCCGGCCAATTTTGGTATAACTCTGTAGGAAAAATTTTCGTCTCTGTTACCAGTACCTCACACAGGAACAAATGGTATCACTGGAAAGCTGAATCACACTTCGATGACACATACTTATTCATGAGCATAGACGATGATAGCTAATGACGATCTAGCTTCAAAACGTGTCACAGTTTCACATATTTCACTACTTTTACTACCGTTCCGCAGAATAAATTCACATTTCCATTCATAGTACAGTCACGCCTCGTTATAACACGGTAGTCGGGGTCCACGACTTTGGACCGCGTTGTAAGCGAGGCGCATTAGGTGTTCTCATATCTGCCACCAGGGAGCTACTAAACAACAGCGACCGCCGCCCGCATCACCAAGTCCAGGAATCCTGTCGAAGCCCCGTGTGCTTGCAGCATTGTCTTATACGGCAATATGCAATTTATGGAACTTATTAAACGCGTATACTAGCATCAATGTGTATTATTTTTAAATGTCACACCCTCTTGACTCTTGAACTGAATAAAACACATGTACGTATACCGTTGTGGAATAGATCTACAACGATGACGATGTACTGGACCAACAGGCCTACAAATCGAAAATAATAACCTGGACCTGAGCAGCCGAAAACGTATATGATTTGACAAATGTAGTATGCAAGCTGATAAAACACAGAAAAAGACAATAGGTAGAATTAATAATTGTTTCACTTCGTCTTTCAACCGATCTCGACCTAAGCATACATTTTTTACGCACCACTTAACATCGATTCATCATTTCATATGCGGATGACGAATTCGTATTTTCGCCACCGGTAGCGCCTTGGGTTAGGAATTTGGCATGTTGGTTTCGCGTCGCGAAAACGATTAAATTTAAGCATGCAATTTCACCCAAGTGTTATATTGGTACTGCTTGTTAAATGCATTTAAAACGGTTGATTTGATTCTTAGGCGAGGCATATTTGTGAATCTCGATTGCAATTTACAAACCGTCGAAGCGAAGCCAGCGACAGCAATTGATGTCGGCGGCAGCGCAAAACAAACAACACGTTGATACTTGTTCATTGACATTGTTCACCTAATGTTTCTTGAGAATTGTCAAAGCAATTCTAAGTAGGTTTAAGCGGGCCCATTTGACATTTTCCCCTGTCGGCAGTAATTCGGGGTCCACGACCGACCGCGTTATATCCGAATCCGCGTAATAACGGGGCGCGTTATAACGAGGCGCGACTGTGTCTAAAAATATAACACGTTATACCTTGGAAAGTGATTGGCCTATTCAAATATATGTGAATGAGCGAGCGGGCTATACGCAGCGAATGAGCAATCGTCGTTAAAACACGTGTTGTCTGGGCCGTCTGAGCTTTTTATTTACTAATCCGACATTTTGTTTTCTCACTTCATTTTGTGTCAGTTCACTTTAAGCTGGATTATTTCAAGGTTCCGAGTCAATATTTCGGCAAACTGAATGACATCATTAGTAAATCATATTATTATGCTAGTTCAGACAGTTAGAACAATGTTGCAGGCTTTTTTGAGGTAAATATCAGCAAGTTGCCATCACGATTTCTGCCGGCTTTGACAGCCTGTACTATAACAGTAAACGATGCGGGACTGATAGGCCTGTCTGAATCTGCATAGTCTGGTGATAAAAATAAAAGTTATCAACATATTTGATTCATTTTCTAATTGGACATAGTGACATACGGCCACTCAATAATTATCTAGCAGCAGAGCAAAAAAATGTGCTTTCTTTTTTTGATGAAATTCAAAAAGTGATATCCCCATGATAAGATTATGTGCTGTAGTTTGTATAATTTTATTATAATGAATCTTTTTAGCAAGAAAACGATACATCATTTTTAGCAAGAAAACGATACACCAATCACATTTGTGCGATGATTATTAGCGATGTTATGATTTTTTAAAAGTACCCTGATTTGTGTACACCAGTCACTCCTAGGGTTAAACAGGGCAGGACAAGTAAAACTGAAATATGTGCAGCCTGTCACGGACATACAGAGCTGGTGAACTCACCAACACAAAATACTTCTGAGTTTTCCCTGGAAAAGGGCGGTTTGGTGTATATATAATACAAAGTGGGTAGCACTGCAGACCCATAAGCATAACTGTACAGCTATTGGTCCAGCACTCTTTCCGCTTTGTATGTGCAGCGAGTGTGTGCGCGTATTCGCAGCGGCATATAATGTGCGCATCAAGACGGTCAACAAATCATTAATAAACCAGGAGCCAAGCACCAAAATATTATCTGATACAGTCAAATTTGACAAAGTAATGATACATCATTATTAGAAAAGTATAGCTAGGATAGGTCTCTTCCCTTCTTCAACGATTTCAAAAGTATTAGACATCTTTAGTTTAGGCAAGCAGGTATATCTTCATACTTCGATGACGGGCAATGAGTACGGTTTTATACATAGCTGCGCTTGAACATATATATATAATTGACAACAATGATGTTCTAATATAGCAATAAACAAATGCCTCGACCTTTCGAAGACCAAGACATAGGCCTTGTTATCGCCTACGTGAGATGTGCGGCAGTTAGCGTTGCAACGTTTTAGTGCCGGACCTATACTAGCATGGCTGATTCATACATTGTCTTGCAGTGATGGAACTTTAGCTGCTGCTATTTTTATACCGGCAAGTTCTCACTGTGCATGCGCACATGAAGTGCCGGACCAATAGCCATTTTGCACTACGTCCGGGTCCAGACCTACAGCAACAACCTATATAATATTACAAGACATGCGAGTGACAGAAGAAACAAACCGGCACGCCACCTAGTGAGTAAGAAGTAACATTGCAAAACAAACATGGAGGTGTGCTATTTATAACTTGTGAGCCACCGTTGTAACACACGCACACAAAATTAACTGTTGCAGATATAAAATACGTAACCGATGACACTGAAGCTGCATTACGCCTGCCTTGACCCGGTGCCAGCACGGCTAAACGCACGTCCAGGACGCATGGCCATGGTGATGGTTTGTAGTTCAACGTCAAGGTTTCGCGCCTCGTTGACGCGGCTAGCGTAGACCCCGCGGTCCTCGCAAATGTTTGAGCACATCGTTGTAACGTCATTATTGATAATAACAAACCGCTGACGGATTCCTTAAAACCGGTTCTTGCTTACCATTGCCTACTATGCTTTGCGCGTTTGCAAGAATGTCACACACGAAGCAACCCGCGGACTAGTTAGCGCAGCAAGGCCAGGGTCAAACGCCAATCATGCGAAGCCACGATTACGTCACGACTGGCTGGGTCAACCAGTTTCGGACCTGAAACGGATTCGGTTACGGTTAGCTTGTTCTTCACTCACCAGGTGGCGCCAGTATTCCAACTGCGTTCATACAGGAGGTTAGCAGGCTCCGCGCAAACATCGGGTCATATTAAGCCCGCCTCAGACTAATAACTAGCCGGTCCTGGTTGTCCAACGTGACAGTTGCGTTGCATTCCCGATTTACGACTGGTACGCTCACACTAACAATTTCTTCCGACTCACGCACCGCCACGATCCTGGCGTCAAAATCGTGAACTGCATGCGTGCAACCACGCATCAGCAGCAAAACTTATCAAAAGCCAGATTTTACCCACAACGAATAATGTCATTTTAGTAAACGTTGACCGAAATGTTAATTTATTATTCAGCTCTACATACACAGAAAAACTAATGAAGTGCCTGAAAAAAATCAGGGTTTGCTATTTTAAAATCACACGAGTTCCGAACTAAATTTTCTGTATAGAATTTACGACACACGATGCCCGCCGAGGGGGGCTCTACTGGTAGTACGTTACATTTATACTGTTTTCTGTTATAAGTAAACGTTCTTTAAACAAACATATTCTGGGTGCATACATAATTAGCTAATTACGACGTCATCCGGACATTTGGCTAATTAATAAAATAAGAGCTTTTATCACTTTATACGATGCAATTCGATTTAATTTTAAACTTTCATTCTATTAACACAGTTGTCAGACTGAAACGTTAAAGTGAAACCAAAGGCATTGTTTTGGGCCTTTGCACCTATAAGAGTGTCTAAAAACTAACCACTGGGAATCTGTTCTAAAAGTGCGAAATTCTGGTTTAATATAATTTTTCGTGGAGGCTGACATATTCATCAGTGTTTGCAATTTTGACGAATCAGCGGTGAGCATCCCCTTAACCCCCAACGCGGCTATGGCATAGGCTGTGCATATCGCGTGCATTTCTAATGTGGTTGAGATGTGCAGTTACATTTTTATTTGCTTTTATATTTGATTTACACGGAGTAAAAATGCTTACAATGCTGTACTGTGCAGCATTCAGATGTAAACATGATTCAGCGAGGTAAAGAGAGTTGTCTTTTTTTAATTTCCTCTGGAAAAACAGACAGTAGTGAAGCAACGAATTCACAGTTGCGGGCGAGCTTTTTGGAAGTCCACGCGATATGCTAAACTTTGTTCGGCCAATTTTTGAAGAGTCGTGTTTGGAGGAAGTTTACATATTTTCATCAACTAATGGGTCAAGCTCCTTCAAAACGTCGGCGACGGAGAACGTTAAAGCCTGAAGCGGTACTGACAGCCTTCCAGCATGTACCTCAGGCCTCGACACAACGCAAACACTCTATCAAGAGAACTGTCAAATCGGAACGCGAGGCGGTTAGTAAATAAATAAGTATGTGACTAAAATCGTCTACGTCTACGATTAGGCGTTTAAAGTTGTGGGAAACCTAGTCAGCACTCTTGACGTAGGATTCTGAACAAATATGGCGCTGCCCATGCAAACAAAATTTTCGGTGTTCAACTAGATATATTTAGTTAACCACTTGTGTGATATTCTTGATTATGGTTGCAAATGGTTAGGGGCAAAAATGTTTAGTGTAGCATCTCGATAATGACGCTGATTGTCTGCTGGCGCTTCACGGGAACGCCTACACAAAATGGAGTGGTGACAGTGGGTAACAACGAGACCACGCCTCTGCTGCTATACTCTCTTCTCGGCAAATTCAAGCGAGCGAGAGTCGAATAAGGGAAACTAGTTACGACTTCGACGCGGTGACCGATGCGCAGTTAGCTTGATCTCAAGGCAGTCTGCCACCTTATTTGTTTCCTGGAATCAGCCACGATTGGTCGATTGTTGACCACGATTGGTCGATAGCCAAAATGTTAATTGCTTTAGCAACTGTATATAGCACACATTTCTAATATCCGATCTACTGGAGTGTAGATACTAGATAGTAGAGCCCCATTGAAAGAGGATGTAGAATTACAACATGGTCTTTTGCTGTCACAGGTGAATCCGGAAACAAAGCCAATGTTCGACGTTGTACGCGTCTTCGCGTATGCATATCTTGTGGAATTGACCATGGTGATCCGTAATGACATCGCAAATAATTTAACCTCAATTGATGCACCTTTTGTGTGAAGACGCACGCACGCACGCACACACACATACACACGCACATCACGTGCAACTAAAATCAAGAATATCACGCCAGTAATTTACTCAATATGCGTTCTGAAAGTGGGTGATTCCGGTCATTTCTCCGAATGACCGAGGGTTGATATGTTAACCACTGCGACCGATAAGCGCATGCGCAGGTCTAAGAAATCGTGGGGTAACATAGACTACAAGTAACGTATTAAAGGAGGCCGGCATACACAGGACTAACGCAGTTTCAAACAAACGTGTTATTTTGCCAGAAAGAGGATTAGTTTAGTAAACGAAGTCCAAATGTGTTACATTAATTGAGTTTGGACGCAAATCGCATGACCATGTCCTATTGGCAAGTATGGTAATAGGTGTATGCAAATACATTTTTATTTGGCGAGCGAATATTGCTAGAATACAAACCTTGTGACGTACCGTTATCTAACAGTGTGGCGACGCCCATGAAATTAAGATGTTGTGTGTTCAACAAGGTTTTCCTAGTAAACCACTGGCGTGATATTCTTAATTGTCGTTACTACAAATGGTTACGTCTTAGTAACTCTCATAGATGCATATGCCGAAAACCATGACTTTTGTTTCTTTTTAATAACGCTTACGTTGATGTTGTCGAACTGTCACACGGAGTGGGGATTGAACTATGTAAGGGAGACTGGGGTGCGTTGGGATAATTTTTTTAATTTTACAAACAAATTCTTTATTAGTAAAGACACAGGAAACTGACTGATAATGTCCCCTAAAGGATTCTTTTGGACATCCCGTGTACGCTCAATATTTGTGACATATATTGAATTATTTTGTAAATTCACACTTTTATCAAACACACATTTTGTCCAAATGTCTCCCAACACGTGCGTTGAAATCCCCAAGAACCACTAGTACATCATGTTTGGGGATGTCTTCCAAAGTTGATTGAAGACTGTCGTAGAAGTTGTCTTTTTTCCTATTTTTCTGCTTCCTCTGTAGGTGCTTAACAGGTTACCACTGATAGTTTAATAAACCTGAAGTTAAATCTAGCATAAAGAAGTCGTTCATTTATTGGTTTCCATACAAGAAGAATGTTGACTTTCTCCTTTTGGGTGATCAGGGCTACTCCCTGTTGGTGCTAGTTGTCCTCTCTGCCTGACCACAGTATGGTGTCTCCTGTCGCCAGTTGTCGTTTTCCAGCTCCATTCCATCTAGCCTCCATGATACCTAGAAGGCTATTTTTGTATTGGTGCATTTCCTGGAGAACCTGTGCTAATCTTCCAGTCTGATATAGTGTTCTCACATTCCAGCATCCGATGTTGATAATAGTTTTGGGTGCAAGGAGATCCGCCGACGGGTGAAGACTTCCTTGCGGGTTTGGTCCCCATCCTTCATAAGTCCAGTTGCCTGTACTGCTTCTCTCCTACCGCCCGGTGCAGTTTTCTCTCTTTTTTCAGTTTCCGTAGCTAGGCTGTTTTTACGGGGTGGGGTCGATGGCCTCACGCCCAATTCTCCTCTTTTTCCCGGGCTTGGGACCGGCAGGATATTCTCAAAGAGCGTTTCCAAGCAGAGCTGTATACACGCGGAGTAAAACTCTTACATAACCATGTCAATTATTTTTTAAAACAGCAAGCAGTAATTCACTCTATCGAATGCTTTAGAAGCATCAAGTAATACAACATGCACAGTACTGCCATAATTTACGTGAAATTAAATGGTTTCTTTTACCATAAATGTACACATTTTTGTAGACTAGTCATCTTTAAACCCAAGGTACAAATCAGATGTATCAAAAACTCCAGTTTGTTGTTTGATTACAATGGCATCATAAAGCTTGCTTATGATGCTACCTAAGGTCAACGCCCTGTAGTTATCACAGCTATCGATTATTATTATCTCAGTTCTGGACAGCATCTGCATATTTTGTCTGCCCTTCTTGCTTCTGCAACAATATGTCATGCTTCTGTACCTCGTCGTGTGCATCGTCTACTTTTTTCCAGTGTCCGTTTGTTCAGCTCTGCAGAAGGAGACATTGCCCTCAACACTGTTCATTTTGTTTTCCAATCTTACCAACCTCTCTAAGACTGATGTCAGGGCCACTTCCTCTGGGGTAAAGTTAGGCAATCTCTTAATGTCAACGGCAGCAAAAACACGGTTCAACTTTCTTTAATAAAACATTTGGAAAGCAACGTAGATATCCTCTACACATTTCTCTGTCATACTTCTATTATTTGATTCCTGTTTGTTCTGAGATTGACCTAGCTCATGTCTGTACTCATCACAAAGCACCTGCTTAGCATCAAGTACATCTTGATCTGCATAACATTTTATATAGGCCGTTTGAATGTTTAGGTTTTATGACTGATGTCTGAATGACGTGCTAACGTATGCCAGTAACTAATATACCCCAAGTTTCTTTTGCATATTTACATTGTCTGTACATTCTTCCACACTTACAGATGTTGCTGTATCACCGCATTCTTGGTATATGTTACAGGCAACTACTTGCATTGTCTTATCCCTGCTCTTTTACTTGCATTTACCACACTTCATATTGTACTTCAACAAGGTCACTCTATTGTACGCATACAATTATTGCTCAACCAAGGGTGTGGCCATTGGACCACAACGCTGACATAGCCTTCACTAATTCTATGCAATACACAGTAATATGCAACACAATATCTTAACACAGCAGCAACACTTTCACAACCACTGGTGAACTTAAGGTGGGCAAACATGCAACACTACATTATGACAGACCTGAAACCACATACTATGATCAAACTAGCTAAAAATACAGATTGTACAAACACAACAATCTTAGTGTGGTTTTCTGTATGCTCTTATATCCATGAACACGAATACGGCTGGGGCGTCCACCAAAAGTGACTGCACGAAGACTATTCGTTCATCGCTCTAGCTACTGGTTGCAATGATATAACGTAGTTGGTAGATACTGTCGGATATAACTATGTTTTATTCAATCAACTATACCGTGTAGAAATAACGAAAACTGTCGAGTTAGTTCAAGTACAAGACATAATATGGCGTGCATGAAAGTCCGCCGTTAATACAAGAGTTTGACTACAAGACAAGTCTCTCATGGTATGAGAGTCCACTTCGCTTGATAGCTACAGTCGTAATGACTTGCCTCTGTGTGTCACGTAGCAACGTCGCATTAGCCGCGCCATTGTTACACAAGAGCGTATTGTGCGTTACGTAATAACGTCTGGCGTGAGAGCAACACAACGCATGTGTTAAGTAGCTGTATTATGTGCGACTCTTAAGGCATCTGCTAGGCCAAATTTAGCATTTATCTCAAATGTCAAATCTGCTAGTGCTAAATGTGGTCTATTCTTCACTGAAACAGTGAGAAAAATGTTATAACCTGCAAGTAAATACAATACCGAACGTTCCGTCAAGTAACATGTCAGTGCCCCCAAAAAACACCCGCCAACCATGTCAACAAACAAATGTACCTGTTGCCCTGCTATTGCGAACAATTTCACCATAAACTTGCATGGTGATGCGTCGTCTTATTCACATGCAAAGGTTAACGTCATATCCGTTGATAACAGTTAATTACTAATCTTTAGATGTCTATGTCAAAAAGATACCCTTTTCAATTTGAGAAGGATTGAAATATACCTCTTTTCCTATGGATATTGGAGTCATATTCCACAAATTATACCCTTTTCAAGTCGATGGATTAACACCAAATATATACCACTTAAAGTGTAAAACATTAATTGTTTATTGATATGTGATAATTAATTAACATATTTTATTCATAGATTAATATAACCAAGGTTACGTTAAGTTCCTCTGAAATGAGAGATGTCAAAATGTTTACCCTTAAGCACCGAATCAGTGAGATTTGCTACTCAAAATACGTTGCGTGCGCTGAACACACAAAACATGCACAGAAAACGAGGAATTGGTCTCAAGGATGATATACTAGCAATGTATGTAATACGCATGCATGCACGCACGCACGCACGCACGCACGCACGCACGCACGCACTCACGCACGCACGCACGCACACACACACACACACACACACACAGGAGAGTGTGTTAGAAGTGAGGAGTTCTTCAACGTCATCTCGTGAACACCTAAGAGAATATGGAGGTTAAGAGGAGATGAAATTGAAGTTAGATATTGGATGGGTATGAAAATATTGATAGAAATATATTTTTTTCACTTAAGAAAGATAGAGAAACTAGCAAACTACAGGACACGAAATAATGTTTGCTGAGGAACAATGTAGACTTAGAGGACAATCATTTAACGGAACATAGTCTCTACATATTGTGTAAATGCTAGCGCCGTGAATACATATAAAAAGCAAAATTAACAAATAAGTCTGAAGGGTGGGTTACACATAGTGGAAGAATTGTTGGACTTTCGATAGGCTAAAGGCTTCGTTGTCCACTTGACATTGATTGGTGTGATAACTCGTGTATGTGCCTGAATGTAACAAAAACCAAAAATACGTGTATTGACTTTAGGAATGACCCTCCATCCCAGACTGACACTGTCATCCACGAAGATAAGGTGGAGGTAGTTGACGAATACAAATACCTTGGTACGATTATTGACAACAAGCTGAGGTGGGACCGTCACTGTAGCGCTACGTATAACAAGTCTATACTGTCGAAGGAAGCTTCTTTCCTTTAACATTGATAACACCATTTTGTCCATGTTTTATAAGTCGTTTATCCAGAGTGTTTTGACGTTTTCTTTTATCTAGTGGTTTGGGAGCATCAGACAAAAAGACAAGAATAAACTGCAACGAATTGTAAACATCAGCAGCAAAGTGACTGGTACGAAACAATTCATTCTCACTGTTCTATATGAAAAGCAGGTATTGCGGAAAGCCGCTCGCATTCTGGCTGACAGCACGCATATTTTGCATGAGGAATACTTCTTTCTGCCTTCGTCTAGGCGGTTTAGAGCTGTTACGTGCAAAACAGATTGAAAACGGTAATCGTTTATCCCTATGTCTGTTCGACTATTAAATGACACGTCTCTCTAACGCTGCTTCTGAACCAGTCTTTTGTGCTTGTAGCTATAGTACTGATATTTATTATAAGGTTGTATGTGCGTGCGGGCGCGAATGCATGTGTGCGCGTGTTCTTTGGCAGTGTTTATATGTTGTTATTTACTACATTCCACTATGTTGCTATTTTATCTGTGATGTGACGACCACAATTAGGTTGATCATTATTATGCTATAGAAACCGCTTGTAATTATGTATTTTATTTTACAAATGCTGCACACAAATTTCCCTCCATGGGAAAATAAAGTATTGTTGTATTGTATGTGGTGGTTTGCCTTGGATCATGCTCTTGTTATACATTTTCCGATCGAATGGACTTTTACGACAACCTGGAAGATGTGCTGCAGTTGATCTCAAGTGGAAAGAAAATATTTAGTCGTGCTGGAGAAGAGACTGGGTGACATGGAGGGCGACAAAATGCGGGAGATGATGCAGGACGAGTGACGGCAAGGATGGCATCAGGATTAAAGAAGTTACAGAGAAAGATATCTCAAAAGTGACCGTTATCTGGTTTACGTGATCAGTAAAGAAAGAGGACTTGAAGACGATGTTAGGAAGATAGTTAAGTCAGCTTGGTCAAAAATGCGTGAGCCCGTAAGGTATCAATATATGTGTGCGATAGAAGAATGCATGTGAAATTGAAGACGTGGGTCATACGCAACGCTGAAGAGAATGAGATGATACTGCGGAGATGGATTGCAAAGATATTGCTGCTACATAGGATGAAATAAAGAAAAGAAGTGGATGTGATATGCTTAACAAATGAACTAAGAAGAATCAGATTACAGTGGTTCTGTCATGTTGTACGTGCAGGGAGGTTGATAATGCGATATGGAAAGAAGGCAGGGAGAAGACAAACGAGGAACGCCGTGAAACGGGACAAGGCCACGATAGACAGGGCACAGTCGCGTATTTAGGATCCTAATGTCCCCTCCAAACACGCCACTAACAGCGCATCATGGCAGATCCGAGCGGCTTCGCTAACTAGTGATTTGAAGGTCGGTTGCAAGGTCTCCTTTTCACGAAAACAGGAGGTCGATAACAAGTAATATCCGGTCATGCAGAAGGAAGTCGAGATACACTGCCTGCCAAACGCGCTCTCGTCGTCTGACCATGACAATCCGAGAGCTTCGATTACACATTCCCGAACGAAACTGTGACAATAGCACCACAGCTCATCAGTGGCGTCGGTCACTTCTCTCTGACCAGTGGTCGCACAGTGAGCTACGCATCTAAGGTAAGTCGTTGCGTCAAACCCACGGCTCTGTTGGTTCTGGGACACCTTCTTTTTGATTATGTTGAAGGTTTGCGAATTGGGAGAAGTGTTGGCTTGACGGATCTATAATAATTGTAGTCTTATTGACGTTCATATACATATTTTGTTACAGTTCATAAACGTTATGTGTAACACGTGTTCACAGAAAATATATACATCATTATTTTCATTGCATTGTGTACATATGCAGATAACAATATAGCACCGTTAATTTAAAAACAAAATTGACAACAATCTCATTAGGGCGGATTACACACAAATAAAAAATAAAATTACTTTCCGTAGGCTAATGACTTCCTTGTCCACTTGTCATATGGGTGTTTTGTCTTCTGTGGCAATCTTGTTCAATCTTGTTAAAAATACGTTATGTGTAACACGTTTTCAGTTGTAGACAATATACCCTATTTTCAAAGCTTTGTGTATGCATAAAAATAACATGAATTTTAATACTTGCCTTCTCTCTTTTCAGCGCAGCAGCTGTCTGAAAATAAATAGTTGATCTTGTACGCGCGACACCGTTGCTAAAGATGGACGCCGCGTTCATTTGCGATATGCTAAGTATCTTCTCCAATGGTGACGCAAGCAACTTGAGCGCCGATGTTCCACTAAAATGGTATGCAAATGTCAGCACCGACGTGTTCGACCTGGTCGGTAATGACACAGACGAACATCGAAAACTCTACAGTGACATAAATTTCTTCATGATTCAAGTTCTCACTCCGATACTCTGCGTGTTTGGCGTATTAGGCAACGCTTTGATTATGACGTTTCTGCACCAGCGCATGAAGACGGTATGTAACCTATGTTTCACTCGGCTCGTTATCTAGCAGATAGTTCGGTTGGTTACCTTATTCGTTAGGCGCTGGAACTGAAACAGGGGCCGCGCTACCTAAGAAATGGGAAGTTTGTAAGTCAGATCCTTCGGAAACAGTCTTGCCTATGTATTATTGTTCCAATTAAAAATCAGACGGAATTGATTGATGTTTAGGGGTCGCTACCGTAGGTTGAAGTTCACGATCATAGACGCCCATAATACCCTATAAACTTGTGTACAATACCACACATATGAATCAGAAGTTGCCAGAAAAATGTAAACTTCTTTATTTGACACAAAAGAATGAAAACTAGGTCATTTACTGCTGCTGGTGTGGGAAGCGGGTCGTTGTGCCAGGTGCGACGTATACCGTGACAATATATATATAGATAGATATACGTTGCAGGTCCTTCTCCTTCCTCGCGGTTAGTTTGAACTGTGAACGAAACATGAATACTTTGACAGCGTATTGTGCTCTTGCCATCCATCTGATGCGATGCAACGCATCTGGTGCCATAAATCGGACACACCGTATTTGGCACTTCCGACGCGATATCGGTTCGGAACTAGTACCTTAAGATTTAAAACTGGCACGCACTAACCGTTTCACATGTCATGTGTATTCCGTGACATACCGTGTCACATGTCATGTGTATTCTGTGACATACCGTGTCACATGTCATGTGTATTCTGTGACATACCGTTTCACATGTCATGTGTATTCCGTGACATACCGTGTCACATGTCATGTGTATTCTGTGACATACCGTGTCACATGTCATGTGTATTCCGTGACATACCGTGTCACATGTCATGTGTATTCTGTGACATACCGTGTCACATGTCATGTGTATTCCGTGACGTACCGTCTGCACATGTGTCACGAAGCGAGGAGTAACTGGAGCGGCGCGGCCCCCGAGGAAAACTTTTAAATTGTACACCATTAAACTACGTTAGCATGTCTTTAATGTGTTCACATTATGGACAGGTATGTGTGTAACCCACTGGAACATATTTTCAGTAAATAAATAATCTAACTGAGTTAAATTAAAAAAATAATAAGTACCCCAAAAAAGCCGTGTTTCCCCCATCCCCTGGGCAACACGGTCCGTAACCCCCCTGTGGTTTTCGATTATTCGATTATATGAATGAATGATTGTCTGAAATTAAAATGTATCTATACAAATGGTATGATAGTAATATATCAGGCCATTATGGTTGTTACATTTAAATTGGAGTTAACATATAATATTAAACATAATTGGTCATGTGTAATACATTTGATACATTGTGACCATGTGCGTGTGGCATAAGGACGGTCTTGCCCCACACGCATGGGGATCGTCTTACATGTATTTAACAAGATATATACAAAACACAACATACCATTGTCCATTAATGTATTGCTTGACCTGTTGATTAATAATATTATCATCTTAGCAATGAAGTCGACGATTCACACCGTTATATAGTGAGTTTCACATTTTTACTATTGGCGAAGTATTAGATCAATCCATATAATAGTGCATATAAAAACACACTGATTTAATTACGTCTGTCTCGTGTTGCTGAGATTTCGGGGTGAGTATCAGATAGAAGTCAGCACTTGCACCAGATTTGGATACGTCCAGAGCTTTATTTTTTTGCGTACGTGACGGGGGCCGTCTCTTACCTTCAGGGGTCATGTTGCCCCAGGTTACCCTATGCGATATTTTCTTAAGTCAACGCGCGCACGACGTTATTTGATATTACGTTGTGTTCATATATATATATATATATATATATATATATATATATATATATATATATATATATATATATATATATATATATATATATATATATATATATATATATATATATATATATATATATATATATATATATATATATATGCATTGTTATTGTCATGTAACTTTAGTGATATACGTCTAATAATGAAAGTACGTATTTACTGCGTGTTTTTATTGCATTTTAATAATGTAACAAATATCCCAGAATAGTTAATTTTCGGTGACATGGATCCTCGCCTTTCGTTAGAAGTGCAGGTGTCTTCAAGGACTTGATAGTAAGGTTGCAACAATTGTATTATTTTAAGGAGTCACGACATATATAAAGCGTTATGATTGCCACCATTACGAAACACGTTTTTTCGATTTGTTGCCTTGTCTGATACAGATAAGTCAACGAAAGAGTTCCCGTATGAGGCGACGTAGCAGACAAAATGGTGAAGAAACGGCAAAACCTGTCGAGTTGTGCGAGAATCGTCGAGTTCTGCAAGAACCGTTGAGTTCTGGCTGCGAGAACCGTCGAGTTCTGCAAGAACCGTTGAGTTCTGCAAGAACCGTCGAGTTCTGGCTGCGAGAACCGTCGAGTTCTGCAAGAACCGTCGAGTTCTAGCTGCGAGAACCGTCGAGTTCTGCAAGAACCGTCGAGTTCTGCAAGAACCGTCGAGTTGTGGCTGCGAGAACCGGCGAGTTCTGCAAGAACCGTCGAGTTGTGGCTGCGAGAACCGTCGAGTTCTGCAAGAACCGTCGAGTTGTGGCTGCGAGAACCGTCGAGTTCTGCAAGAACCGTCGAGTTGTGGCTGCGAGAACCGGCGAGTTCTGCAAGAACCGTCGAGTTCTGCAAGAACCGTCGAGTTGTGGCTGCGAGAACCGGCGAGTTCTGCAAGAACCGTCGAGTTGTGGCTGCGAGAACCGGCGAGTTCTGCAAGAACCGTCGAGTTGTGGCTGCGAGAACCGGCGAGTTCTGCAAGAACCGTTGAGTTCTGGCTGCGAGAACCGGCGAGTTCTGCAAGATCCGTCGAGTTCTGCAAGAACCGTTGAGTTCTGGCTGCGAGAACCGGCGAGTTCTGCAAGAACCGTCGAGTTCTGCAAGAACCGTAGAGTTCTGCGAGATCGATTGAGTCTGATTACTACAGAAAATAGCGTTGTAGGATGTGTAGCGAAGTAACGCTGCGAAAAGCATAATATAATATGCTACCCAGATAAAAGTGGCTAAGCAGTGATTTGGAAACCCAGAAACAATAACATCCAAGACATTGGTTAGGCAATTATGCAAATTTCATAGACATATATATATATATATATATATATATATATATATATATATATATATATATATATATATATATATATATATATATATATATATATATATATATATATATATATATATATATATATATATATATATATATATATATATATAAATATATATATATATATATATTATATATATATATATATATATAAATATATATATATATATATATATATATATATATATATATATATATATATATATATATATATATATATATATATATATATATATATATATATATATATATATATATATATATATATATATATGATAAACAAATACTGCTCTTTGTACCGACAACAAAACACCTGTGCCTGAATTAACACACAATGCAAGAACCGTCGTTCTCGTTATTTCAAGTGGTGAAATAACGAAAAATAAGGTCATCGTTAGATCCCTGCCGATTTAAATATGTGATAACAAGCGGGGAGACATTATTGTCAATATGTCTACTAGAATATGTTACAAATCCAAACACAGTAAAAATAGCACTCACTATTAATCTTTTTATTCATTTCCTAACATGCTTGGTACACTTTCAATGATTTTGGCCCATATGAGTTAAAGCTAATTGACATACTCGTTATCGTTCACCCACAAAGTTGGTATAACATGTCATTTGTTTCTTATGATTTTTAGAATTATTACTAATTATTGATTAAAATAATATAATTGATAAAATAATGATAAGAACATTAAACGAGAAAACAATGTAAATTGGACATACCGCGGATTGAACAGGGGACACTACAATCGTAAAGCGAACGCTCTACCGCTTAGCCACGACAACTCACATGTGAATTTGCACTGGATTCGTTATGTATTGTGCAGGCCGTCTCGTGGCATCGTCGTCTTGACTGTCAATTTTGATTTAAGCATATTCCCATTGGTAACGTTTGCAGGATTTTTTTTTGCATTAATTTATTGTTTTTTGTGAGAATGACTTAGTGGGTGTTCCATGAAAATATATGAAATATAAATTACTCTTGTATGGTAACCTTTATAGCCACTTTTATCAGGATGTATATTTCATTATGCTTTTTGCGGCATTACTTCGCTGCACATCCTACAACGCCATTTTAAGTGGTAGCCAGACTCGATCGATCTCGCAGAATTCGACGGTTCTTTTGCAGAACTCGACCGTTCTCGCAGAAGTCGACGGGTTTTGCCGTTTCACCATCCTTTTGTCCTCTGCGGCGCCTCATAACCTTGCGCAGCTCTTCATAAGTTCAGCACTTGACCGACTTGTATTATCGTTCTCTCGATAGGTGGCCCCGCGGAACACTATCGAGAGGTCGATCCTGGTCGGACTGGCGGCCCTCGCCCTGTCTGACATGTGCTACGGTCTCGTCAGTCTGCCCAGTGCCTTTCTCGGCTACTCGAGCGCTGTGTTCACGACGAGAGGCGCCTGCCTCTACACGCGCATGTACAGCTCTTACGTGCGCAACGTGTTTGTCAACACGAGCACGTGGCTCAATGTCATAACGGCCGTTGGCCGCCACACCGCCATCTGCCGGCCGCTGCGGTCAAGCCGCCTGCTGAGCGCCAAGTGGGTGCGCGTCTCGGCTGTCGTGACTCTACTCGCCTGGTCGCTCATAATGCTTCCCAAGCTTACCACATACTCTGTGGTGAGGTTCGAGTGCCCGAGTGCAGTGTACTACATCGTGGACGAAGGCTTCCTTGTGCACAACCGCGCGCTGCATCGAGGCTTGTCCGCCGTCTGGGCGATAATAGCCTACTTCGTCCCCGTCGCCATTCTCGGCTTCTGCTACGTGCAGCTCGTGCGCGCGCTGCGCCAGTCGGTGCGCACGCGCAGGCGCTGGCGCTGCGTGGTCACCACAAGGAACGTCAACGCCGGCAAACAAATCACGTCGATTATCCTCGCAAATCTCACCATGTTCGTGATTCTCGTGTCGCCGTCCGAGATACTCAACCTCTATTACCAACAGGTGAGACCGCTGATGTATAAAGTTACACCGAAATTTAAATTAGCCAAACACATATTACCCGAAAGTCAATGAAAGAACATAGCAGGCCCGTCCCCTTGAAAAGGGGAGTTCCGGCGTAGACAATCAGCCGGGGATTTCTGGGATGATTTAAGAAAATGTTACAGTTAAAAACAATTCATTCAACCTCCCCCCTGCGAGGACGGACCTGCATCTAGACTTCGTAAGTTTAAAAATCAGTTGCAACAAAGTAAATAACCCTGTTAAAATGTCAGCGTTTATTTCTGACACATGACAGATAATTAACATCATAAACTCGATGGATTCCATACCGAAAAAGCTTCGTTGCGGGTAATAAAATGTCGAACACAGTCGCTGAAGTAAATTGTGCAACAACGCCAATGAAGTTGTAGCGTTCGAAGAAACAAACTAGCCGCAAATCATAAGGATTTCAAATCAGAATTATGACAAGTATTCATGTTTCCCACAGGTGAATCCGGATACACAGGCTGTGTTCGCCGTGGTACTCGTCTGCGCGAACCTGACGCAGACGATCAATCTCACGAGCCGGTTCTTGCTGTATTGCGTCGTCAGCAGCAGAGTGAGTATGACTTGTCTATATCGTCGACGGCGTAAAATGACGTGCATTTATGCATACGCCTGTGCACTTTCGTTCGCATTGCCAATTAGACTCTCAGCTCTAAGATAGTTTCACCTGTGCTGTTTCAATGTAGCCTCGTACCAATAACACTTCTTATCCGATCAACCTCGGTAGTTTCAGGTCCGAAGCCAGGGGACGGTCGACTCCACGGACGTTTGTTGGGCAAAAAAACCTCAGTTCAAAAAGCTCCCCCTTTTGCTAAATACAATGAATACCTCTTTAAGTGTCCTTGCTTCGTCGGTTGTTTATTAGGGACGGAAGGTCAGCCACATCAACATCAAGGTGTCATTCATATTGAAATATTAATCATTCATATTGAAATATAAATAGTTAAGATAGATAAATAGTTAAGTGGTGTCTGTTTTTCATTGTTTCCTTCTGTTTTTCTTGCCAAGAGTGGGTGTCCACAAAATGAATGTTGACGCAGGTTCTTCTTTGTGCCAATAACAATGACCAGTTAGTTGGAGGTATCACATTGGGATCTTATTAAAGAGCTATGTCCACATACGTTCGTTCATTGGTTGTCATATATATATATATATATAGATATATAGATATATATATATATATATATATATATATATATATATATATATATATATATATATATATATATATATATATATATATATATATATATATATATATATATATATATATATATATATATGCATATAAATTCTTGTTATGTGTTTTTCATAACTAAGGATTCTCAGTACTGGAATCAGTTAGTCTCCTCTATATCCTTTCTAGCGTAGATGTTTCCTTATATATATATATATATATATATATATATATATATATATATATATATATATATATATATATATATATATATACATATATACATACATACATACATACATACATACATACATACATACATACATACATACATACATACATACATACATATATATATATATACAAAGTGTGTACATAGTGTGTATGCATATATGTCTTACCTGAAGAGGTAAATGTAAAGTGATTGTTTGCTAGGCAACTAGGTCCGACAAGCTAACAAACATGGCCGCTCACCAAATGAAATGTGTTACACTTGCTGTACCACAGTTTCGACGGACTTGGACCGTGTTTCTTCAACGCCAAAACCAGAAAAAAACGTCGAAAACTGACATCGACAAGTCGTCGCAGACGAAGTTACTCAACGTCATACCCGCCCAGACAGAAACAACGTTGTAGGACCTCTTTGTATATCTAAATTCATCTGATGTGATTCCGTATTTGGGGATTACTGTTATTTTGTATATAATAATGTGAATGTTTATTGTCCCAATGGCTGGAATGTGAAACAGTAATTTGGAGGGGCAAACTCACTCGCTGTTGTAACTTCGAATTCTTCTTCTGCTATATGTCTCGCTTTCCTATAATAAGCCTCTGTACAAATATAATAAAATCACCAAATCTGTATATGGAAATTGTCTAAGCGATTTAGTAACGCTAAATGTGCCAAGCAAACTGAATAACATCACAATCACAGTTTAACATTTAAGCTTAGAACACCGCATTCCTTCTATCTTGACAATTACCATACGTGTCTAAGCAATGAATTAGTTCGGCATTCATGCACTCTTGACACTTGTATGTGCAGGGATATGTATGTTAATATAAGTATGTATATCATGTGTTTATCACTTGTATGTGCAGGGATATGTATGTTAATATAAGTATGTATATCATGTGTTTATCACTTGTATGTGCAGGGATATGTATGTTAATATAAGTATGTATATCATGTGTTTATCATATATATGTATGTGTATATATTTAGTGCCGGGTTAACAATGTGGGGGCCTGGTGCAGATTTTTTTTTGTGGGGGCCTTTACTGAGTACACGAAAGACGAAAATCGAGACGTGTGGTATTGACTATGGAGATAACCACATGCCTTAATGTCAAACTATGTTTGAGCAATTTTAAGCATGCTGTCGACGACAGCATCCAAACATATATGCAGGAAAATACAAAAACGAGAACAAGAAGTTTACTTTTGACCTCCAAAAATAACAAATAATGAACAATAGAGATATTAAGGATATGCATTAACACAAATAAAATAGATATACATATATAATAATAATAATAATACTAGTGTGCATACATCTTTATTTGAAACCAGTATAGAAAACCATAATTAATTAAAACAAAAACCTTTTAATTTTAAAACAAATAGGGGTCAGTGGCTCCCATAAAGACATACTGTCGCTATCATAGGAACCACCCCAGTTATGACAATAAAATTTTTGTTTTGCCCATTTTAATTGCATGTATATCTCAATTATATAAGCATGTGGATGTTAACTGGCAGTAAGTGTTTTTTTACACCTGCTGATATATTCAAATGTGTGTATGTACTTGAATATTAGAGTTTTCATCCATTTATGAACAATTAGCATTGCTGATTTTGGTGACAATTTGGAAATGTACATGTGTCTATATATTTTCAGGAAAATCATTTTTGCATAAATTGTAAAGCCTCGCACGCTATGAGTGTATATCTTTTCTTTCACTATATCAGGAGTTCCGTTAATTATGTATGATATATTATATTTAAGAATGTGTTCTGTAAATTCATGTTTAGTTCTGGCAGTATATATATTTTTAGATTTCCGAGTGTCATTAAGGTGAATATTAATATTTGGAGTAATCTTCCAATTTAATAAATAAATAGGTAAATTTCTATGAATGCATTTAAAGTAACATTTTAATTCTTGTAACTGTAATTGATCTTCTATCATTAACAAATTAAGTTCTTTAAAACGTGGCTCAGTATGTGAATTATATCCAGTTAAAGTTATTATGCGAAATTTTCATTTGTATCCCCATGCCATAATGCAGTACTTTATATGTGATAATACTAATGAGTTATATAAAGACATTCCAGAGCTAAGACATATTTTAACCTATAATATATACCAATCAAATTTGCACATTTATTAGATATTTGTTTCTGTTTTATTTTCAATTTAAATTTGAATCTAGGGTTAACCCTAAGAAATTAAATTCATCCACTTTTTCAATATTTGTATTATCTATTTTAAGTGTAAGAGAATCTATTGTATACTTTTACTGTTGACATGAAAATCATATATTTTTAGATTTAGTTTTATTTAGTGATAGTTTATTTATATTTAGCCATTCAACAATTTTGGAAGGTTCAGCATTTATTAAAGATTCAATTGTGTTATATTGTGTATTGTTACTAAACGATGTTAAAGTTCTAAATAACGTGTCATCTGCATACATATGCTACTGGCATGTGAGAATTGTTACTTATCATATATATATATATATATATATATATATATATATATATATATATATATATATATATATATATATATATATATATATATATATATATATATATATATATATGATAAGTAACAGTGGCCCGAGGATTGAAGCTTGTGGGACACCAACTGCTATTGGAAGAATTTCAGACTTTATTTCTTCAATTTCAACGTGTTGTTTACGATTATTAAAATTATTTTTTAACAGAAGTAGTCATGCATCGTCAATGCCATATCTCAGTTTATTTAATAAAATGGTGTGGTCATTGGTGTCAAAAACTTTAGAGAAATCGAGAAATATGTTAATTGGAACGTCATATTTTATCCATTTGCGTTACGATTCTCTTTACTAGTTCTAGTGCAGCATATTCAGTTGACTGTTTTGGTCTAAAACCGTACTGATTTACAAAAAGCAGCTTATTATCGCTGAATTATTTTCTCTATTACCTTAGCAATCGTTGGAAGTAGAGAAATGGGCCTGTAATTTTTAAATAAAGTAGAATCATCTTTCTTAAATATAGGAATTACTTTGGCAATGTTGAGTTCATCAGGAAAAATTCCTGTGTTTAACACTTGGTTTATTAATATAGTTAATGATTTAATTATAACAAGTTAAATTATTTTTATTAATTTATAAGAAATACCATCAAATCCACAACTAGTTTTGTAGGAAGACTTTGTATAGTTTTCTTTACAGTTTCCTCATCAATGTTCTGAAATTTAAATATCGTATGTATGTGTTTATTTAAATAATAATCATAATTTTTATTGCCATCATATTTAATATCATTTGCAATAGTCTTTTTTTCCAGTCAATGATGATATATTGTATGTAATGCTAAGAATAAGAAATCAAAAAGTTATGATGGCATTGATTTGTTACACTACATATTAACTCTATTAAGGCAAACATTTAACTCTTCTTTGGAACACGGTTTGTTTCCAGATGATATGAATACTATTCGAGTCATTCCTTTATTCAAATCAGAGGATGCAACATTTTTTTCCAATTATAGACAAAACATCTTTTACATCAGTTCTCCCAAGATTAAATGCAAAGCAACTGTTGTACTTACGCGAGTATGATTTCAGAAACAATATGTCAACATCCAATGCAATTCTTGAAATAGTTGAATCACCTACAAATGCAATGGATAAAGAAAATTTTACTATTGGTGTTCTTATTGACTTGATACGGTGGATCACAGAATTTGTGTTGTTGATAAACATCATTGTGGTGTTAGAAGTATTGCAAACAGTGGTTGTGTAGTTACTTGGATAATAGGAAACAATATATACTTTTCCATGGTATGAATTCTAGTTATTGACTTATTACTTGCGGTGTACCATGGGTAAATTCTTGGTCCAACCCTTTTTATTATGTATACTAATGACTTATGTATGTATCTTCTTACTTAAAACCTATATTGTTCGCTGATGTTACTAGGGTTTTTGTTCAAGGAAGTGATATGTCTAAAATGCGTAGGCAAGTGTCAATTGAACTGAACAAACTCAACACTTGGCTTAAAGTTAACAAGCTCTCGCTATATATACCAAAGACTAAATGGTGTTTGGCTACATGAATATACAACAAACGATTAGTATCACTATAGATAATATTAAACAAGTCAATTGTATTGAGTTCCTTGGAGTGTATAATGATTGTAAACGCACATGGTCTGAAGATGTGAATAGTGTACGTACAAAAATGGCAAAGAATCTGATAGTAATGCAGTTAAATGGCAACTTTACGGACCTGTTTTGTACGCTTTATATTGTTCACGGATTCTACCATACCATCTGTACTCTTTATATTGTTAACTGATGCTACCATATTATCGCTGTGAAATGTGGGGGAACATGTAAAAACTCAAATACAGCCATTGTATATTTTACAAAAACAGGCAGTGATAATGTGTGGTCAGCTCACAGTAGGCCAGCTTTTGTTATAATAAACTCAGTATTTTAACTATTATTTTAAAATCAATGGTTGTAATGTACAAAGTCTACAACAGACAAATATCTGTTAACATTCTCTCACATTTTTAAATGGGTCACACCACTTAGTCACAATACACAACAAGAAAATAATAGAAAACAAAACAAGTACGGTAGAACAACATTGAAGTCAATGTGCATGAGAGTGAAAGGCCCTGTTTTGTGGAATAAACTTAATAAGGATATCAAAGATAGCTGTAATATGTTGACTTTTAAGAAATTATACAAATTTTTTTTTGTTATCAAATATATTATCTAGTCCTCAATAATTTATATATATATATATATATATATATATATATATATATATATATATATATATATATATATATATATATATATATATATATATATATATATATATATATATGTATATATATTCATATTATATATATATATATATATATATATAAATATATATATATATATATGTATATATATATATATATATATATATATATATATATATATATATATATATATATATATTTATAGTTTGTATGGTTATGTATAAAGTGTATGTACGTGTTGATGCTGTCTAAACAATGACCTGTTTTAGCTTTCTTGCCCGTGTATGTATAGACATGTGTATGTAAATATATGTATCGGTGTATCGCCTATATGTATGTATGTATGTTTGTATAATCGTATGTATTGAAACGAAGACTAGTAATTCGATAATAAATGATGGATATCGTAGAAAACGGATGATAACGTAGAAGTCTCTGTACCAACTGAATGGGTGTGTTTGTATAGACACAGTTCTAATATTCTAAGTTATGTATATGCAAGTGTAATCCACAACAGAAACGTTTCATAACATTTGGATATAACGAAACGTTTCAGCGGCGACTGAAATGGATAACGCTGACCAAAGTATTGATTAGAAAAACGATCTATCTGTGGGGCGTGGCAGCGTAATGGTTAGAACGACGGTATCTCCATCGAGAGAAACCGGGTTCCAATTTGCTGCCGTTTCGAAGTTTTGACAATTTCGTTCATCCCCCGTTGCCACAGTTCACTCATCCCACATATCTCTGAGGACAACCTGCCACCTCCCACTTCCTGCCACACCCCTCTCTCAATGCAAACAACAAATGGTTCAATATACGTTGTCCCAGTAGCCAGTCCATGTGGATGTGGCTGCAACGCATTTCCTGAAACAGGCCAACTGTGAGCAACGGGAAGCAGAATCTGGTAGCTATAAGCTATAAATTCCAGCTAAGTATACTCTTAATGAAGCATGTGACAATCACCCCATCCATTGTGTCCATTGCACGATTTAGTATTACAAACTGATGAAATCTGAATCACCGAAGAGTACGCTTCTGTGATATGACTTCTAGATACCACAGGTGAGTAAAACATTCCATGATGACACTCTGTTGTTCACTCACAAAAATTATTCAAATGCATTTGTAGATGTATAGCCAAATACATTTTAATCTGAATGCAGTCATGCGTCGGTGCATTTGTAATTGCATTTACATTTGGTTAGTTTCACACGCACACACACACGCACGCACGCACGCACACACGCACGCACACACACACACACACACACACACACACACACATATATATATATATATATATATATATATATAGATTTGCACTTCTTATATATTTGCACTTCTTCATATGAGAACATATCCTTTGAATTTGAAAACGACACTGGTCGCGCTTGAATAGTCTAAGAAGACAAAATTGTTTAATTAATAGGTAGATAGACATCAGATAGCAGAAAAGATAGCTGAAACTGTGGAGAAAAGATGGAAAGAAAAAATAATGCTTAGATGTTTATTAATTCTTCATCTTTTAAGAATCCTTATCAGTTCAGTATTGAATTTGTCCAAGGAACCTGCCTCTGCAGCTCTCGCGCGGACGTCATTCTACTGTCGAATTGTTCTTGGGAAGAAACATGTAATAATCTGCCTTAGTTTGTACATTAAGAAAGCATATATTGTATTTTGCATGTCTAATGCAACGTGAAGTCCTATTTCCTGTCCTATCGTTCCCGTTTCATTGACACCGTCTGTAGACTGTTAGTGAGTGGTCCTCACTGTTATCTCCATCATCCGCAAACCCCGCATACTTGAATGACTACTGCCGATCACTTCTCCTTTAACAGGGTCTTCCATTGTTCCACCAACTATCATCGTTGCACCAACTCGCTGTTCGGAATGACATAACACAGTTTTAGTATCTTTGCTCCGAAACCAACACCCAGTATATAATACAAATGAATGAACCAATTATACATACACGCATACATGCATAGTGGGCTAGCTCTGATGTTGTAAACTGTTGAGCCATTTTGGCTAAAACCCCCATTTTTGCTTAGCCAAATACAAATTGCTTTAGCCAAATATTTTTTGGTTATTTTATTTTGTAACTAAACTTATTGACAAATTGGTCATAAATGTGCGTATCTCATTTGTGCGAAGTATTTAGTTCCATGACCTAAACGCATCTATATATAATTATCATATATTTCAAATTGTCATCATTTATGACCAAAATCGTAACCCGGTCGACTATACTGAAACTGGTGCAGTGACATATGGTAAAAAGAAACACTGGAATTATATGTACAAATTCAACATCGGAAACGGAATCAGAGGACAACAAAGTAATTTATTTATTTTACAGCACTTACAAATAATTGTAATAAACAATCCACTTGTCTTGGTCAGAAATCAATAGACATTTAAAAAAAATAATATTATATTCAAATTATATAAAAAAAAGCATTGCACCCACACATGGCATTGTGCACTTTAAAAAGACAAGTATTGCCAGCTGTGTGTTCCTCAAGATGTGGCAGTAATAACCACTCGAAACGTATCCTCACAGAGGTAACAGTAATAACCACTTGAAACGTGTCCTCATAGAGGTGACAGTTAAATAACAACTTGAAACGTTCCCCCCAGACGTGACAGTAATAACTACTTGACACATGCCCCATAGAAGTGACAATAATTATATATGTGTACCATGAAAACATCATGATATGTGCAGAGTTCTTTAAAGAGTACCACATAAATTAAACAATTCTAAGTAAATTTGAACCACAGGGTCAATTTGCACTACTGTGTCATATTGGTATAAGGATTCCTGGTGTAGGGAACATCCGCTTAAAGGAGAAACTCTGAAATCCCTGTTCTCATGTACCCATGAATGAAAGGAACATCGGATATATGGAACAGTTTGACCAAGCGCCAACATGTACCTCATAGCGAGAGTCCACAGCTTTATTGACGAGAACAGCAACCTGTTTCCACTGTTTATACAATGTAAATCTAAGCTTCAAATAAACAAAACATCAGCTAACTGTGTAGTGACCCCAGTGTGAATTCCAACCATTACATTTGCACCGTCAATTGCCATGCCCACCATATTTGCACATTTCAAATGATTTGTCGAAGGAATATCATGGATGCTGCTGAATATTGCATCTGCAGTGGTCTGCTCTAAAGGTCTCACACCCAAACTTCTGGACGGTGCAGCTCCTTCTGACAGTGATTTGCATATGCGTTTTTGGTTTGGCGCCCCGCCATGCCCCCCAAACGTAACGCCGGTCTGCTCGGCGACTGGCTTCGTATCGCCTTGCCCTGCACGGACGTCGCCACGCAGCTCAAAAGGTGTCCCGATCCGCCGGCGTCGGCCATTTTAAAATGCACACTAAAGGCGCTTTTGAAAACTTGAAGAATATGCGTTGAAATGTCATTAAAATGACAAGTTAAACGAAATATTCATGGCTGCCGCCATTACAGGAAACAAGCCATGCTTCGTGGTATATCATGTGAGCGGCATAACACGGAAAATCACAACAGATGAATACGACAGCGGGTGAATGCAGTGAACTACGCTTCGCGTTTACCAACAACTAACGTCACTTTCGCACATGCGCAGTATGCTGGTTGGCAAAATGAATGAGTTCTGGGCTCAATACGCCACTGTCTTAGATCCCTGTGAGAGGGAACATTACAATAAGAAACTAGAGTACAATGGCGGCTCTCGTAAGTTACCAGATCCGTATTTTGCTCAAAACGGCTGGCAGAATGACCGCAGCCTCGGGCTCTGACCCATTCGACGCTACGCGATCAACATGCCAGAAATGTTCAGCCAAGAGTCGGTGAAAGCTTATAAATTACTCACTAGCACAGTTGTATAATAAATATTAAACTTTGTTTCATATCAGTAAAAGGCTTAGCAATGTTGTTTACCAGACACGGAACATTTAAACAACGTCCATGTATTTATTACCCGTGAATGGGATTAAAAGCAGCGACAGTGGGCGCGAAGCCAGAGCCTTGGACTAAGGTCGGCTATGGTTACAGGGTTCAGAGATTACAAACGTTTGTTTTTCGCCGTTCATGCTGCTTTTGTTTTATATATCAGTTGTCAACGTTCAAGAATGGAATATATCCACTGGCAATGTTAACCGTTAATAACAATAATGAAATGTTGTCCACAAAAAGTAGCTTGGCAATGTTTAAGTCAGATCGCCTTCAGTTACAGTTTTCCCTCTTGACAATGACAACGCGCCATCCACACTGCGACTGGTACATCCGTCAACAACACAGGACACAACCATGGTTGGTAGGCGTGTGTAAAAAAATTTAAAATGTCAAACAAACTAGAAACGCGTCTAGCGAAATACACACAGATCCCGCCAATCAGGCGTGTTTTGCCAACCAGTCACCGAGAAACGATCACGTGATCGGTGCGTTACGTCACCGTGAAAGCCCCTGTAAAAATATATATTCTGTGTGAAAACTAGGACTGCTAAGAGTGATTCTCACGAAAATATGCAAAATTGGAGGAAACAAGCGTGTTGCCAGTGTTTCTTGGTAGGGTGTATTTTGAGGGTTAATAGTAATACGTGTTTCACCTAAGTTTATGCAAAGCCGACATAGGCTATGCATAGAAGAAAGAGTCCAGTAATATATTATTCCTACAAAACTATGTCATGAAAAAATAAGTTATGTTATGCTAAAGTTGAATTGGAATAAATAACAAAATGTACCAGAACCTGGCTGCGCGAGAAGGACAGGCTGACCTTGGGTCTAAATAAAAAGTGTTATTGTACTGAAAAATAACGGTTTTCTATCTTTTCACTAAAACAAATTTCTTGTATGTCATGTGATAGGTTACCCCTAATTCTGCCCCCTTGCCGTCAAAATATTTTTACGCGAGCGAATTTGCGCTTTTTTCAGACTCTGCGCCATGCCCTTTTGAAAACCTGTGCAAATCACTGTTCTGAGTCAACAGCATAAGAAACTCAATTCGATATACATAACTCTTTTCTGAGTAGTTTGTGAATGCTGGAAAATATACTACGTGTAGATAGATTGTAGAAGCAGTATAATTTTAATAAATAATGCTAGTTGTTTTACGATTAAACAACGTGACTTTTCAGTCAGCATGTATATGATAGATAATGTACTAAAATGCTAGTCAATTTGTACTAAATGTATTGTTTGATTTTTTTACATTGAATAAACAATTGTATTATAACACTTGAAGAATGTTGTTACGATCTCTTTTTAGAAACAATTCCTTGACTACGCAACTCAACTTGTATTTAAACATAGCATTATATACCGGTAACATTATAAATTATGTAGCGTTTCCACCATAATATACTAGTTAATATTAACTTATTTTACGTGATATATATATATATATATATATATATATATATATATATATATATATATATATATATATATATATATATATATATATATATATATATATATATATATATATATATATATATATATATGTATATTTTCCAGCATATATATATATATATCGCCAGATATTAAATGCATAACTAGAATTATATTCTACAATTGCTAGATAAACAAATAAAATATAGTAATGCTGGTTCTTGGTGTAGTGCTTTTTTACTTTAATAATTACAAACGAAAGGGCTTCACAATATATATATATATATATATTAAATAGTCAAATTAGTCAAATATTGCATTGCTGTTAGACATACCTGATGTTGACAATTACTATTGTTTCATTGGAATTACCTGTAGCTTGTTCAGCTTAAACAACTTACACCCCTGTACATTCCATAGGGGGTCTTTGAGAGCTCCTGCTGAATATCATCATTCACTACTTATCTAAGACGCCCACATTCATTGTTGCTATCACGATGAGAGCAGAGACTAGAGAGTTGGCCGGTTGTCTTGTCTCAGCAGTGCTAAATCTCAATCCACATTAATAATTTGTAGTTCATCAGGAGTCGAGTTTTTGCGTGATGGCAGACAGTGTTTGGCTTGGGTCAGAACAGTCCTCATCTGAGGGATGATAGCGGCTTTGGCTGTTTGTTTGTGCTGTTATGCATGCTTTAGTAAAACTTTCCTGTTGACAAGGAAAATCAACTGCCTTTCGATGTTCTGCACATTTCTCGTGTTTTGCGAGGTGATCTTTTTGGGGATTTGTAGCATCCTTTCCACATACAAATATATTAATATAATATTTCACCTCAATGCAGAGTTTGTACTGAAATATGTTTTTATCAGCATCGTAAATGAGCCACGTATATATATACGGTACCAATCAGCTTTGATTGATCGATCCCGTTTTCCTAAATTTAACTGGCTGTTGACTCTATTCGGAGACCTTGGTTTGGACGCAGGCACAGGGGTGCTGACTCTATTTGGAGAACTTGGTTTGAACACAGCCACAGGGGTGCTGACTTAACTCGGAGGACTTGGTTTGAACACAGGCACAGGGGTGCTGACTCTATTCGGAGAACTTGGTTTGGACGCAGGCACTGGGGTGCTAACTATACTCGGAGAACTTGGTTTGAACACAGGCACAAGGGTGCTGACTTAACTTGGAGAACTTGGTTTGGACACAGGCACAAGGGTGCTGACTCTATTCGGAGAACTTGATTTGGACGCAGGCACTGGGGTGTTGACTCTACTCGGAGAACTTGGTTTGAACACAGGCACAGGGGTGCTGACTTAACTCGGAGAACTTGGTATGGACACAAGCACAGGGGTGCTGACTCTATTCGGAGAACTTGATTTGGACGCAGGCACTAGGGTGTTGACTCTACTCGGAGAACTTGGTTTGAACACAGGCACAGCGGTGTTGACTCTACACGGAGAACTTGAGCCACTTTGTCAGGATTAAGTACACTTAGGTATATCGAGCTAGCAGGAATACCCACAATTAAATGCCGTCTCGTTTGAAGTAGGGTTGCATTACAGCGATTTCTTGAGTGCCTTTACACTTCTACCACCACCAGACTGAAGAGCATAAATAAAAACAAGAAATGCAGTTAGGTATATCAGAAAAAAACTAAACTTGTTACATTACCATATAAATGCTTTAAGGCAAACTGTGTAGGTTTATTACTATTTATGATGTTTTAAATATATTTATTAGTTCAGAAATTATTCCACATTTTATTTAGGCTTGGACAAGGATTTTTCACAGAAAATTCCAAAACTTATGCATAGACTGCAACTATTACCATTTGTCATATTCCAATACAATTATTTTCCTGAAAAAAAAGTTATTTTTTATTACATTTTTTATGCACCAAGTTTCAGTTCCATAACTTTGCCATTATAAATTTAACATGCTTTTATATAAACCTATTTAAGGGGCTATCCATAAAGTACGTTATGCTATTTTGTGGGACCCCTCACTCCCTAGTCACGCTGGCGTGCACGCCCCCTAAAACTACTTTCTTTTTGAGAAAGGCCCCCACTTATTACGCATAGACATGTAGTTCACGTGTAGAATATAGGTCTGTAGAACTAATAATAAACCATGTATTCGTTTGGTGCGCCACTACAAAACAGTAATAAATACTACCAGTCTGATATCGACAGCTAGACGAGCACACAAAACTTTTTTTTTAAATAACGAACGTAACGGTAGCAAGACCCCTCCCCCACCCCATCCCCATGTAACGCTCCGTGACGTTCGCTGCCCGGACACCCCCCTCCCCACAGGGCAGGCCTGAGTGACGTATGCGCGCCGTTTCAGCCGAGGCACTTCGCTAGCCCGCGAAAAACGTACATGTGCTATTTTAATTAAATCATTTTAATGTTAAACACGTTATTCGTTATATAATTCTATTATGCATCATTCAATTAGCTTATGATTATAAACTAATTGAGTGATGCATACGCGTTTCTACAATTATATATGGCAACAGTATTATTGTTAAATTAAAATTAAAACTTACAAGCAGCATATCTCTGTCCGTCGTAACTTGTAAATGAATCTGGATCTATTTTCTGGACTCCCGCTAGGCAGAGAATGTTTTTCAGCGTAGCGGATTGTCTAGCTAGTTGGTCACTCGCCCACTTGTGCCTCGACTAACTCCGTGAGGTGGCGCCACCATTGACATGTAAACATTTGGAGAAAACGAACATGACTATTGAGTACGGTCGATATGTTCAGAATTCGTGTGATCCAAAACATTTAAGTGGATATGAAGATAACAACAAATTTGCTGCAAGATTGTCAACGAAAATGGTGGTGGCCAAATTGGCTCAAATGGGTAATTTTGTTTAGCCAAATTCGATGCCGCGTGACCAATGGCCCAAATGGCCAACGGTCCCGAGAGCCTAGGCATACATACGTACATCATACATACATACATACATACATACATACATACATACATGCATACATTTGTGCACGCATGTGTGCATGCGTGCATGCATGCAATACATACATATTGGGATTGTTTTATATATAAAAACGTTACTTACGCTTTGGCCTGTCGAAATGGTAGGAAAGTGTAGCTGCTATAACTACGCGCCGTTTTGTGACGTCACTTGACTACGTCATAACATCCATTCGTCTTCGATCGTATCCAGCGTTAATTATTTGAGTAGTTCAAGTGGCAACGAGAGAAAATTCAGGGGAAATAAGTAAACATAACCAAGTGTCACTTTACGCCGTAGGTGTGTTTGTGTGAAAAAGTGGGATTCTCGGAAATAAATCGGTAAGTAGTCAAGTTATCGATAAAATTAACCGAAATTGGACGATAAACAATAAAGAACACTTTTCTAACCAAAAGCTGTTTCTTACTTTGTGTAATACAGCATTCAATGTCGCACTTTTGCGCTGTTGAGGTGGCCTACAGTATCAAATGTGCATACTGGTCGGCGTAGAGTTCAACCTACTTAATAGAATATGCCGTTTAAAAAAAAATCTGAAATGTGAAACATTTTGTGAAGAGATCAGATCGATATACCAAATCACTAACAGCTACTTCGTCTATTCATTGCAAAAAATTATTAGAAAAGTTGTTTTGAAAAACTTACAAATATTGAACGTCCGAACCATGTCGCACGAGATGAGGAAAGCGGCACAATGAAACCTATATCTATGGCAAGCCGTACTGACAATAAATGAGATAAATCTATTAACGTCGGCGGTTTGTTGTATGTCATATCTCTTTTGGGTGATTATTGCGACTAGTTGCATACATATTAGCTGTTGATACTAACTTTTAATTATTATTTTTGTGCAAATTAAAGCGATTGAATGACCACAAGGACATTTCATTTGATTAAAAGAAAACGTTAATTGTTAATGACATTGACTCTCGGCTGAACATTTCTGGCATGTTGATCGCATAATGCCGAACGTTTGATTGGGTCAGAGGCTGAGTCGTTCTACCACCCGTTTTGAACAAAATACAGATCTGGTAACTTACTAAAGCCGCCACCGTGCTCTAGTTTCTTATTGTAACGTTACGTCGCACTGGGATCTAAAACATTGGCGTATTTAGCCCACAGCTAAGCATAGGCGTTCTAACGACATCATTGTAATTTAACTCACAAGTGTATGTATATACGTTTGCATTGCACAAGCGTTGATTAACGCAGTGGACGCCAGGTGGCTAAAGATTTACGCAATGATCCAACAGATGGCGCAATTGTTCTATTGTGGTGGTCATTTTGATTCGGTCAGACATCTTTTGTGCAACGATAACTTCAACAAGCCATACTATTCAAATTGATATCTTTTAGTCCATCTTTTAACCACTGCACTGTAATTTTGTTATAACTGTATTACATCATTTATATTGGGCTGACATATTATATGGTGTCATTGTATTTATTGTCACAATTCATTCTGCTAATAATTTTACTATTTTATCGTGTGTCTTTTATATGTGAACATGTATTTGAATGTATCTTCTCCGGTATGCATGGTGAATAAAATAACAGTAAAAATTAGTAATAATTGCAGAAGATGAAATCGGCGCTGAGGGAGGTTTTTCAGCGGCCGTCTCGTCTGCCCCCAATAGACATGAAACTGCCAGGCGATGACCAGTCATCGGAGCTGGAGTATGATGCGAAGGCTGACCGCGGCTGGAGGCGCTACTTCCAACGGCCGGACATCCAACGGTTCCTCGTGCAGAGCAAGTCTGCGGAGCGATACAGAGGCGAAGGACTGAAGGGCTCCATGCCAGCGTCCGAGAAGACATACATGACGATAGACGTCGCAAGCGCACCGTATTTGTGGGTAGGTAGCGCTGCTGTGTGAAAAGTAATATTTCTGTGATGGCCGAGAAGGGCCATTGCTGTTGTGTGCTGAGTTTGGCTGCGCGACTGAGCAATGATGCGATGGTGTGATGCAGTGAAGTGATGTAGCGATGCAGTGGAGCGATGAGATGGCGCAGTGGCCCGATGCGATTATCATACCTTCACGTTCACAAACTCAGCATTCATTGTGATGGTCCTTCTCGGCCATCGTAGCTTTCCCTCGTTCTATGTGCATGGGTCAAGCCCATTCGTGCTGGTATGTGTAGTTCGAACAGTCAACGATGCGATGGGATTCCGAAGAAGAAAATTGCTGACGGTATTAGTCGGAGTGTACAGGTGATGTTCGCATTGACGTCGAACCCATATGGTGTAATATCAATAATAGCTATTCTGCTCAATGGAATGGTTAATGTAATGTTAACTGAAAACAATAACGAATAATGATCATATGTGTTTGAATTGAAGTCGAGAATCAATATGGCTACGACGTTGTGTTGACATATTCATGGGTATTACGTAGGCGATGTGAGGGGGTGACGAGATTAATGGAATTCCCTTGACTTCCGGGGGTTTCCTTGCATTCACAATCGAACAGTACCCACAGGGAACTAGACAGTTGTGTCATTGTTAATTATGTTTATGTTTCTTAATCAGCAATACCCAACTGAGTATCGCGCTACTTGAATTTTGAGACGTCCTTAGCCTCAACCAATGACGCCTCTAGAATGTTCCTAATATTAATGATCCGAATAGTGATGAGCTCGGCATCATTTTGATCAAGAATTGATGCATCTGTGTTGCTACGACAGCGATCTAACTTGATCTTAGTAGCAGACTCATTGACCCAATGATATAAGTTTAATCGCAGCTAGCAGCTGGCGAATATGTAAAAACCAAGCCAAGGACTTTGTTTAATTATAATCAATTAATTAGTGCAAGGTTTTTTATATAAAATATATTAATTTACATTTTATATATTTTTTCACGACTGACACTGTTTTGAAAGCTAACTATGGCCGAGTTATGTTGTATATTATTGGGTCAAATAAACACTTCTCATTCCGGTTGTCAAAAAAACAATTTTGTCGTGAAGTCGTAGCCCGATTGGCTGATTTATTGACGCTTTCCGCATTCGCTAAGTGTCGCGTCTGTTTTTTCTCAGCTGGCATTCTAACGTGTGAATGTAACGTTGAATCCTACACGATGTACTTCCACCTCTTTCATATTCGTTTCGAGAGTTGCATTTATTCTTCTTGTGAATTGCTCTCCGCTTTAAATGAAAATGGACTGCACCTGCCAAGGGCCGGCCACGCTAGTGGGCCAAGCATCACACTGGCCGTGACATCGGCACAGAGAAACACCCTAAAATAGCTCAACTATTGCTAAGTACACACCAACCCTATGCGATCTAATCGGGCCAACCAATTATCTGGAGCCGGGCCAAAAACGGTTCGTCTGCTTGGTGACACCCAACTCCTGACTGCCGACTCCTGATTAAAAAAAAAGGAATCGGGAGTCGGGAGTTTAGTCCAACTCTAGCTGGGTTGGGTTGGTGTGGAACTCCTGGTCCTGACCAACTAGGTGTTGGTATCACCAATGAGAGTGCACCACGTGCACGCGCGCGCACACAGGTCTCGCTTTTCACGTCATGGTCAGAACAGTGTCAACGGGTCGGTCCGGTTACTGTCTATCCCTCAGTCGGGTGTTTCACCAACTAGGTGGGGCGGGAAGAGGGGAACACCCCACTACCTCCAATTTACTCCAACTGCCAACGGTTGGTCAGTCTGCCGGTGTGTGATATGGCGCCACAACCCGAACCAGTAGAAAAGACAGAAGTCAGCCGCAGACAGTCCTTTTTAAATTAGACCCAGTTTAACGCTGTCCGTAACTCTTCAGTTACCTCGCTCCGTGTTTCGACTCATTATCTATTCGTAGTGTCCTACATTAACATTCCCCAAAAGCTCTTCGTTTTGTTCTCGAACATTCTATCGCAAACCCTCTTTGGAGTTATTGTACAATGTGTATTCATGAGTTGTTTATCATAAATTCTGTCATGCGTAGCCAATGCGTCAACGACGACATGGCTTGTGTGTGACGGCCCAGTGACGTCGACCTTTGTCACGTTCGCCAGTAACAGCAGAAAAACTCTGCTTCCCCTCATCTCTGCTTCCCTGCATCTCTGCTTCCCTGCATCTCTGCTTCCCTGTATACTGTCCGTGTCTGCGACTGGTGAGCACGGCACTGTTGCAAAAGACTATATTCCGGGTTTTGCGTCAATGTTGGATTTCCAGATGTTAACCATTATATAACGTTTGTTAATTCCTGCAAACTAAGACCCACATAACAGTACTTCGACCGTATCTGTAAAGTTGTAATGACCGCAACACATTGGCTTTAGTTTACAACTTGTAATCGAAAGAATAAACAGTCAACAGTTAAACGGGTAATACAGTCGACCGCTATCCGTTACCGCAAACTGCCGAACCCTACATTCCTCACCTCTTTACTATTAGCTCGTAACAGTTGTAACGTTCGTTCTACGTCCTTATGCTGATTGTTGAAATATATACTGTATTATACGTATATGACTACAAGAATATAATGCAGGGTCCCACATGTTATGTTACTGCATATGTGTGAATGTCAGACTCGGGCTAAATGTCCTGATTATATGTGCATTTCCAGTCGTTCAGACAGCAAGGGGCATAACGCTGTCGTTGTGGCCGTTGTCGCTTTGGTGTCTCATTGACGTGAGTGTTCTCGGCGATGAGTTCACATCATGCGGTATGGAGGTGTTAGCTTCAGGCTGTCTCCTATCTGAGCATTTCGCAGTTGGTTTCGTCGTTTTAGGAGTATCCGTGGTATATGGGGCGTCTCGAAATGTCACCTTTTTTCAGAGGCAGGAGGCGGCATAAACATCTTCTTGAACCGGGATGCATTCTGACGAATGGTGTGCCTGCGGTAACAACTGTACCTTTGCAACTGTGCCCTTGATGTCCTTAATCACCACATGTTTGGGAGAGAAAGGAGTGGATAGCTTGTTGGATTTCTTATCATAACCCATGAGCACAGTATCTCCAACTTGCAGGTCATTGTGAGCGGCCCTGTTTCTGTGATCTGCACATGTCTTTTGGGTCTGTTTTGTCTACTTATCGTTCCTCCGTGGTGCAGCATGGACTTTGTTGTTATCATGATCACCTTTCACTGTGACGTAAGAGTTTTCTTACAGGTTCTTTATCAAACACCTGTGTCAACCATCATTCTTACTTTGATGTCATTCACAGCGATCACGGTCATAGGAGATTTTTCTTTGTTTGTCCCTTTGTCGACCGGCTGTCAACCACCCACGCACATTCATCTTCGCTTGAGTCATAAGTCAGTTGTTGTACGCGTATCTCTGGTTGAACATGTCTAACCCGTTTGCTTTCCTGTTTCTTTTTTCTGCATACTTTTTCAAAGTGATTCCGTTTTTTGCAGAAATTGCAAGTCTGTCCTTCAGCAGGACACACTCCATCAATGCGTTAGTCAAATCCGCACTGTTGACAGATTATTCCATTGGCTGTTTGTTGCGGACGACTCGCACGGTCCAGTGGTCTATATTTGTTTCTGCATCCTTTCACGGGCTTTCTGGTTTTAGTTCGCGAGCATATTTTGATTTGCTGACCCTGTTGACAGCCTCAGGGCGAATTGCCTTACTCTGCAAACTTGCATTTTCTGCTGCTCTGTATGTGTCGATTGTTGACTCCAAAGATACGTTGCGCTCCTTCAGGAGTGCATCCTGGATACGACGATCTTGGACACCCAGGACGATTATATCGCGTAATATGGAGTTTCTGTAGTTATCGTAGAAATTGCAGGACTTAATGAGTATTGTTACTGATGTTAAGAACTGCTCGAATTTCTCGCCTTGCTGTTGGTTTCGGTTGTTGAATATAAACCTCTCTTAACATTCATTGGCTTCTCCGATCTCATCCACCGATCGGGGGTCATTGTCAGTGTCGAACGTAAACTCATTATATATCCTCAAAGCACCATCACCGACCGTGTGAAGTAGCAATGCAAGCTGATACTCGGCCGGCTGTTTCCTGAGTTGGGTGATCGTTGCGTAGTTCTTCCATTTTTACTTGAACAACTTCCAGTTTTCGGCAGTGTTGGACTCAAGATCCACCGGTGCCGGCGGTCGTATCCCGTGTACGGGCGCCAACGCTGCTGCGGGACCTAGATTGTCATTAGACATCTCAGGCTGTTGGCATATGTGTGCGTAGAGACTGTGACACAGAGAATGTCTGTACTAACAACTGAGAAATGTGTGGTCATTATACAGTTCACATTACCAATATGCTAATCACTGAGTGTTCACGTTTTGTTCGGAGCATCGAGATGTTATCACGGCAATATTGCAGGTGGGTGCAATCGTAACTTAACTATCAGATGTGCACGAGTTCGGATCCCATCCTCGTCGCCATCTGTAAAGTTGTAATGACCACAACACACTGGCTTTAGTTGACAACTTGTAATCGAACGAATAAACAGTCAACAGTCAAGCGGGTAATACAATCGACCGTTAGCCATTACCGAAAACTGCCGAACGTTACAGCATCTTGCATTATGACGTACCATAAGGGGACTGCAGCCTGGAACAGGTCCACACTCTCTTCGGTCAGCCGATACACTGGTGGTGTGACCGCGGACTCGTTGAAGTTCAGACAGCAGGTGTAGCATGGTTGTACATAAGCTGTTTTATGCCACTGATACGTATAACAGCAACACAGGTAGGAATACCCTGTAGTAGGACTTCCACTCGGCTGCAACTGTGTACAGTTCTGTTACCCTGGTAGACATTACAAGTAGAACAGCAGACAACAACAATATAAGTTGTGTTACCCTGGTAGACATTACAAGTAGAACATTAGGCAACAACAATATAAGTTGTGTTACCCTGGTAGACATTACAAGTAGAACAGTAGGCAACAACAATATAAGTTGTGTTACCCTGGTAGACATTACAAGTAGAACAGTAGCCAACAACAATATAAGTTGTGTTACCCTGGTAGACATTACAAGTAGAACAGTAGACAACAAGAATATAAGTTGTGTTACTCTGGTAGACATTACAAGTAGAACAGTAGACAACAACAATATAAGTTGTGCTACACTGGTAGACATTACAAGTAGAACAGTAGGCAACAACAATATAAGTTGTGATACCCTGGTAGACATTACAAGTAGAACAGTAGACAACAACACTTTAAGTTGTGTTACCCTGGTAGACATTACAAGTGGAACAGTAGACAACATCAATGTAAGTTGTGCTACCCTGGTAGACATTACAAGTACAACAGTGGACAACAACACTATAAGTTGTGTTACCCTGGTAGACATTACAAGTAGAACATTAGGCAACAACAATATAAGTTGTGTTACCCTGGTAGACATTACAAGTGGAACAGTAGACAACATCAATATAAGTTGTGCTACCCTGGTAGACATTACAAGTAGAACAGTGGACAACAACACTATAAGTTGTGTTACCCTGGTAGACATTACAAGTAGAACAGTAGACAACAACAATATAAGTTGTGTTACCCTGGTAGACATTACAAGTAGAACAGTAGACAACAACAATATAAGTTGTGTTACTCTGGTAGACATTACAAGTAGAACAGTGGACAACAACAATATAAGTTGTGATACCCTGGTAGACATTACAAGTAGAACAGTAGACAACAACACTTTAAGTTGTGTTACCCTGGTAGACATTACAAGTAGAACAGTAGACAACAACAATATAAGTTGTGCTACCCTGGCAGACATTACAAGTAGAACAGTAGGCAACAACAATATAAGTTGTGTTACCCTGGTAGACATTACAAGTAGAACAGTAGACAACAACAATATAAGTTGTGTTACCCTGGTAGATATTGCAAGTAGAACAGTAGACAACAACAATATAATTTGTGTTACCCTGGTAGACATTACAAGTAGAACATTAGGCAACAACAATATAAGTTGTGTTACCCTGGTAGACATTACAAGTAGAACAGTAGGCAACAACAATATAAGTTGTGTTACCCTGGTAGACATTACAAGTAGAACAGTAGGCAACAACAATATAAGTTGTGTTACCCTGGTAGACATTACAAGTAGAACAGTAGACAACAAGAATATAAGTTGTGTTACTCTGGTAGACATTACAAGTAGAACAGTAGACAACAACAATATAAGTTGTGCTACACTGGTAGACATTACAAGTAGAACAGTAGGCAACAACAATATAAGTTGTGATACCCTGGTAGACATTACAAGTAGAACAGTAGACAACAACACTTTAAGTTGTGTTACCCTGGTAGACATTACAAGTGGAACAGTAGACAACATCAATATAAGTTGTGCTACCCTGGTAGACATTACAAGTACAACAGTGGACAACAACACTATAAGTTGTGTTACCCTGGTAGACATTACAAGTAGAACATTAGGCAACAACAATATAAGTTGTGTTACCCTGGTAGACATTACAAGTGGAACAGTAGACAACATCAATATAAGTTGTGCTACCCTGGTAGACATTACAAGTAGAACAGTGGACAACAACACTATAAGTTGTGTTACCCTGGTAGACATTACAAGTAGAACAGTAGACAACAACAATATAAGTTGTGTTACTCTGGTAGACATTACAAGTAGAACAGTGGACAACAACAATATAAGTTGTGATACCCTGGTAGACATTACAAGTAGAACAGTAGACAACAACACTTTAAGTTGTGTTACCCTAGTAGACATTACAAGTAGAACAGTAGACAACAAAAATATAAGTTGTGCTACCCTGGCAGACATTACAAGTAGAACAGTAGGCAACAACAATATAAGTTGTGTTACCCTGGTAGACATTACAAGTAGAACAGTAGACAACAACAATATAAGTTGTGTTACCCTGGTAAATATTGCAAGTAGAACAGTAGACAACAACAATATAATTTGTGTTACCCTGGTAGACATTACAAGTAGAACAGTAGACAACAACAATATAAGTTGTGTTACCCTGGTAGACATTGCAAGTAGAACAGTGGACAACAACAATATAAGTTGTGTTACCCTGGTAGACATTGCAAGTAGAACAGTAAACTGTAAGATTCATCACGAAAGATCGATACTTTTTAATTGTGCCTTCCTCTTAGCTCCCTAGCGTATCCTCCCTACTGTTGACATTTTTATTATTCTACATCCATTGAGATGCACCATTTTGTTTTCAAGCGCCTCCGAGCTCGGATTCCCGAGAATTAAGGCGCCATCGAAATGGTCATTATCATTATAATCACCATTCGATGGGTGGGTGGCACACACGAGGACAGAAGACGAGTCAGCTTGACGTCCGTTTGCACCTGTCGTGACGGGTCGGGAGCGGCAATTATCTTTACATTCCGTTCGACAAACATCGCTAATCCGAAGGGCGACAATTAAGACGGATTACGAAATCCGGATAATCCCCCATGTAATGTGTCAATATTAGCGCGCCTGGCACTGATACTCGGCGCGGCCCGCTGGCAGGATGCCCCCGTGGAGCACAGGACGAGCCCGGCAGACGATCTCGTCAATGTCCCGGTGGCCTCATGCCAGTCACGTCACGCAACATGAGACAACGTGACGGTCTGTTGCGCCATTCTAGTGACTAATGACACCGCGAGACATCGTGCTGACGCCGGGTAAACAGGACTGCAGGTGGGGTTTTTAAAGTTACTTATCTTCGGCTATCCTTGCCGTTCTGTCTCATGTCAGCCCACCGGAGTTCGGTTTTTTGTCCATGGTCCGTCTCCACGTTGTGTTTGGTGTGGCCCCTTTCCTCTTCCTTTCTGGCGCCCAAGTAATCGCTGTTTTCGCTGATAGGTTATTGGTCGTTCTGAAGACATATCCGAGCCATTATCATCTTCTCCTTTTCAGGATGGTGCAATTGTTTTCAAGTCTTGGTGTCTAGTGTTGGCTTTTAGGTGGTTCTTGAGCAACCCTAGGATTCTTCGTCATCTGTGTTTTTAGGTGGTTCTTGAGCAACCCTGGGATTCTTCGTCATCTGTGTTTTATGTGGTTCTTGAGAAACCCTGGGATTCTTCGTCATCTGTGTTTTTAGGTGGTTCTTGAGAAACCCTGGGATTCTTCGTCACCTGTGTTTTAGGTGGTTCTTGAGCAACCCTGGGATTCTTCGTCATCTGTGTTTTTAGGTGGTTCTTGAGAAACCCTGGGATTCTTCGTCATCTGTGTTTTAGGTGGTTCTTGAGCAACCCTGGGATTCTTCGTCATCTGTATTTTTAGGTGGTTCTTGAGCAACCCTGGGATTCTTCGTCATCTGTGTTTTTAGGTGGTTTTTGAGCAACCCTGGGATTCTTCGTCATGTGTGTTTTAGGTGGTTCTTGAGCAACCCTGGGATTCTTCGTCATCTGTGTTTTAGGTGGTTCTTGAGCAACCCTGGGATTCTTCGTCATCTGTGTTTTATGTGGTTCTTGAGAAACCCTGGGATTCTTCGTCATCTGTGTTTTTAGGTGGTTCTTGAGAAACCCTGGGATTCTTCGTCATCTGTGTCGTTGCAGCCTGCGGAATCCGTGTAACAACTGCGATGCTTAGGAGATCGTCCTCACGCCAAGTCATTCTTGGAGAGAGGACTTGGCGAGTAAACTCAGCGCTTAGTTGAGATTTCGTATCGTGGAAACTCTTGCCTCCAATTCGCTGTGTTGATTTTATTTATTTATTTTTGAGCTACGTCTTGCTTCAGCCTGTTAGGGGCTTCTCTTGGCTCAAGTTTGTAGAGTTAAGTTTATGTGGTTGTGTCAGCGCTGGCTTCACACTAGCTGTGTTGCGTCTTTGTATTTGTGGCAATAGTTGCCTCTAGCCTCTGACTTCTATATTAAGCAGATACTATTATATTTGTCTCATCCCTTGTCCCGAGTTTGTTTCTTGCATATTTGTACATATGAAATGAAATGAAATTAAATTTATTAGACCAAGACCAATGATTACAAGTACGTGTTATGTTATATTACCTATACAATAGGTCAGGGGGGTCAAGTTAAGGCATTTAAATGCCACTACCACAAGAGCCACCTTGAATAATAATTGTAGCATAATAATAGTAATAATACATTTACGGAGTAATTTAGCTAATAATACATGAACGTGCCATAGTAAAGATTACAATAAAAATTTCGTACAGTAGCTTACATATACATGTGCACATATACGCATATAATAAGCACAACAAACAACTAAATGCATCAATATACATTACAATAAATTTATGTTAAAGACAACATTAAATCTACCTAGATATAATTAGCTAGTAATTACAAGGCGACGTATACATAGGGATATTTGTATGTATTTCATTGGTTGTATCCTACTTACCTAGTTGAGTATTTGTGGTGTGGCGGTCGTTGCTCACGGATTTTCTGTGTTGAGTATAAATCTATATTGATGTCAGCACATTGACATATTGGCTATGTCTGAATTCTGTGTTCATTCTCTGTATTTAATGTTATGTACTTAACTCCTGCTTAGGCTTTGTTGTTGTTAACTCTCCGAACTAAAGTCACGTAGACCGCGGTTCGCTTAGTTCGGTCGTGGAACTTGTAGAGATGAAGTGACTTTCATTCACTTTGCTTGTAATCCGGCGCGCTTCAACTACTACTTTGGTCAGACATACCCTCAATCTGTTGAATCGACGATGGATTTGCTTCAACTTTTAAGATTTTATGGCGAAGCTGTGTACCGTAGTACAGGTCAAAGTCTTACGTGTCGTTGCCGTCGGGCAGAGTATAAACAGTTGGTCTGCAAACGACAAGTCATTCGTCGCAGCTGTTTCTACGCGTGAAGAACCATTTGGACCGTTTTGAGAACGACCTCACACTGACGAAGGATACGGGCTCCGGTGGCTGTAAAGTCTAAACATTCGTACTCTACAGATTCAACAGAGAAGACAAAACGCTCTTGTGCAACACCACAGGTAAACGGCTAATTTTCACGTCCAACGAGAACCGTTGTCTAAATCGTCTGCGGGTCTAACGTTTGTAACTAGCGCAAGAGTTTTAGCGAACGCCGATTGTTGATAACTGTATTCTTGTTTACCTATTTTGCCGATTCTGACCCTCGTCGTAAGAAGTAAAAGATCTAGGATTTCGGAATTGGGAACATCGTTCAAACTACTGTAGATCGTTTAGCTGAAGACGACGTTCGTTACTAGGCCTTGATTATGTAAACATACATCACACAATTTCTCGAAATGTGTCGTGCATGATATTTTTACACATGGTCATGTTTTTGGTTTGTAAATCATATACTGGAACAATGCAGGGTGTCCACACACGGCGCCTGAATGATATCCCAGTTATGGCTACTGTCGTTGTAGTTGAGAGACGAAGCTTTATCAGTGTTGTTACTGCTGTACTGGTTAATCGTGTGGCGGGCGGCTTTGAACGTGGAGATTGTCCGAGATTACCACGGAGAGAGCTCGGCGTTTACCTTTTAGACGATCGGTTAACGCGTGTTGCGTTCTGGTTGCTAAAGTGGTCATAAATTAAAATAATGTAGACAAAGTGATAGGTATAGTTTAAAGGGATACGTCCAGAAGCGATTGTTTTGGCTAATGTAAATAATGTGCCTTAAAGAGGTGGTGGTCTCAATCTCTAACCTCACTACTACGTCTCGGTTAAGCTGCTTAGGGATTATCTCATGAAGCATCAATGCATCAAAAGGTTGGCCTAAGTTTGATGTGTTCGTATTTGTTGGGAATGGTCAGACAGCAACAGAAACTTTACGAAATCCAAACAAGTCGACATACTTAACTCGCTAAATTGTGTATCTCTTAAATCACATACTGCACAGATTTGGTAGAGGCATTGTGCACTTTGTGCAAATTCATTCATAGAACTACATATCAAGACAATCCTTTACTCACGGGATTAAGAAATCAAGCAATTGGGTGTCGAGTTTGTGGCATGCCGTACGAGTATAGGAGAGCCAAATCGCTACTCTTCAAACGATTAATTGTAAAACACATTCCCGTGATTGTTTCGTGAAATCGAACGTTACGTGTAACAGTGCTCGGCCAGCAGACACGGACCATAAAAATCGGGTTCAGGTGATTCGGCAAGACTGCCATGTTACATGTAAAATGTAAAGGTGCGTTCTTATACACGGTATGCAGTCCGTATGATCGTTCAAAGCGCCATCACCAACTCAACTTTTCGGGGAAGCACTCAGCCTCGCTGCAATTACTGCGCGAAGACTATTCGTTCAGATATCCACCAAAGTTTATTGCAATGTGCTTATTTATACGACTGAGTGAACCGGAGCAACATGGAGTAAACGAAATTGTACAAGCTTCGAAATAGCAGCAAGAGGATTCGAACCCGGGTTCTCTCGATTGAGAGTCCGGTGTTCCAACCGCTACGCCACCGCGCCCCGTGTACCTCCGCCTGTTGGCAAAACTGGATGCGGTGCGTCGACGAACTTCGATCGACGTCCAATGTCGACGTCCGGCCTGTAGACACAGGCGAAATAAAACGGCAGCAACTCTATGTCGGCGTGTCACTCAACATAAATACCATATCTCACCGTCCCCCAGTGCATTCTTTGAGTTGCTTGGCAGCCCTTTGAAGTATAATTAATAGGCGTATACGCGGACATATAATTTATAATAAGTTCGGATACAGTCATCGCATGACTTAATGTTCCTGTTGTCGTGTTGCCTTTTGTTTGAGTAGATGATAATTAAGATAGTGCACAACTATTGTGTGGCGAACCAATTCAGCTACGCGGTGGTGCCTAATGGCCGACTGCGCCGTGTGTGCAGCCACGTGGAATGTCGTTCTTTGCCCAGCGCCTGTAGTCGATGGCAAAGATTTGGCGCGCGCCTTTCTTTTACTGATGCACCACTCAATTAGCCATTGCGAGAAGAAGAAATGTACGTGCGTCGATATCTGGCGGTGTGCCGATAAGGCAGTCGTTATTCCGTTCTTTGTCTACTCGCTAACTGTTTGGCCGCCTCCTGGAAATAAGACCGCCCATTGAAGTCGTAGCCTATGAGCGCAAATGAACGTTTGATCACGCGCCGTTTAAAGATATGCACGTCACAGTATTATTAACTGGTTGTCGTCAGACAATCGGGGCAATTCTGTTAGTGTTTCGGTAGGCCTATCATTTGGTAACGATGTATTAAGGAGCAGGTTCTGCGACGTGTAGATCGCATGCTGCGAGTTGAGAAGCTTAGTTAGCTTTACTCAGACGAGTCGTTTCGTTGAATATAGAGGACACGCTCACGCAAGTAATTGTTTGTTATTTCTTTAACATATGTGTTGTGGTGGGACGGCAGCCAATACAATCGACTGCCTTTATTTAGGATAAAGGTCCGTTCACACGAGCGATTAGTTGTCGGATTGGTCGGGCGACACTGTATCGCCCGACCAATCCGACAACTTATCGCTCGTGTGAACGGGCATGTTGATATTAACACTGCTTTGTTCGTGTTTGAGCACATCATAGTTTGTCATTCTTACTGTATTCTTACTATTATAAACTAGCATTCATCGGCACGCCCTTCAAAACAGTTTATTCTTTGTTGAATGTGTTTATAATCTTTCCATAATCCAACGCAGTGACAGTGCCATGATATATGTCAGTATGTTGCTATAACAAATGCAATGTAATACGTCATATCCGCTGCCCAGCGTTTTGTCATTGACAAAGCTCCAGTAATTGCGCAGTTGCGTCATCGGTGTATTCTACTTGGTTCGTCGAACACCGATAAAAAGAGCATAGTAATACAACGCTTGTGTGTACCACATATGAGTTTCTTTCAACGCTGTCCGCATCGCCGCTACGTTATGATCTCTAAGTCTGACACGACTGCGTGCCGGCAGCAATTTCTGAATAACAATTGTCTGGCACACGTTTTATGCGATTAAACCTAACCACAGCCTATAGAAAATACAATATTTGTTATATAATGTCATGCAACGGTGTAGGAGATAAAGATACAGTACTCTGAATATTTGTAAGTATTCATACAATAACTTATCAACAAGAACAGTCAATGTCAATTAAACTGACCAATTACAATTTTGATAAAGTTACAAAATCATATTAGTTTATTTAAAATATGAACGTAAAACGACGCATAGAACTAGACAGTATTAACGTGATTAATAAAATATCTAGGCTGAGATATACCTCTTTGCCATCATAAAGTGTCACATTTAAACAATAACCAGATAGATCAATTGTTACGAAATTAACTGTTGGTATTTAGGAATAAATGACTGCGCCCTATCTTATTGAATCCATCTTTGCGTTCCTAACGCATCTCGAACGAATGAATAAATACTAAATGTAATGCTTAAATACTAAATTCAAATCACGATTACACCACGGTGTAATCTCACGATTACACCGTGGTGTAATCGTTGCATAAGTGCCACATGCTAGGGACGTTTGTGCAATATTATCGGACAGAAGCTAAAGTATGTCGTAATCAGTTTGTATAACTGTTTAATCCTGATTATTAACGTTTCGATAGCTTTACCGTTAGTTCCAGAACTATCATTCGTCACATTGCGAAATTGTGCGTAATAATAAAAAATGGTCTTTACATTAATTGACATTTTTGGTCAAGATCAAGTAAAACACATTCTCGTGGGGCATCCGTATATTTCGACGTGAAAAGTCTCACCCAAGAGAAACACTTGTATTTATGGCACGAGGCGGTTTTTTCCGTGACGGGTGTGAGTTCCATTTGCACGTGCGGACTGAGAGAAAAGGCAAGAGCTTACGGGATGGAAGTCATCAAGAAAAAAACAAAATACTTGTCAACAGTACCAACCAGAACACCCCATTAACATTATAATGAACGGTCAGAACCTTAATGAAGTAGATTATTTACAATATCGTCGGTCCACCTTAAGATGAAACCTCCACAACAAAAGGCCAAAACAATGTTTCTGTTACGTCAAGATTAAACATAATCTGGAAGCAGAGACATCGCCTTCTAAATTTAAGTTTACTCTCTACTGTACTGTAATCTCTACATTCTACATCCATTCACCATCATCTATGGATGAAAGATGGAGTCCAAGAGCAGAGACAGAGAGAGGAAATGCTTCTGTAGACTCCTTCGCAAGTCGATTCCCTTTCTGAAAAGCAAGAGTCCTTGTTGTCGACGGCGAAACGACGCAAACTCTCCTGGTTTGGCCACATCATCCGACACACCATCTCAAAAAACATCCAGCAAGGCACAAGGCAAGAGAAGACAAAGCCGCAGGAAGATAAACTGGTCGAATAACATATAAAAGTACCAAAGCAAAGTATACCGACCTTACAGAGCACAGCAGAAGACAGACCAAGATGGCGAAGACTCTGGTGAAGGTTAAAAGTTACGTGTAACTGACACCCGGATTACAAGTTCTCATCCCCATAATTTGCGTTTGTCGGACACTACGTCACCCATGTTTGACCCATAACGCGGTGTCATAACGCCCAAACTACAAACGTATAAAGTCAATTGGCCATTTTCATCCGAACTACGGTATTATCGAAACGTGCTGCTCGCACTAGTTCGCGATGCCAAAACAAAGGTAAGCGGTCCAAGATAAGCTCAAATACTGCGTGCACTTCAAATCAATTAGATCGGTAGATATGTCCGCTATTATTGGTAATTACAACGTTGAAGTCTCCCGATTTAGACTTCGGCCGTACGAAGCAGCAATGCTGTTTTGGTGCAACGGTTCCTACTGATTCGTCGTTGGGCAAATGTCTTTGTCGTGGGTAAAGTTATCGTAGATTCCGATCACATACCGCATCGATTAGGTACAATTAAACACTCCGTTGTCAACATTCTAGCCGTGGCGAACGGTTGGTACAAACGAATTAAAGAATAAACCGAAATATGAAATAAGCAAACAAATTAATATGAAATTGTTACTCCCTACAAAGATATCTCCCAAGTCTGTGTCTGTGTGCAGATCAAACGATATTGAAGGGTCAATGGATATATTGTTCATATCCTCGAAAATGTGTAGGTGTTTTTGTCATATTGACACGCCGTTGGTCTTGATTAAACTTCAAAGGGTAGACTTGGTGATTAATTGCATTGCTTTTTTTGTGTGGCCCACATTGCCATCAAACACCCATTTGAACCAATGAAAACATCTAAACGTGCGTGGCAAATGAAGGCGATCACCAATCAGTGTTGAAGTCGCCGTGCCAGATAGATCGGGGATAGTGAATATGTCACTATGTGGGAACAGTGTTAGGCACGTACGCACGCACGCTCGCACTCACACGAACACACACACACACACACACAAGCACACACACTCACGCACACGCGCGCACACGCGCGCACACGCACACACACGCACACACGCACGCACGCACGCACGCACGCACGCACGCACGCACGCACACACACACACACACACACACACACACACACACACACACACACACACACACACACACACACACACACATAAGCGTCCTATGTTCGCCCAAGTGTATCTTAATATCCAATAAGCACTTCATGCACCTACAAAACTGAACGTTATGAACACACGTTGTGGCATTCTGCCAAGCGGAACGCTCGATTCCGACCAGGAGTGCTGGTTAAGCCGACTCGCGTTGCCGGCCGCCTACGCCAGAGATTGGGGACGATAATCACCAGGAGATTAGAGCGGATCAACCGTGCTCGAGCTCGTCTCGACCGTTCTTAAGACGACAGCTCTTGTCGACGGATAATCCATTTATGAGAGCAACGTTTTGGGCGACCCGCTACATTTTTAAGGGCTTTTCTTGCGTTTTATCTCTGCATTATTGAACGCCGCCGAGAGCGAGCGAAGAAAGCCGCGCCTTCTTACTCCACGTCGAAGACAGTAAGTCAATGGCCGGCTTTACGGAAATAGTAGAACGTTTGGCGTCGGGGGCTTATAAGATTTATATGTACATTGACAATGTGTGTAGTGGTCATTTGTTGCAAGCATTGTAATTTTGTTTGTTAATCTTTGTAACCAAAGTCAATAAATATGTGTTCGTATGTAACAAATGTGTATTCACACGTAGTAAAGCTGTGATCACACGGAATAAAGCTGTGATCACTCTGAGTAAAGCTCTGATCACACGGAGTAAAGCCGTGATCACACTGAGTAAAGCTGTGATCACACGGAGTAAAGCCGTGATCACACTGAGTAAAGCTGTGATCACACGGAGTAAAGCCGTGATCACACGTAGTAAAGCTGTGATCACACGGAGTAAAGCCGTGATCACACTGAGTAAAGCTGTGATCACACGGAGTAAAGCTGTTTTTTCCCGAAGTAAAGCTGTATTCATAAGATACAAATATATGTGTTCACGTGAACTAAATCATACGATGTAAATGTGTCATACGGTATAAATGTATGTTCGCGTGAAGCAGATATGTGTTCACGCTGTACATTGTTCCGACGCAATAAATTTCGGGAATTAGTACTTTTTAACGAAATAATAAACAAGTTATCGTTGCGCTTATTATATTTTGGTTGGAAAACATTCGAACTCGACAAGGATTAACATGTATACGTGTATCCGTTTATTTGGCATCAAGTGTTGCTGAGTAACATTTAAGCTGGTCCGGACTAACTAATCCGGTCTGCGGACGATTGCATTCACGCACAGGCGAATTAATAGCTGGAAATGTACTTTAACAGTTGGAAGTGTACTTTGGCGAGAGAAAAAACGTCAAATAAATTGCGTATGCACGTTTGGCGTGGTTATTATATGTTTGTGTGAAAACAGTCAGAATGCGACGAGGATCAAAACATATGTCACCATTCGACGACATTGGTTCGATTGGGGTCTCATTGTTAAACATTTGTGTTACAATGATTGTGTTATTACATCGTGTTAAGTTGTCTTACGTGCATCTTTCGGTGTCTTCCGGTAATCAAAATTATTGCGTGTAAAGCCAGTCGTATATTCAACCGTGCGAAATATGGCGGACAAAATTACCGAAATATCTTGCCCCGAGCAAGCCGTAAGACCGGACTAAACTATCGGAACGATATCATTATTACGGTACCACGCCAACGACAGAGGTTGCGATGCACTAAAGTATTGTACGCTGTCTAATGTCAATGTACGGCATTGAAGGAAATGTCAATAGATTCGTACTAATGTACACTAATTATAAACTTTGAGTATCAGTTGTACCGGAGTTATCCGTGCGTGTTGATAACTGAGTCCTTGAAAACAAGTATATTGTATACATTGGTCGTGTTATTTTTACACAAACTCTTCCGCTATAAAATGAACTCCCAACTGTGGCGTCTGACAGATTGCGCCGAGATTTGCCAAAGCATTCGCTAGGTGGCGCCTCTGACTTTAACTAGACTTGCATTCTCATTAACGTCGTGGGACACGAATTCTAGTTGGAGTTTGGTGTTCGATTCTTTAGTTATATGATTGTAGTTACTTCGGAGCTATTGTTTAAACATGGAAGAGTATGACAATTAATCACAACTGATCAATTTACAGAAACACACTTTGTAGTACTGGGAGGAAATAATAATAGTTGCCACGTGTTTTTATGTTTTAAAAAGACACATACTTATTATAAATTTGCATGTGGTGAACATTTTGTGGCCAAATGACTCGAAGACGACAGATGTGCAAAAGGGCTAAGCGCACTGTGCATCAGCGCTTATGCGGGATGAACAAATGTAAAAAAAGTCGCAATATACTGGGGGCGCCCTCTAGTGAGTATGGTGTCGAGGAAAAGCTGTATCGCATTGCCCGGAGTCAGTTTGTTTTACACAAATCACGTGAGGTCGCGGATGCCCATATAGCTACATATTGGTGGACGATACGCTCTCTGATCTGAAGGCGGATATGCGAAGAAATGTTTTGTGGCGATGTGTGTTGAAGGCCTGTGTTAGGTACAGCGTCGCGGCCACGGTGGGCTCCGTCTACGCTTGTTGAACTCTGACAATTACAGGTGTAAATAGGAGCAAGAGGCAGACATATGTCACGCCGGTGCTATGGCACAGTGGATAATGTTGGAGTTGGATATGACAAGCCAAAGACAAACAAAGGTTGACAAGTCAGCGGATGGCTACATCATGCAGTGGGTGGACAAGGACTAGGTGAAAAGCAAAATAGTGCGAATGCCCGACGTCATTTCCGGCGATTGTTTGGCCGTGGGCACGAAACAATCGCGTATCTATGTCAACGCGTGCTCGATCGCGTCCAAAATTATTCAAACGTCCGGTCGGCCGAAGCCCGCTTCTCCACTAAAGGCGCGATGGGTCATTCCACGTCTATTGCGGTCGCGTCGAACGGCTGCGGGTTACATAGGCGGAAAACTTCCAAACGGACATCCATTTCCAACGACAGTGTGACCAACACAAACAATGTTGTACGTATTGAACATACTACAGTTGGTATCCGCTTCAAGAAATTAGTACATGAAAGATGGAGATGAGTGACCATTACTGGTGTCAATGTACCCGTTTTCATTGTTCTGTGTGGTTTTCAACGGCCATTTATCCAAGATACTGCAGTCTACCCCGGGTTCAAATACCACAAGTCCACCTGGTGGGTTATTTTGAACTACAGAATGGTGTTTGTTGCAAGACCTAACTTGTAGGTATATTCGTTGCGTGTATTGACTGTTGACACGACTGAGAGATAAACTGTGTTTCAATTATGTTACTTGATGTTTGTGTGGTTTTACTGGTTTTGCATCTAAAATCTAGTCGAACTCTGTCAATCATTTCTCTCGCAGGTTGATGCAGTGCGCGTGTCATGGGCCTGGCCGAGTGCCGAGACAGCGTGTTTTGATCGTGTTCAGTTACGGTGTTAACAATATATCGTCCGAAATATTTATTTCCAACAATATTTCACATAATTATTCACGCAGAAAATTTCGCCATGATGTAATTATCTAAAAAAAAGTCTCGAATACTGTATGTACTGCACGGTAGTTGTAGCTAATCGTGTGTTAGACGCGAAGGGAGTTGACGTCAAAACGTATATTCACTCCCCTAAAAGTCTAAGTTACTAATTACAACACTTGTACAGGTACCGAGATACTGTCACTAAAGATTATTGCTATTCATTTTGCTATATAGGCATTTCTACATGAAACAATAAAAACAATAACTGTGTATAATACATGTAAAACACACCACGTTTCACAGGTGCAGGTCACGTCAATATCTGCGACTAATTTGTCGCAAAAAACTGGCTATATCACTGGTAGCCAGTGCTGTGACCGTTCCGGGTGTAGAAGGGTATATACCCGACACCGGGGTATCTTCTGGGGTCCGCGGGTTCTGTTCCAGACTCGGAGCTGTGACGGTACTAGTGGCTATGTATTGAAAGCAGGAGCTGTTCCAATATGTACCCGGAACGGGTGGTTCGTGGGGATTGTTTTTATATATGCCGAAGAACATGATGTGTTTTCAGACGGTGATTAAAATTAAATTTTGTCTGCAAAGGACAATGTTCGAGGTAAACGTTGGGGCGTTCGGAACAAAGCAGCGGTTTGGTCAAAGATCGAACATAATGGAACATATTGAAATACTGTTTTTGAGTCGTGACAATGTGAAGAAATCAACATTCGCAGGACACGATAGTCCAAGATAAAGGAAGCCGTATAATTTCACTGAGCGATGCCCACGCATGTCTGCCACTTCCATGACTGGTGGAAAACGGCCAAAAGACGTATAGACTACGAGGGTTCGGCCACAGCATATGTTCCCGTCGGTGGTCATGTTGAAATGTTACGTGATTATGAAAACGTCAAGACGTGCATGTCATCATGTTGCCAACATTGTAAAACTATTTGTTCCAAAGAGCATACTTATAACTCTTAGCCTACCGTGAAATCTGACATATTTTGCAAATTATTATGAAACGTTAATTATTTCTTCCGGAATTTCTACCACTCTCAACATCTTTTCAATATTCACCGTCTACGATCTCGTCGATTTAGAAGGGCCGATGCAAAAAATGTCAATGATGCAAAACTTGGTGGCTGCACACAGCACGATCTTGTCGAATAAGATAAGTGAAATCGGCCAACTTATGGTTTTAGGCCACACGTTCAATGTGAAATTACGGTCTGACCCCACGTGTAGCGACGTCCAGAATGCGCTAAACGTTCGGTTTATCTTCCAGACTAACCCTGTCACTCGACTGAACCAGCAAAAGATCGAACAAGAGTCGACGACGACGATGGGAAACGAGAAGACGAACGACGGACAGACGAGACGAAGCTACAACAACAAGGCCGGCCGAGGCGAACCGTCGATGAAGAAGACAACGAGCCAGAACACGCTGTCGGTGACGGTCCTCAACAAGAAGGCGTCGCCGCGCCTCGACGACTCCCTGGACGACAGCCCGCTCAACCGGCTGCCGGACACGACCGCGCTCAACAAGCTCAGCTATCGCAAGTTGGCCATGGCCACGCCGTCGACCGCGAAGCTGCGAGATCGCGAGAATCGCTTCGTCAACGACGCCATCTCGACGAACGCCGGTCGCACGCGTTACCGCGACATCATCCCGCGCTACGACGCCGCGCACGACCTCCACTGTCAGGACTACTTCCGACGTACGGACGTCCGCAATCTCATCGGAGTCACGTGCACGCTCAAGCCGGTGAGTGTCGTAGTGTGTCGTACGCACCAGAGCTTAGTCTCGCTTATCCGACTCTCGCTCGCCTTCGTGAACTCGCCGAGAAGAGAGTCTGGCTCCAAACACATGGTTTGATTGTTACCGACTGCATGTTGTGAAGGCGAGGCGAGTGTGACGCGCCAGCAGCCAATCAGCGTCATTGTCGAGATTCTACACAATAAAATTAGTTGCTTTGAGTCAATATTATAATCAAAGTTTAAAGTTGATTCGAATTGCATCGCATAGACTAGTAAAAGTTCACCATTATTTGATGAGTTAGCCAAGTCTCCGGATGAGCACCTAATTAAGCTAATTATGAATGCATCCAGATTCTGGGTGCATACATACTTTCCGTCACTATAAAAAAACTACGGTTTGGATCTAAGCTCTGGTGTGTGCGATGAACCGTGGCGCCACATCCCTGGATAATCGAGGCCATTCAGAGCTTGGAATCAGAGCATAAGTTCCGTTCTGACGGAACCCGGACGCATACCCAGATTATGTATATAATTTACTTCTCATCTGGGGATTTGGCTAACTCATATCATATAAGAGTAAACTGTTATCAGTTTACCCAATGCAGTCTAAACTTTGATTATATTGACACAACTTAAATGTCACGTTGAAAAGTTAAATCATGCAAAATATGCGTAGAATCTCGATACTGACGCTGATTTGCTAATGGCGCTTCACGGTAACGTCTACACACAATGTCAAACCATGTCTCTGAGGCCAAACTCTCTTCTCGGCGAGTTCCCGGAGGCAAGCGAGAGTCGGATAAGCGAGACTAGGTTCTTGAAGGTTTAGCAGAGGGAGCATCGCCCTCTGTCCGTTGATTGTCCTTTACATCGACCGCGTGACGATAATTGCTTCGATTACGTTTAAATGTCCATCCTCGATTTGATTAGCTCTTTTTTGAGCAAATGTGTTATTTAAATTTGATAAAAACATCCAGCAAATTATTAATTATTTAATTAGTCAGTAAAATTTCGGCGAAAAGAGGCAATAATGGTGCCGCCTCACTATACTATATCATAAGGCCATTCACACTTTCCAAGCTACTCGATATAACGATCAAAATCAACCGACGTTTTGGAGGCTATGCATCTAAAATAGTTAATAAAAACTTACCAACAATATCAAGCGAGTTGCTTATACAGAATGTATTCTAAAAGTGGGATATTATTGTCAATTCTCCGTTTAATTGGGTACTGACTTGTTTCCACTCGGCGAGCGAACATTGTCAGACTACGACACCCGTGACGTAGAGTAATTTCGCAGTATGACGCAGCCCATGAAAATCAGAATAGTTTCAAATGGTAAGTCTTAGTAACTCCTATCGGAGCATACGCCCAAACCATGACTTTTGTTTCCATTTAAAGTATTCACCCGTGGAGTGGATGGCTTTATCCCAGACGCGAACTATTGTCTCAACTTTGTTCGCTTGGCGGCGCTACTGGTGTGCATTCGGTGACGTTTTCGATGTCTAGCGATTCTCAGTAGGCAGCCAGCCTGTTGATTCTCTCTCCGCGACGTGTCCGAATGTAGGCTTGGGGATTGATACGCGTAGACTTGCTTCATACACATATCCGCCATTAAATGTATAAATAATAGAAATACAAAATGTGCACATTTCGTTAAAGGGAATGTACAAAGAGTTTCATTGAATAACTGAACCACTGATTTACTGAAATTGGGACATGACGACAATGTATTAGTATTTATAACATCTCGGTTGTAAAAAAAATAATACTGCATAAAATATGTTATGTTGCTTGATATTTTAAAAAGTACACGATTTGGCGATGAAAATAAAACATGCCAGTTTTACGACATAATATTGAGATCGCTTTACGGCATTAAAAGACAGGCCAGTATATCTTCACCAATCGTTGTACATACCCTAAGCGAACTTTCTAATTCAACTAACTTAATACGTTAAAGAAACAAATTCGCCACTTAGTGAATTGTCCTTAGCCTAAACTGGCCGTCTCTCGGCAATTCAAGTAATGTTTCGATAGCCGCCAACGACAGAGTAATAGAGTTTATTGTTGTAGCTGAATACATTTAGGTCACGATACACACCATTCGGTTTAATTAAAATCGGCGTCACGTATTCGTAATAGAATACAGAATTTATTTGGTTGTCTCTGGCAGGGATTGCAATCGTTTGTCATTCCTGTGGAGTTTCGGCAGTAAGATTAATTAAAGTTTAAAAAAAAAGACTGCACATCGCAGCGGGGCGTACACAAGGTGTACACAAGGCGTGTACAAGGGTACACAAGGCGTACATAAAGCATACACAAGGCACAAACAAGGCGTACACAAGGCGTACACTAGGTGTATCAAAGCAGCTACGCGTATATAATGTGTACTCGTCCATCTGTGAATCACAACTTTAACATTGTATACCGATTTTGAAAAGCACTTGGTTCTGATGCGTCGCTGAGCCCTTGTTTCACTTCCGTGTTCGGTGACCAATGGGGTAGTGTGTGTGTGTATATATATATATATATATATATATATATATATATATATATATATATATATATATATATATATATATATATATATATATATATATATATATATATATATATATATATATATATATATATATATATTAAATCCAAATCCCCAGGGGATGAGGGTCAAAATGTCAAAAAGGCTGTAAAAGGCTCTGTCATGGGAAATATAACAATGACGCCTACACATTTATCCCTGGATGTATCCAGCAATGTTGAATACTTTTGAAGTTATTCCAGTTTGTCTGTACCCTCGTATAGGTGTTTATTGATAGAAATCGTCTAGGGGGAGTAGGATAACATACAAACGCTAGCTTTGTCATACAGACATTGTAGCTACCCATAGACGCGGCGTTAACTAGACAATGTCTATGGCTGCCTTTCTTCGTGTGCAACGCCGGGTAACTCAGCTTAGAGCGAGCATTGTATAGCACATATCTTTAGACAGTTGCAACCCACGTGATTGTCTAGTTACGTAAATAAAACACGTCACAGCGTAAATAAAACACGTCATACACACACACACACACACACACACACACACACACACACACACACACACACACACACGCACGCACACACGCACGCACGCACGCACGCACGCACGCAACGCGCACGCACACGCACGCACGCTCGCACACGCCACAAACACGCACACTGCCTCATTAGTTCGTGTCCTTCGTTTGTTCCCGCTCTCTTCATGAACGAAACCTAACACGAACTGAATAAAACATATTGAAGTACCATGCAGATTGCAGTTCACTGCGCTCTCGATCGACCCAGTGACGCACTCGCGGCTCAAACAGCGACGGGCTCAATTAGCCCTACAATACAAAGCACAGCTTACGGCTAATCTCGACTCGCACTGACTCTCGGCCCGCAAGTCGGTGACCAAACAGACTAAACGAACGGCAAACACCACCTCGCGGCAGGTCGCCGGCCACGCGCTGTCGCGCTGACAACCGAACGTTGTCGGCAATTATTAGCCCATTGTTCCACGCCGCCAGGCGGCATTGTGCGGCACTCGTAATGCGCCGCCGGCAGTCAATAGACTTTTTGCTCGATATGTACTGGTCTCGTTATTGAATTAGCCAGCGCGTGCGTCCGACCGTGAGTAGACGTAGCAACCTTTGTGCGTCGCTACGCCACAATCGTGTCTTGGTACGCCTGCTCATGCGTCGGAGCTTTCGTGGTTATTCGGGTGGTGAGCGGGCAGGTCCGAGCTCTCCGTTAAAGTTAAGGAACATTTCTCCGCGGTTGAACGCGTTCCGGGGTTAACCGTGTGCGCTGCTGTTTCCAGGGCGAGAAGGACGTGAAATTCCGCCGATAGTCACCCGCACCGCCACCACCGCCGCCATGTCCTCACTGAAATCGGGCCGCTCCAGGCAGTCGGCCTCCCCGCGACGGAGCGTCGCCGGCCGGGAGAACAAAATCTACCGGACGCCTCCGACTCCTCCGCCGCCGGAGATGGACCGCTTGGAGCGCAGCTTCACCCTCGACTGCATCGCCGTCAGCTCGATCTCGCACGACTACTCGAAGACGAACCCGAAGCTCGGGCCGGCGTTGCCGCCGTACAACTCCAAGAAAGACAATCACGCCACCAACTACTTCAACTTCATCGGCGTCCCTAGGACCCTGGCCAAGACGAAACAGGTCGGTGATCACTCGCGGCAACTGCTGCACGGGTTACGTGGATCAACTATCGGCTCTGTCCTGTAGTTCCGTCCTCCTATGTCCTGTCCACTGTTAGCTGGTTCTGTCGCAATGTTTATTTATATTTAATATGTAATATATCAACATAAAACGTTTTTGTTTAATTCGATTGTTTCGCCCGTCTCGGTTCAGACTAATTTCGGGAGACGTTGAACCTATTTTATTTCCACCACGACTCGCCTGCTCGTTTGTACAAAGATGTTATTTTGTTTTGGCGAAATCATCGGAAAACCTATTACGTTATTGTTGACAGTATCCGGTCAGAATTCGGCGAAAAAACTACTGCAAAGCAAATGTGGTCCGACACAACAGAAAACTATTCACACTTTAGCAAGTTACCCGATCTAACGACCAAAGCAAATTCATTCGATGATTCCAACAGAAGTACGCACTTAAACTGACTGTGCACATTACTTAAACTATTCACACTTTGCACATTTGATCACCAATGAACCCGATTAGTGATGGCCAAAATCTATTGAGTAGGGCGTTTTAAGTAGCACCAATATTTCATTACGTTCCTGCGAACTATGATACCTCCTGCAGCGGCGCCCCCACTCTCGCCTGGGTGTTTGTTATAATTTTACAATTTAGAAAGTTCCTAATTCCTGCTTCAGATTTCCTCAGAAAAGCTTCAAACGTACACTATTGTAATTTGTAAAAGTAGACAAAGACCTAACCGCAAGAACAACAATGTTGTTTATTAATAGTTGGCGAAACTTTCTGTTGGTTCGGAGCCAGAAGTATGAGCTCGTCAGAGCCAACTCTTATATTATTAACGATTTCACTAATCTACTGGTGGATTAGTTGGACGGAACTACACTTAACGAGGCGACGTTGTTTATGTATATAATTAAACGGATGAGGTTCTTCGTGGTGCCAAGTGGATCGATCTGCGAGCAATATGTATTTTCAGGCTATGTTGTTGTCTGTTCCGTTCCGATTAACAGCATTACGTGAACAGCATACAATGTCATTTCGTGTACGATTTTTTTTTCAAATTGGAAATCATTCCAAACTTGTGCGTGGCTTATGGTTAAATATCAGCGCTAAAAACGCGAAGTGCAACTTTATATTAAGCAAATACAGTTATAACATTTTCCGGAATTTATACCAAGCGAAGGTAATCGCAATTAGCGTATTTGTACTTCACTTACGTAAACGCTGTGTACTCCTGGTCACGTGTGGTATTGACACACGGTCTGGGAACTGTTGCCTGTCGCATTACAACTAACAGACAGGTAGACAGTCTTTATAAGCAAATGCATGTAGACGTAAAACTGTCATTCGCTGTGATTGTTGCATTGGTGCGCGGTGTGGCTACGAACTGTCAAGCTGAAATATGCGATGTGTCTTTGTGTGGAAGAGAAGAAATGTTGTACGCGCGACGCGTCAGTTTTCTTTTTCTGTATCATTCCAGATCAACTGACTATTTTAATTTTCATGTGAAAGCTATCCATCCAAAGGTTTACATGCGTATAATCACCGCCAGTTTGTATTCAACGTGTTCATTCCCACCGAGCATAACACATGCAGACAGGGTATACCCCCACTGATAAGCTCGTGTTGACAAGCATACTTGAGTTGTTACTTATGATCAGAGCGTTGTGCATAGAAAGTGTGTTCAGCCTATCTATATTTTGACTGTGTTGGGTTTGTCGCATGTGTCCAATAGATGGTGACATTAACAGTACGAATTTAAACAGAACCCCCCCCCACACACACACACTAGTGGCTGATTAACTCCTATTAACGAAGTGCGACTTTCGTTGTTAATATTACAACACTAAACGGAAATGTTGTCGGAAAAAACTGTAGCACTATTCCGATATGTCACATAAAAGTTTCACGCCCACGAACAAACGCAACCAGCGTCTTCCAGAGCGTACAAAACAAATGTAATTTAAAGATATTTGCTTTTTGATCACCGTTGACAGAACAAAGGCTTGGTGTGCAGTTTGGTCGAAACTTCTGTGTTCCATTCAAATATCTATGAAGCATTCTTACGATGTCTGACTCAACAGAAACCGGTTGTGGCTTTGTATTCCGATAGAAGCCGAATTAAATTAGTGCACCTTTTAATGGTGTCACTCGGCACCAAATACTGAATCCTATCAATGGCATTGATTACTCTAATGTCGACGTGATTGTGTTGTCTATAATTATTGTGTTCTGGTACACTTGAGTGTCCGGATTGAACGTATACTCTCATGATGGCGTGTTCCTTGTGTAGTGCGTTTGTCTTGAAAGTTGTACAGTCGAACTTCACACAGAACACTTAACTTCACATTTTACACTTTTATATATAATCATCGGTGGACGTCGCTAATAGACACCGAGTATGTTGTGTAACAGCTGTGCGCAGGTTTTATATCACACGACTCATGTATTTGTTATGTGTAGCTTGTCTGAATTTTTTTGGTTATTTGGGGAGAAGGACATGTGTATTCATGCGCACGCATACACATAAGTACACGTGTGATACAAATGTGATACAATCTCCACGGAGGTTCAGAGTTTGTGTTAAGCTATGAAATCTGCGTAAGCAATGAACATACATACATCTAAACAACGGTTGAAGTAGTATATAGTGACTTACACTGCACGAAGAAGAAGCCAAAGTAACCACCTGTCTGTTCCGTTAAGTCGTTGTACACAAAGCACCTGTCTGTTCCGTTAAGTTGTTGTACACAAAGCCCGATAAGTGTTTTTGTATCGTGCTAATAAAGAGTGAACACTGCTGCGTCGTCGTCTTTTGTGTGTCCGGGTTGGGGGTCATTAGACATGGTCATGGTAGTCATTAGACATGGTCATGGTAGTCATTAGACATGGTCATGGTAGTCATTAGACATGTTCATGGTAGTCATTAGACATGGTCATGATAGTCATTAGACATGGTCATGGTAGTCATTAGACATGGTCATGGTAGTCATTAGACATGGTCATGGTAGTCATTAGACATGTTCATGGTAGTCATTAGACATGGTCATGGTAGTCATTAGACATGGTCATGGTAGTCATTAGACATGTTCATGGTAGTCATTAGACATGTTCATGGTAGTCATTAGACATGGTCATGGTAGTCATTAGACATGGTCATGGTAGTCATTAGACATGTTCATGGTAGTCATTAGACATGTTCATGGTAGTCATTAGACTTGGTCATGGTAGTCATTAGACATGGTCATGGTAGTCATTAGACATGGTCATGGTAGTCATTAGACATAGTCATGGTAGTCATTAGACATGTTCATGGTAGTCATTAGACATGGTCATGGTAGTCATTAGACATGACAAGACTATTGTGCCGTGTCGTAAGTTTTGTAACAAGTGACAGTGGAGCAATAATCTCGTTCTTCGTCGTCGTTCTGGCCTAGGCTCCCTGTGTGAACCAGTCCCGCTGTTGACTAAACCGAAATGACCAGTACCGCCAGGACATTATTGCTGTATTAAAGGATTTTAAATGATTGTAATGTTATTTGTACAAACTAAGTAAAATACCAGTTGAGTAGGTGTTAAGTCGTGCTTGTCATATGTTGTTCTGTGGAAGCAGAGCTGAAGAAAACACGTTGAGGACGCATACTTATAAGCATTCTTTCTGTAATTATATATGCTTTCATGCTTCTCAATCCAAATTGCTTTTACAACTGACATTTCCGTTATCCCGTAAAATATCATATTTAGAAGGATACTACAATGCGTCACTGAAAATGGAGTTCATTTTCTCTTCCCCGCGTCACGAAGGCGGTTTATTTGCAATGTTCACATTTCACGACAATTTATTAAATGTGGATTCCTTCGAAAATACCGATTCTTTTGGACCACGTAACCTCGTCATAACTACGTCACTAACACCCTCGTCTCCGATTTGGTTCATCACGTTTGTCCGTATATGACGTCATAACCGAGTTGGGCTATCATCCCCGAATTAAGTGGTCTCGTATTTATAGTCTTTATTTAAGACATTTATCAAAGCATCTTTGCCGTTATTGTGGGCGTGCTAATAAAATAAATACTCACAACAAAGCACTTGCACGATATTTGATCTAAAGTCTGGCATATTTTGATGTACGAAGACAGATTGGGTACAAATGTAGAACGTTTGTCCTTTATACACTGCAGTATTTTCGCCCGTCGCATTAGCACGGCACACAAGTGCATCCACACCCAACTCGTCACTGCCAGACCGTCAAAATTAGAAACGCCGCGTTTCGACGCGGCACTGTTTCACTGTTGATATCCGGGCAGCCTGCTAAAGTTTACTCATCGCTTACGGCTAAACTTGTTGGCAAATATTCAGTCTGGCGAAATTGTGTACACGAAAACATGTAGGGCAAGATACAAGTCGCGGTAGTATATCAATATACACGAGCTTCACATTAAGATCAGCACCTGGTGTGACGTCGTCAAAACTGGAAATGTCTGCATAGAAGCCTGTGTACTTCTTCCGTTCCTCCGCCTGCGATCAACGGGGGTTGCGTGGTGTTATTTGGGACGACGTGGAATAGAACTATAATTTATAACGCTCTGTGTGTTATTACTATGCCTTACCTAGCGATTATTACGTTGTGTAACATCATAACAATTACAATGCATGACCTAAGTTCAACGTCCAGAACAAAACTAATGTAACCTCTGTGTATAGCATGGGTGGAGAAGATCGCGGTTTCAGTCCACCTACTGCCGGTTCGAAACTTAACACTAACAGCGTTGAGCTCTTCTACCTGGTGTCGATGCCCGGGGAAGTGAAAGATCCCACGCTGTGTGCCCTGCTGTCGACTATCTCTTAATCACACGAGTCAGGACAAAAACGTCCATGAGGCGGCTCGGTTAATTCTGCCAAATACCTCGCTCGAGGACACGGTTGAATGAATGCATAGTGTTGACCCGATGCACCGACACGAACAACTATTGGTGGTGCGCTTGTGCGAGCGAGCGCCTTTAGGCTGGAGCCTTTCAGTCAACACAATGATACAGGTAGACGATCTTTCGCGATTTTGCCATTCGTTTATTGCCCGAGTCGGCTTATATCTTTAACAAGGCCACGATAACTGTCAGCTCTGTTGGTGCTGTGTATGGCAAGTGCTGCGAACAAGGGCGAATACTGCCACTCAGTACATTTATATGTCACCAAACTTGTGTTGATATATTAAACGAAAGAGTTGGTACATTGTTAATTTTTCATACCACTTTGTGTATAGGAAACAGCTTAGACAGGTTTATCATATGAATGCCAATGTTAATGTATTAGTGCAATGCGAATACAAGTACGAACATTTAAAAGACATTTCGGAAGATAAGTTTGAACCAAACAACTACGACTTTGTAGACACGTTTATGGTTGTAAACCGCACTGGCCGTTACCAATTTAGGATCGTCAGTACTTGAACTCGAACAAGCAACTCTATATCAATGGCGATTGCACCAAACGAACTTCACATCGTTTATTTACAACTGCATTATCATTAAGTATTTATATTGTCGGCCACATTAATACTCACAGTGACAGCCTACGTACCGATCACCAGTGGTGTTAATGGGAACATTTATGTCAACATTATTACTCATGAATAACTGTCGTGGGGACAACAAAAGAACCAAGCTTTGTATGTGTTTATTAGACATACAATACACTTGTATTTAAGATTCATGACTTCCATTGGAACAATGAGCAATTAAGTTCAATAAGTTCATTGGAACAGTGAACAATTAAGTTCAATATTTGTAATATATGCTGTACTATTATTATTATTTGAATCATGTTTGGAAAACAGTTCAACGGATAGTTTGTGTCGAATTAAACTAGTTATGTTTACCCCGAACCTCTATAATTATTTGACCCAAGTAAATATGGGTTTAAAACGTTCAAAGGTCCGACAGGAGAGTACAGAAAACGAGTTTAGCTGTCGACGTGTGCATGTTTATCGGCTGGCTGATATTGATAACCGGAAGTGAGGTGTTGCTTCTTATTCATAAACGGATGTGACGTGCTGGCTACGTGACCGGGGCCTGTGTAGATTATCTATTTCGGTTGAGTTACGAACGTGACGTGACGAAGGTCATTTATGTGGTTAAATTCCATGTTGCAGACTGCGCCTGGTACGTCAATAGAGGGACCAGTGATTGACCGGTTCGTGGAAAGTGGCAAAGGCCACCAGTACCTGTCGAAGAGGAATTACTTCGGAGCCGGTAAGACGATGTGCTAGACACCCTGGGGGGGGGGAGGGGGGAGGGAGGTAGGAAGACGTGTGACATAACTGAAGAGACAGAGCAATGTCAGTTATACAGCATATGTAGTTTGAGCGTTAAATCACTAGATATCTTGCCGGTGAAATCAACTTTTATATGTTATCCCGACTTACAGCGATTATTTGTCAAATGAAGCTGATGGTGGTAACGGGTTAAGACTGAGTCATGCCAGTCATTCCAGAGACGATGTTAGGAACCCTTGGTAACGGGTTAAGACTGGATGAGTCATGCCAGTCATTCCAGAGACGATGTTAGGAACCCTTGGTAACGGGTTAAGACTGGATGAGTCATGCCAGTCATTCCAGAGACGATGTTAGGAACCCTTGGACAGACTCATTCCAGAAGCCAACCGGGGGACTAGTTTCGTAGCCCACCCTGTGGGAGGATCCCATTTCACGACGTGGGAATACAGTGGATTCCGCTTAACAGAAATACGGATAATAGAATCAGCCGTTTAGTAGAATCATATATATTGGTTGGGACGGAATCATTCCAAATTCTCGCTATGATCGAATGCGCCGCGTAAGTGAATCGGCCCCTCAGTAGAATCAAACTACCCTGGTCCGAATTTATTCTGTTAAGCGGAGTACATGCACTTTATTGGCAAACGGTGTCACCGAAATCGTGTGACCTGATTGTGGAAAGATGGCGCCCTCGAATGGACTCTAACGATGGTGGCCGCGCAAACTGTTCTAAGGTCATATTTTAAATTGGTATGTGATCACGCGTTGATCACTGATCATTCATTGCATGTTTGTTAACAGTATCATGCGCAGCAAAAATTCAATCAAGAGCCCTGCTAGACCTGTGATATTACGGCACTAATCTTTACCTTTAAGTTTTTTACTAGCTGTTTATTCTGTAGTTTGACTGTCGTAAATGTATCGACGGTCACGTTTACTTGCAGGTCACTCGAGGGAAACCACAGACGGCCACGCGCAGTTCATGCAGGGGGCGCGGTCTTTCAACGGTTACAATGGTCATTACGGCTACAGACGGAACACGCCCTGGCTTCGGGCGTCCGCGTCGCCGTTTGGAACCGCAAGTGCGTCGCCTACCCACTGAGTATGCGCAAACGCATGCGCGTGACGTTGCCAGATGTTTCCGCCGTCGCACGGAATTGGATAATGTTGGATAATCGGATTGCTTTCATATATTTGTCACGTGTAGGAGCTGTATTAAGATTTGGGTCACACTTATTGCTATATTCATGTTTTTGTCGCAAATAAGTATTCTGTTTTTACATGTGTGTTACGTCGGTGATTGCGTGGTGGTTGTGTTTGTGGTGGCGGCGAATTTCGAAGTGCAAGTGGCGGAAATAAATTATGATCATTAATCAAACGTGTGAATAATGTAGTCGTAGATAATGGCGTTGGTTCAACGGATCTCTTTACGAGCCAATTCGTACAAACACATGCCGAGAGAACTACTCGTGTTTCCGTGTCATATTTGTTTGTTCCATCTCTTCAGGATCAGGAGAACTGCGTTTGGCGGAAAACATATTTTTGGATTCATGTCACATGTTTGCACATTGGATATGTGACGCACTGTTCATCATCAGTGATTAGATATTGAATTAATAAATAAAATGTTATGAGCTCAGCCGCTAGAATACGTTTTGTATGTTTTGCGGGATGTGACGTAACGTTGCAACACCACGTGAAACGTCACGTGACATTCCGCAGTGCGAGGACAACGGGGATGTGACGTCATGTCAAATCGGTGAGCAATGGAGGACTTTGCAATACCCAGACGAAGGCACCCAACAATTCAGTCCCTCAAACGTAATTGACAAACAATGTTTACATATATACATTACATTACATTACTATAGCGGCAGACGTCTACCAGTTCAACCTTTCACACATATTTAAACTCGTATGGTATCGTATTGTTCTCGATGAAACAACTTTGTTTTTGTCGCAAAGACAAATGCTTGGACCAGAAATTCAACGAAAAATACGACGGAATGTCAGACAGCGGCGGCCATGTTTGTTACCTTGACGGACCTGGTTGCTAAAAAAATGGATCTGACAATGCATATTGTTGTTTGCATTGATTGGGACATAAGGCCTACAATACTCCCGGTCCCGTGATTGTCTACGCGTGTTCATTTGTCTTCGGAAATACTCAAACGTCTCCATTTCTGCCTGATGCATTAGCACCGCTCAGTGAAAGTTCTTTTCTTTGCTGCGGAAGAGTCCAACATCCATATTTTGTCGCGACAGACATTAAAAATTAATAGCTTGTTTCCGCACATATATGTCAACTTGTGCAGTTCATTATATGTCTTATTTACATATTTTCTTACATCTCACGGTCTTACGGGCATCGAAAACATTCCTTATCGTTTTAAACAAGATTTTTCGTATTGTGCGATACGTCCTGCGTTTGTCCGAAGGGCGACTCGCGCGACCATTTCACCATGCGCTGTCAGCTGCACCAACATCTCGCAAGTACAATCGATCAATTCATTATATCCTAGTTGGCATGGCGAGCGTAGATAATCAAACGGGTTCGTTGACAATCTAACGGAATGATGCTACCAGTCTAACGGGTGTGCCAATTGCATCCCTTTGAATCGTTCGAAACGGTGGCGGAGTAACACAAATAATGAGACATGGCCAACAGTCGCGCCCCATTATTTGTGCAACTCCGCCTGTCGTCGAGTACGATTTCAGGGGACGCATATGACAAATGTGGAGCCTACCATTTTATGAATCTTTCTTTTCACGCGCCTGGTCATTTAGCAAATTAAAAGTAGGGAACCACGTTCGCTGACGGCGTCATAGCGTAACCAAACAGTTCCGTCTGAATCGAACACGTCCGAGTATGAAATAATAACAGCTCCCCTGTATTGGAATGTGTTTACAATACTGTTCTAAATTATTACACACAATTTGCTGTATGATGCATATTTTCAAAGTGCCAGTGGCATTGAAGTGCTTATGACACGGTTTTTTTACTAATTTGGTTCATATTCCAAGTACAAAATCTAAAACAAATTCATGTGCTCAGTTTTGGCGAATTAGTAAACAGTTATATTTTAGAAGAGTTTACAACGACCACCAAAAAACGAGTTTTCTTCCGAGTGAGAGATAAACCGGAAATTACATCAGCGGGGGACAGTACTTAGCTACGTACAAATGTTCACAATACTAAGTGTGTTTTCTTCGATTATTCCAAGTTACGTAATCTTCGTAAGAGTGCTGACATCACAAAATGGCGCGACTGAATTAGAAGAACCAACTGCGAGATCTCTGCGAATTATCGCAATTAGTGAAGAATAGATTGGTTGTTTGTATAACATCGTAGATTATATTACCGTGAATGTACTTTATTTGGTTAAAACTTTTCAAAAAGAATTAGAACTTGCAGTCACCGTGTCATAGGCACTTTCATGGTCGTCCGCCGGGGGGGGGGGGCAAGGGGGCACTTGCCCGGATCTGGAATTTATATATATATATATATATATATATATATATATATATATATATATATATATATATATATATATATATATATATACACATACATACATGCATACATGCATGCATACATACATACATACATACATATATATATATATATACATATACATACATACATATACATACATATACATACATACATATACATACATGCATATACATACATATATATATATATATATATATATATATATATATACATACATACATACATACATACATACATACATACATACATACATACATACATATATATATATATATATACATATATATATATATATATATACATATATATATATATATACATACATACATACATACATGTACATACATATATATATATATATATATATATATATATATATATATATATACATACATACATACATACATACATACATACATATATATATATATATATATAGTGCAACAATAACCCTCTGGTTGACGAGGGTGACAACAGTACACTCTCTGGTTGACGGGGTTGTTGACTTCGCTAGTGATTCAAGATAATCTTTGTGCGATATAGACACGAACTTTACGCATTAAAGGAAGCTAGTCGCAGCAATGAAAATTATTGACGGGGAAGATCAATCAGACCCAATCAGTTGCCGCTAGATGGCGCTATCGTTATATAACTATAATTTTATTTTATCTGACCAGGGTTGAGACGCTGTTTTCGAGATTATGCTACATGATTGCACTACAAATTAACAGCCAACGCCAACTATTTCGTGTCGATATTCGCCGTTTGCTTTAGGAAAGTGGCCTCGCATTGAATCGAATACGACTTGCCTTGAAATACGACTTGAGACCACCTTCACTGAACGCACGATCATTGGTATTAACAACCGTTTCTGTCATTTAATTGCCCAAGTGAGGCTATCAAAGTATATCTTAGTTGTCGCATTGGATTATTCTATAATTCTGTAAGTATGTAATGTTTATCAGGATTAAAAAAGTTTCAAAATGTGCGATAAATATGTCAATCGTAGGATGTGTTGTGATTTGATAACATAGATAATCGCCCAATGAACGCCGACGCATCCTCGGGCACACAAGCTCGTAATTAAGAAGATGACTATCAGGTTGTAAATTAATTTACAACCTGATAGTCATCTTCTTCGGTGCCACCTTCACAGCCGCTTTCTTCCTCGTTACTGCCTCTACGACATTGTTGAAACAATCACTAAAACAGCTGGGGAACTAAAAAAACTCCGCCATTTTGAATTCCACAATGTTTCTTTGCAACGAATACACAGACGGAAAGAACACCCTGATTGACTTTAGTACAACCATCAGACAGAGCGGTATTAATTAGACAAAGTAGCGCAATGATTTGAAGAAAAATTTTGTTTAACCAATCGGCAATATCCTAACTTCAAAGTCCTGTGGAGCGAATTTTTAAATGCGACATTTGGTCGATTGTATTACCGTGAAGGTACACGCACGCGCAATTATTTCTTTGATGACCACTGATTAATGGCGAGGAAATTAATGAAAAAACTTATTCAGGCGTCAGCGACATACAATGGCTCCACCTTGCGGAATCGGTAGTTATTCGACCGTCTCGTCCTGGTCAACGTCTCGATTTTAAATAAATACGCGCAATTTATGTCTCCGGCAACCGCTATCCAAGCGCCCGCCCGCCCGCCCGCCCGCCCAAATATGCATTTATGAACTGTATTAACAACAAGTCTCGTACATTTATATCATTAGTTTGGTTTATTTGTAAAAGTCACCCTCTTTCTGCGCGTGACGCCGCCTCGCGGACGGGACACGAAGGTTTGGTGACGACGATATCACGACAACGGTTCGCAAGCGTTCGGCAGCGCTCTCACAAATTCGTACACCCGAACAATTCTGCCGCGCTACAAGCATCTACGAACACAACGATGTTCTCAAGCTCAGACGTCCGGTTCGGCAAGCACTTGACCAAACAAGGATGACCATATTTAGATCACGCAACCCTGTTTTCCTGCCCCACAAAGTGCGAGCGATACTGGATTTTTGATGAAAGCATCGGCCTTCGTATAACGTCACAACATTGTCCGACGGACGTTGCAAACTGCCGAACGCTTCCACCGAGTACAGAGAAACGTCCTGACCACTTTGTGCATTGTTACGCTTCGACATCTGACCAGCAACTAACAGAAATGACCGCGGGTTAGAACGACACGACACAGGAACGCCTCTTGGTACGATTCCCTTCATTCTTCCAACACGACGTTCACGCTGCCGACTGGCAACAGTTTAATACCCTGGCTACACGAGCACTGTCAACACTTGTTGACACCCAGACGCACTTACAAATATATACACCTGTACATAAAAACTTAAAAGCTACAAACAACTAAAACATATCCAACCGAGCGAAGAAAACGGCGACCGAAGCTACAGCGGCGTCACCAGCCGGGCGCACACAAGACACCAGCGCGCGAGCAACACTCCTAAAGCGAAGCTACTATCACTTGTAGATTGGCCGACCGCAGTCGTAACTGTGGTGAAGGGGCGGCAACGTTTGGTGTGACCTTTTGCTGCAATAGTTTCTGCAGTTCTAACAAATACATTACTTTGAACCTTCTTACGGCAGCATCAGTCACCATATAAGCACCCGGCGACGTTGCCAATGTAACAGTACAGTATCTAGAACTGTCCGTTTATGACGTCACGCCAGTCGGGCAATAGCGGGACTACTGGCGACACCTACCGACTGCGTAACGACGTCATAACAGTACACGCTGGCGTCAGCCACCGTATGGCTCAACTACACTTTGAAATATAAACAAACAATCGACAGTTAATACAACGCGGCAGTTCATACGCCGCTACGGAGTCGCCCTACATCATGTACCCTGATTCCCGCGTTTGTCACCGACAAAGAACTTCTAACTACAGATTTTCGCACTAGTAATGCTACTACATCGCACACATCCGCTACACGCTTGCAGACGGTCACGCCTTCTGCTGGTGGCGCCGCCGAACGGACAAAGGATAACCAATGCCCTAGCGAATGTATCAGAACCAATAATATAAAACACACGATTGGATAGGCAGGATATAACGTAGATATAACAGAGGAAATGTACATAAGGCGATAAGATATAGACTCGCTGAACAATAGACCACATACGAAATGTGTGCAATAAAGCTTCACGTAATAAATTGTGCATAACCAACGACTACAGATACGCAACGTACAACTAACAAGGAAGGCAGCTATGTGGTCACTCTTACTGGCTGGCCACTGATTTTCAAGAGATCATGATTGTGTATAAAAGTTACATTATTATGCAGTAACAGTTTAACGACAATGATAGAAATACTCTAGTCAAGTATAAAATACAGATATCCCTGAGAAAAAATACATAAATCCCTGAGAGTTGAACTCACTGTACGCCAGTGTCAAAAGGCCTGTTCCAAATTCCCTCTGGCAACAATGTCGGCATAAGTTTCTAGAGACTTTTATCTTTGAAGCTGCCGACACAATGTGGTATCGCTGGATGCAAATCCCTCAACACTTTTTAAAGAAATTACGGGTAATTACAAAACTACTTCGTTCAAAACATTGTGCCTTTAAATACAAGACACTGATTAAAAATACATATGCATACATATTACATATGTAAATGGGCATCTACTACAGCTTTCTCTTGCAACTGTGCAATGCAACAACGAATATAAACAAAGACATTGCAGCGCAGTTCAGCACCAGCACTGCATCCAGCAGATATCCCCAAGAACTTTGGCCAACCGTTGCCGTGGAAATGGAACAGGTCTCGTTGGCCGAACTGACATTCGACGCATTTTCTCAACATCACTAATACCCGTGTTGCGTCTTGCTAAACCGTCAAGTTTTGTGCAAGATGAATCATACCCGTTTTATCCTTTTTATCACAACAACACCAACTTGCGCAGCAGCAGCAGCAGCTGCAGCAGCAGCAGCAGCAGCAGCAGCTGCAGTATAAGCAATTGCAGCAGTATAAGGTAGGAACTAAGACATCTCAACAGTGACACGTGCAGACGTTGCAGGGCGCAGACAGTTGAAAATGGTGGGTGATCACCATGGCAATGCTTTTAAAACATTGATACAGCCAATGCAGTTGCCGAGACTACTGAAACTGAGTTGTGACTGGAAGAAATTAACATAATTTCAACTTCACAAAGTAAATGTTTCAGGTGATTGCTCTTTGTCACCGCTTCGGTGGAAATGAAATGAACCGAACACGACGGTGCTGGTTCTGCAACCTGGTGGCCATCCAACACACCATATTTCAAGTTCCATGCATCTGTACACCTCCAACGTGTCACTGCATTCGTCCCCTCACATTTGGTGATCCCTTGATTCTAAAACCCCTCACACTTGTGACCGCTTCTGTAGTAGCAGCTGTCGTAACGAGTTCGCTTCCTCGCGTAGTGTTGCCACTTGCGCACGGAGAATGGCGTTCTCCTTCTCGAGAAAGCTTGCGCGTATCGCGATCTCGTCTTCGCGTGCCTTGCGGGAATCCCGTGATTTCTTTGCTGCGTTGTTGTTACGTTTCCGACGGTCGTAGTACTTTTCATCTTTCTGTTCATCGGGAATCGGTTTCTTCTCGCTGCGCGGCCGCCGCGTCGTCTGTTGACTCATGGCCATTGCATGTGCGATAGCAGAAGTTGGACCTACGACAGAGATTAAGACAATACGTTCACTTCTGAATGGAATGGTACAGCAACACAAACAGTGGATGAGAAAAATTTATTGATGTTATCAGGCAATGACAGGAAAGCCACGTTCCAGACTTCTGAAAAAAAAAACGTAGAAAGCGTACATAAAAAAAATGCAAAGAGGGTGAATGAATCTACAGGATTGGCTGAAAGATGACCATAAATTAATTTGAAAAAAATTTAATTGTGAATTGTAATTGAATTGATGTTGTATACATGAAATCATGTAGATGTTAATATTGATATATTGGTAAACTCATACGCTAGACACAGAAGTAAAGCCACACAAAAATATTTGTTAGAGACAATAATATAATAATACTATATAAAATACTTCTATTGCACTAAAATCCTTGGGAGACACAAGCTCAGCAGTGCACCAAAACAAACCGGGTTAATACATTTTTTCTGCAACTATGCCCTCAAAACCAACATAACAACGCCACTGAAATGGGAACTGGGGCAGCTAAAATCCCACATTCTTTCCAGATTAAGAATACTATTGTCCTCTATATGTAACACTTCACATTGTTATTTGTTACAAATGCAACACAGATATTCCTATATACACTGTACTTGCCAAACACAATTGTTGTTCTTGCTACAAATTAGGTAGTAATCTATAGTAAACACCCCAGCAATAACATTAACATATAATTTTTATCAGATTTTAAGTTATATTTTAATGCGTATTTGTATATGTTATGTGGGTTTTTAATCCAAAATAAAGGTATTCGTATTGGGTGTGTAATTTAAACAATTTTCCATCATTCCTCATTGGCTGCGGTCCAACAGTGTGTATAATCGAACTGCAGGAGTTGCGAGACATGAGGAGCTAGTCCAGTGGGGGCTGGAGACACAAGTGTACACATCAGCACACAAACACCAATCTAGAAGTATCTGCAGCGTTCGCCCCAGGCAAGCCTGCTACACTGGATCCTGATTAATTTACCCAAACCAACAAAAAGGTCACGCTGAGGTCAGTCTGTAAGCTGACAGCTGACCACTGTCCAGTGATGATAGCCCTGCCACTCCTAGCTACTCTGTTACATGTTTTGGTCAGTTCTGAAGCAACCAGTACCAGGCCTTACTCAATCCAGTAAACATGTTGACCAGTGTGGGCCGGCTGTTCTGTTCACTGCCGCCACCCCCTATGCCAACCCATAATGGTAAAAAAACAGGTTTGGGGATTCAGACAGAAATGAAATTGGTTTCTTCCAATTCCATCCAATACCAAATGTGATGTCTAGATCTAAAAAATACCCCAAAAATCACACTGTCTAAATGTTGGATATTATAAAAACAACACTTCTACACATTTACACTATTTTACAAAAGGGTTGCAAAGTACATCAACAGAATTTATTCATATTCAAATAAATCTTGGTTAAATTTGTTACATCAAATTACAAATGATATTCCCTGGCAAAGAAATGACACAAGCGAAGTAACAAAGCTTAGCTGCGTCCAGTCAGACATAATACACCAGATTGAGGGAGTGGCAGCAGTTGTTGGAAGAGCCACTACCTAATCATTGTAATCAACAGGCAGAGCTTCCTGGCCACTGTGTCAACTTGTTCATCACCACTCTGCTCTGTTTCAAGCTTACAAGAATGATCAAAGGGTGATCACATTTCCTCAAAGCAGATTTGGCCAGATTCCACCATGATTAATCCCTAAGAAAGTCACCCACAAGGAACCTTGCCAATCCATCATGAACAATCTATCTATAAAATACAAACACAGCATAACTCTCAACATGCTGATATTATTTTATAAACCATCCAACATTCACAACTGTACAAGTTTAATTTAGAAAAACATCACATCTTCATGGCATTTGCTGCTAGACATCCTGAGGATGAGCATCTAACTTAGACCCCATATATGGCATCAACCACATTTGCTGCTAGACATCCTGAGGATGAGCATCTAACTGTTTCACTTAGTTAATATGGATAGGGCATGAGCTCCCCCATCAGTCTAGAGGGAGAGGAAGGGAGGGAGGCAGTGAACTCACCCATACCCTTCCCTTCAACGTAGTCTCTGATAAAACAACCAGTACAGTTGAGGAAATGTATGTTAACGAAACACCCCTCTATCTTGTCTAGCATACAGAATACATGCAGGGGCACTGCATGCATGCAAACAAACACCACACCACAGGACCACCATACCACACCTTACCACACCATACCACACCATTAGAGTTACATCATTAATCATTCCCCTATAGACTACCGGGTGTTCTATTTATGTATGTGACCACACCATACCACACACACCACACCACACCACTGTACCTTACAAATACAGTTTTCTACCAAGTTATTCTCCAGCTGAGCTTGATGGACAGACTGCAGCAGGTGTAAGTGGATGAGTACAATAATTAGGGGTGTCACTGGTCAGCATCCAAGTCTGGACCAATCAACCTAACCATACATACATAAGCCAGACAGGCAATAACACTCAGTGGACACCAGCCAGTGGACAGTCCAGTCCTCAACTAGCTGACATTGGTGAGCCAGGGTGTGGGCGCCATCAGAGGACAGCTGTCATTTGTCACCATGTCACCACTGTCATCAGTGTCACCCACAGGCACCTGCCCCAGGGGGCTATCACCCCTCTGTGGGGTGATATATGGCACTGGGATACAACCCAGCTTTGGTGACTGATGCACTACTACAGTGCAGTGTGGTGACTGATGTTACTACAGTGCAGTGTGGTGACTGATGCTACTACAGTGCAGTGTGGTGACTGATGCTACTACAATGCAGTGTGGTGACTGATGGTACTACTGTGCAGTGTGGTGACTGATGCTACTACAGTGCAGTGTGGTAACTGATGCTACTACAGTGCAGTGTGGTGACTGATGCTACTACAATGCAGTGTGGTGACTGATGGTACTACTGTGCAGTGTGGTGACTGATGTTACTACAGTGCAGTGTGGTGACTGATGTTACTACAGTGCAGTGTGGTAACTGATGCTACTACAGTGCAGTGTGGTAACTGATGCTACTACAGTGCAGTGTGGTGACTGATGTTACTACAGTGCAGTGTGGTGACTGATGCTACTACAGTGCAGTGTGGTAACTGATGCTACTACAGTGCAGTGTGGTGACTGATGTTACTACAGTGCAGTGTGGTGACTGATGTTACTACAGTGCAGTGTGGTGACTGATGCTACTACAATGCAGTGTGGTGACTGATGGTACTACGGTGCAGTGTGGTGACTGATGCTACAACAGTGCAGTGTGGTGACTGATGCTACTACAGTGCAGTGTGGTAACTGATGCTACTACAGTGCAGTGTGGTGACTGATGCTACTACAGTGCAGTGTGGTGACTGAAATTGCCGGATTGCACAGAGAACATTATTTTAAAATGGAACATTGTATTACTGTAATATTTAATGATAAATTCAATGGTAGTCAGGGTGACATATTGCTTAGATGTATGTATATATCTTTATATCCCATCTAGCAATTGGCCTGCCAGTCTCAGTATGTGTTCCATGTTAATGTTACAACCAACAGTAACATAAATACCCGTCTGAAACTGCATGTTTCATAATTCAATCCACCAACAAACTGAACAGAAGAAGCCACAATCTGCAACATAGCAGTACCTCGGACAAATGTATGTAAAACTAGAAAGCACTCTAAGAGAATCATAAATAAAAATGATCATGTAAGCATTTTTCATCTGGAATTATATCCAGATACCAAATGTACCATCCTTTCAACAAAGGGCCACATAATCTCTCAATGCAGCACAATCACAGGGTGTCGGCAAGTTACATTTTACAAACAAGAGTTATATTCTGTCTTATGTCAGAATACCAACTTTAAAGACTTCTTATTTATGTTTGTGGCAAGAACCCCACAAGCAGGTGTAGCCAGGTAAACAAGTGAATAATTAATCAGCCAACTGAATCTTATCTTCTGAGTCTTTATCTAACATACAAGCCATCTGTCAGAGTAATTAACTCTTAGGGTTGATTTATGCAACTTCTCCTAACAGTTATACTACAGTATTCTCCTTTCAAATTCATTAACTGTTCTTTGGGGAACCCCTAAAGCCGTCCCCTCAGCAATAATGATAAGTCCAGTCTAACTTGCCTGCTCCCTTGGGACAAAGCCTGAACCCTCAGGACAGAGGAGGAAGAGGAAAGGCTAAACAAAGTTCTATTTCAATCACATAGTTTAAAAGAATTCTTTTACACAACATTAGGTAGTTAGCTACAGTTGTCATAGTTATACACAGATGTTTAATATCAAACTAGTTCAGAACCCAAGTCTCCCAAACTAGGTGGACAAATTCCCAATATGGGTGCAATTTCTATGTCCTGCTTTTTTCTAAGGCAATATTCCAATATTGGACATTGGACTGCTAGCACCTAAACCACCAATCACATTGTTGGTAGTGGACAGACAATATTGGACGTTGAACTGCTAGCACCTAAACCACCAATCACATTGTTGGTAGTGGACAGACAATTTCAACCATTGACTTATTGAAGAACCCTACAGTTTCTCTGTGGTATAATCACAATGCTAGCACCGACACATTCACCTAGCAGTGTGTTCTCATTATTTACCGTCTTCTGGAAGAATTAGATTCTTGTATCCAGTCTACACTGTCCGGTTACAAATGCTACTTCACTTCACAACATGTTCTCTTGCTCTTCCACCGTCCACAATTCTGGAGAAAGCATCACAGTCAATTCTTTAAAAGTATCCAACAATTAAAATAAAACCTGACCCCCCTGTCTTGTCAAAAGACTTCATAGATGATACTGAACCCTCCACTAATGACCCCCATGTCAACCCCTCAGTACAATACAACTGACACACACACACGCACGCACGCACGCGCGCGCACGCACACGCACACGCACGCACACGCACGCACACACACGCACACACACGTACACACACGTACACACACGTACACACACACACATTGGTGCTACAGTGGAACTGAAATGGTTATGGGCATGTAACAAGCCAGGTACTTAATATCCCATTTGCCCCCTACCTCAGTCCATCAGTACCCCATCCCAGTCACCCCCATAAGGGGTGCCATTAGTGGGTGACTGGAAACTCATTAGAGTTGAACCGCCCTGGGGGTGACAATTGTCTGGTGTCTACAGAGACCACAGATGAGCACCAGGGGAACACAGACAAATGTTCCTCACTTTTTACATATTTCTGTGTAGGTACGACTGGTACTTCTGTCACTGATCCCATGTCACTGCCATCTCCACCACCCATCTCCACTCCCCTTCCCCCACATCCTTCATTCTCCACTCCTGCCAAATCTCTCTTTACGTAGTCTTCCCATCTCAGTCTTCTTCTTCTCCCTCTACCCTCCACTTTGAGCGCATCCATGCTCTTTGTCAATCATTAATTCCCCTTCCATTCAATCCATTTGTCCAGCCCACCTTAACCGGCTCCTCACCAGCTTCCTCCTCAACCTCTCTTTCACACCAGCCTCCTCCCCCAGCTCCTCCATTCTTCCCTTGTCTAATCTGTTCACTCCAACAACTGTTACAGTTAAGTATGATAACGGGTATCAAGCCATAATCCCACAAAACCCACAAAAATATATAAAATCTGACAGGTCATAATTCCTACAGACAAAATCATACAGGACAATACTTTATTCATCCGACCAGGAAATTACACAACTACACTTACAAGATAGAAACAAAACCTTGAACATTAAGTCTAGAGTTGGCACATAATATACAGTATAAATCACAGGTTATTTAATCACAGATTTCTGTCTAACTTAGCTTTAAGAATTGAAATGGCAGAGGGTAAAAAAGAATACTTGTAGCGGTTTGTCTGGATGTCAGGGAGAAAAATGCTTCTGTGACTGAACCAGATTTGACATGGAGTGTGAGGGTGTGAGGGGTGTGAGGGGTGTGAGGATGTGAGGGGTGTGAGGATGTGAGGATGTGAGGGGTGTGAGGGTGTGAGGGGTGTGAGGGGTGTGAGGATGTGAGGGGTGTGAGGGGTCTTGGAGAAGTTGACTAGCTTTATGTAACACTTTCCCTGATACAAAGACTGGAAGTTGTCTGACTGTCTACCAACTGACTCTATATATGACTTCATCCATCCTCCCTTGATCATGTTTTGAAACATTCCCACCCCAACAGGCTGCTCCAAAATATATAGTACTGTAAATTCCTGCATTGTAAAACATCAGAAGAAGATCCGCACTGACACCAAATGTCTTGAGCTTCCTGAGACGGTACATCCTTGAATTTACTTTCTTAATCATGTTCTCAGTGTTCTCATTCCATTGAAGCTTGAACCAATCACAATATCAGGTATTTGTAAGTATCATCTCTCACCACCTCTTCTCCCTTAATACAAACAGGTATTTGTAAGTATCATCTCTCACCACCTCTTCTCCCTTAATACAAACAGGTATTTGTAAGTATCATCTCTCACCACCTCTTCTCCCTTAATACAAACAGGTATTTGTAAGTATCATCTCACATCACCTCTTCTCCCTTAATACAAACAGGTTTAGGAGGTATTTGTAAGTATCATCTCACACCACCTCTTCTCCCTTAATACAAACAGGTTTAGGAGGTGTTTACTGTTGCCTAAAATCAATACATAGTTCTTTACTCTTCGTGACATTTAACTCCAAAAAATTGTCATCCCACCACTGTACAAAGTCGTTGATTTCTCGAAGGTAGCCAGAATCATCATCATTGTTAACCAGGCCAATAACGACAGTCATCTCCCTATTTGACCAGTGGATAGACATTGTCAGTACTTTTGTATTCAGAAGTGTAGAGTGTATACAGGTGTGTATACACAGATTTCTTGGGGACAGGGATGATGCAAGCAGTCATCCAAGACGTTGGTTTATGGCCAGTAGCAAAACACCGATTGAAAATCAAAGAAATATGTAAACAGGCTGATCTGCAAATGTCTTTAGAATTCTGGGGGTAATCCTGTTAAGGCTGACAGCCTTGGATTTGTCTTGCGAAATACGGTGCGCACTTCTTCATTGGTGCGGGGGCATTGATCAATTCATCTTCCTGAGTTGAAGCCGCGGCAAGCATGTTATGCATCTACTCATATTCTGTCGAGGCAGTCAAAACGATTGTAAAAGTTATTGAGTTTGTTGACATATTCTTCTGATTTCTGCGAGACGTTTCGTCATTCTTATCGTCATTCACAAAGCCACTCACTATTTTCACACAAAATCTGACAGGACATACCGGTAATTCCTACAGATAAAATGCGACTGGACAAAATCTTACACTGGTTGAATCTTGTGCTCCTTTTCAATATGTCATAATATTTTATATAAATCTCATGCACCTCTAATAGGAAGTATACCATGACAGCTTCACTGTAACAATAACTACTAAATAAGCCCCAGGGAAATCTATGTCAGAATTCAAATGTCAAGAAGCCAGAATGTCAATGATCAGTCGATCCATTCAAGAGTATATATACAATAAACATTGTTTTGGTCATGAGCACCACATAACACACACATTGAGATACAAAGTCATACCCATAACATATATAAATGAAAGTAATAAAGATACTCTGTTCAGTCGACTGACTTTCGGGGAATGGTCAAAGGTAAAAGTGGGCAGAAAAGTATGCAAGAATATCTTGTAAAAAAATTGTTTGCCAACATAACAAACACTGGTTCAGCTAACCAGTCTCATTGAATCATGGTAGAGAAGGATACTCTCATTCTGGTTAACCCTGAGGGTAGATAGCCAATCAGGGGTAGAGTTAATTGGCAAGTGTCCCCTTGAAATGATCTACCATGTAAACAAAGATAGGACTCATTGGAAAATGGCCAACAGCAAGACCAGTGGAATACACCCATGCTGAGATGTTCTAACAAACTTTACATGGAACAGACAGCATTTTGAATTTCTAAATATTAACTGATTTTTCTATTATTATTTCACTAACAAATGAGGTCACTGCTAGAAAACTAATTAATATTTACTTACTAAAACCCTTCCTCAATTGATTCAGCCTATCATTAATCAAACATGTAGTGTGTTAATACCTTAAGTAATATGTGCAGTCAGTTTAATAAAAGACTGGACACTTTTGTTACATTCTTCAGAATACTTGACTTTGATGATTAGATCGGGTAATTTGTGAAAGTGTGAAAATCCTGAAGGTGGATGACAATACTGTATTCGTTTGTCTGACAATTTTGTAAAAAAAATGAAAATTGTCAAAACACATTTGCAAAAATGAGCTACCATGTTGCAGTGAATACTAGATAGGTTAATTTTTGTGTGGAATGACCCCAAAACGAGCTGAGTGAAACACTGATATGATGAAGGACCTTTAAGAGATGTCAATCTATCGGTGAGATGACCACAACGCAACTATTCGCAGACTCGCACCTGAAATCAACCGATTTCAATCAGGTAACACATCACAGACACCTGCGAAAGAGTATCACTTTCGTCTACCTGGTCAGCGATACACTAGATGTAGTCACCTTTCAGGTGTTACCGTGACTCCTGGTCACTCATTTTGATTAATAGTTACACAAATAGTTGTGATTTGGTGACAAACACTGTCGGGGATTACACTGATCTCAGCTGCTTTCTCCTCTTTAGTGAGGTGTTAGGTGGGTCTTATCTGCCTCTGGGTGATTGGTTTGCATGCAACAGTGTTGCATTATCTGTCAGTGGATGAAACCCAACACATCTGGCTTGTTACAAGTGTCTGGTTTTCTCCAAAGCCCTATGTAATCATATACCTAACGCCTGACAACAGTGGCTGTGGCTAGGCACTTCTGACAAACATGTTTAAGCTTACTATGCTCAAAAACTGTGAACCGCAAAAGCAAAGTAAGATTTAATTATTAAGACCAGTTTTCTAAGGACTGTTTGTGTGAAATCCAAATTTGCCAGTATGTGATGTATCTTATGTAATATTTAATGATTAAGAATTTAGTTGAAAAACATATTTAATTGTCCAAACTTATTAATAAAAACATCTATTCAACACATTGATGTACGCTCATTTGAGTTATACAACTTTGTAGTTAACCTTTAAAAATGGATAGAATTTTGATAGTACTTGTCTTTTGTGTTAGAGTTCTTATTGATTATTAAAATAATACACTGTAGATTATGTTATCAAACAAACTATAAAAATGGGGTTTGATAGTGTAAAATATTGTTTCTTGGTCATGCATTAATATAACATTCATCTTTTGATACTTCACAGCGAATAAACTAATAACAAAATGTAGGTTTATCCTGAATGTCATTCTCCATTATCCATGAGCTGGACTCTAAAAGAACAAAATATAGGTTGAAGAAACAGAGTATCTAAATCAACCAGCACTTCTCTATCTACACGATATGACGCCATTAAAACCTCATCACAGGAAGAACATAATTTCCTCCACTATTACCACCATGTCACTTTCACCGCTGGAGGTATATAGCTCTTGCCCTATCAGCATATGACACTCTCCCTGACAAAAACATAGTCATTACTTTGTCATTATTTCACAACTGGACACAGAGTAGCCCCACTGATGCAGTACCCATTTCTACACCCTACCCCTATTTCCTCTGGCAGTTGTCATTATAGAACACCCCATTATAATATTACCCTATGTGAAGCATGCCACCAGCTTTATAACACCCGAAGTGAAGCCTTTTGTGAAAGCAACATTTTACTATACTCCCATCTTCAGAAAACAATGCTTTCTTTGGACGAGGATTCAAAAGAACTTTCTATACATCATTAGACATCCACTACCTGAAAGACTTCTTTCCATTCCAGGATAATTAATATCCACTCAGACAACAATGCGTCAATGGGCAGTTTAAATTCTAACTCAGTAGATGTTTCTTCAGTAGAAATGGCAAAAACCAGAACATTTCCTTTTGTGGCATAATAATTTTGCTTGTATATTATCATACAGTCCATGTTCATATTATATCACAGCATTTTGGCAGCTGTGTCATAATGTAACAGTCAATCTGAAACTGAGAGGAAAACATGTTTTGTGACTATTTGTAGTTTCAAATCAAAGGATGTTTCCCTGAAGTAGAAGCATTGTTATTCGCTGTCCAGCCAAACCTTTGTAGTCCAACCCCCAATAAAGCTTTGCAGATCCTACTAGAAACTCACACCAAAGGTTTTATGGTATATGCCTTTTAAAGGCAGGAGCTGTTGTGTTTTTATACATCCAATGATCAAACACTATCGCACAGATTACATTAAGACTTGTGATAAAATGCAAAGTTAGTCTTAAAATAGGCAATAAAATACAAAATAAACATCATTCCTTAACATGTTTTTCACAGAAACTCCACAACATTTTTAATTCCCACTATGAAGTCAGCCTATGGTATAATTTCGGCCAAACTAATATTGCCATTCACTAATATTGCAGATGGAATTAAACTTAAATAGTTAGGGTGCAGCGTAAGATTCATTAGTTAATTTTTTTAAATAGTTATTAGCAGTTGTTCCTCTAATTGCCACTGTATACCACAAAATGTTAACATGTACATGGTTTAGCATACGAATTGTATGCCCATAATCATGACATATGTTTGTGTTTTACTTATTTAAATACGTTGTAGGAATTTGTCCAGCATACAATAAAACATGACAAAGTTGCGGTATTGCAAGTTGGATGTTTTCAGAAACACATACAAGCAAAACAGTACACACATGCATACAATTGTGTATCGTCAATGCTAACTAATGTCAATGCTAATTAAATACATTGATCAAACAGATAAAAACAAATTAGAAACATATTATGGATAAACATATTATACATACAAAATATCTAATAAACAGAAATTAGAAAAACAGGACACAGATACAATATAGTACAATACGAAGACTTCTATTGCATTCACATTCTTGTGTCACCAAGCTGATAGTGCATGTGTCAAAACCAAAATATCACATTGGTATTCTATTTTAAAGGTGTCAACAGATGGAAGCCTATGTTAATGAGTTACGGAATGTAAAATGTCCAGTGATATTCACAATATGTACTGTAATTTTTATGTGTGTACTTTGTCCCGCTTAACACAAACCACACACTGAGCAAGATGTACATGAAGAGAAGAAATAAACTTTATTGCTGAATTTTCAATAAAAAAACACGATCCAGGTTTTTTAATTATACTGTTCTAAGAAGTTCATTTAAGAAAAAGTATCCACAGTATAGAAACTGATGCAGGGGAATTGTCAGAAATGCATAAACAGTAAAATTGCTACAATGTAAAACTATTATAAACACCAAACGGCAGCCTTACATGTTATATAGGCCATGAGAGTCACATTTCATCCAATGTACCTGCAGTAAACCTATCGCTTTCTTTAAAGCGTGTTTTATGGGCCATAAGATAACATACTATTTCCCATGAAATTAACCATATGGATTGGGTGATCACTGTAAGGATCATTTTTATTGCATACTAGTCACCAGACTCTTTTCATATGGCCATTAACGGTGCGTGGACTGCTGGAAGAGCACTTGGACATACCCTGGGGTGGACTGACCATCTAAAATGCCCCTTAAATCACCCACACCCCATCAACTGTTAGCCCTTTTATACTCTCCAAGTATTATTCACATAGCACATAAAATACACGCAACATGTTCCATACATTAATGTATACTTATTCAATGCACAGTATTATAATTGTTTTCTGTGATAAACAAGTCTGATCTTAACTGTTGCATAGTCAGATTTATACTTATTTATTAATACAACTACATTTTATTGTTTACTCTCAGTACAGTTTTTACAAAGTACTTTTACTTTTAGATGCCTTTATATTCACTCATGAGAGTTTGGAGTATGCCACTAAAGTTAACAAAGACATATACAAAGGGTGAAGTTCTTTTTAAGTTTACATATTAATATGATTTTATTTTAATAAACGTGCATAGCTTTGACTTCTAATTCTTAATTATATACAGCCTATATATAAAATATTTAATTACTTTTATCTTTAAATGAACTAACTACATTTTATATGTATTTTCTGTGTAAAAATATTTTTCTATTTTTGTGTTGTGCATTTTATGTCAAGTGCATTGCACTCAAGGAAACTATGCTATATAAAATAATAACTAATTACTGTTATAGACACTGCAGTGAAAACAACTTAGTCTTAGCTAGAGTTTAGTTGTCTCAAAATAGCTGTCCGCTGTTCAGACTTTTGAGACCCAGATGATGTATGAAAAAAACCAGAAAGACCTGAGTGACCATGGGTCATCCTTGCCACGTAATTAATACCCTTATATGAGCTGACCGACCGAGGGAACAGCGGAAACGATTACAGTGAGAGATCAGACCCAATCACCATGCAACACGCACAGTGCACATAATATCACCTACTCCCTAGCGTGGTCGTGGACATTCCCACTATTGTCATAAACTAAACTCCAGTGAATGGCCACTTTCTGCCAATGGATGTCATCCCACAAGTGGTCATTCAAATGGTCATCTATTGTTCACTGGCCAATAGAATAGATCCCTAGGCAGTTAACACTTATGGGACTTGGTGAGGCAGACAGAATCTTGAAAGGAAAAGGGGCGCATCTTCAAAGGGTGATGTACCCAATCTGAGCATGCACAGGAGCTTATGAACGACATTCACAGAATTTTAAACATCCTCAGTTCTGTGTTCCAACCTTGTGGAATGACCCATTAGTTGATGAAAATGTATCAACTTCAAAACACAACTCTTTAAAATGGGCCAAACAAAGTCTAGAATACGGTGTGGGCTTCCAACCAGCCTGCCTGCAATTGTGAATTCATTGCTTCACTATTGTCTGTTTTTCCATACGAAATTGAAAAAAGACAACTCTCTATACCTCGCTGAATCATGTTTACATGTGAATGCTGCACAGTACAGCATTGTAAGTGTTTTTGCTGCGTGTAAGTACAATATAAAAGCAAATAAAAATGTAACTGCACATCTCAACCACGTTAAAAATACAGGAGAGATGCACAGTCTATATCACAGCCACATTGGGGGATTAAGGGGCTGCTCGCTGCTGATTGCTCAAAATGGCAAACACTGATGAATATGTCAGCCTCCAAGAAAACTGACATTAGACCAGAATTTCGCACTTTTAGAACAGATTCCCAGTAAACCACTTGCATGATATTCTTGATTATAGTTGCAAATGGTTAGTTTTTAGACACTCGTATAGGTGCAAAGGCCTAAAACAATGCCTTTGGTTTCACTTTAAAGTAATGTGATGACATTACACTTTATCCCACTCCAATGTTACCCTAATTGATAATATATTCTGTGCATTTCATAGCTCAGCAGCCACAGCTACTTCTGGTATTAATAAACAAATTATCTGATCACCTCCCTTGCTTTATTCTCTTAGACATTTTGTTAGTCAATCGACCCAATCCAACATTAATAAAAATAAACACACAACATAAGAAAGCTATTCTAAATGAGGCTGCTGAGCTCTGAAATGTACAGAATATATTATCTATTAGGGTACCATTGGAGTGGGATACAGTTTAGTGTCATCACTAAAGTGAAACCATAGGTATTGTTTTTGGCCTTTGCACCTCTAAGAGTTCCTAAAAGCTAACCATTTGCAACTATAACCAAATTGTCAACTTCATATCTTATGCAGATGATACCACTTTGTTCAGTACAATGAGCAATTTCACAAATGCACACATAATGATGCCGATGCACTGATAAATGAAGAACTCAATGAATGGCTAGAAATAAATAAACTTGCCCTTAATGTTACGAAATCCAAATTCATGGTTTTCCACATGGCAATTATTTTATTTAAACATGTGTTCCTAAAATAAATAATATAATAATAACAAAGTTGATGATTTTTATTTCTTTGGATTAACATTGGATACACAACTAAATTGGAAAAAATCACTGTGAAAATATATCAAGCAAATGTTCTAGAATAATTGGTACACTAAACAGACTTAAACTAGCACTGCCTATGAGAATTAAAATTATGCTATTAACTCGTTATTAGTACCACATATAAATTACTGTTTAATGACTTGGAGGTACCACTGTCAAAGAATTAAACTTCAGAAAATTATAATGTTGAGTAATTTCAACTTAAAAAACTAAACTTGCTAAAAGTGAATGATATGTTAGCACTTCAAGAATAAAAAATTTTATTATAAATTTATACATAATATACATTTATACATACCTACAACATTGGCAACAAACACCAAGATACATGGTCATAATACACGGAACCAAAATAAAATTTATAGTACAAAGCATACCTTTGTAAAACAATATCTTAAATACAGTTAAATAAATTAAATACAAATACTCTCAACAATACCTCTCAAAGTGTGAAAGTCAAACTTTCTACAGCTTTCATAAATTATGCAAAAGTATCATATCATTCAGAATTACACAAACATGTGCACAATCATCAACTGTTATACCTGTATATATATGCGCCATCAGCTACAATGATGTTAGCTACACTCAGACACTATAAATACATTTTCACCTTCTCATTTCACTACCTACCATGAACATACATCACAACTGTGTAATAAAACAACAATCCATGTTTCATTGATGGTGGACCTTACTACATTTTTATACATTGATAACTTTATATATTTAATATATTTTTTCTTTCTTCAGAAACTAAAATAAAAGAATACGATGGGTGGCTCCTATGGTAGCGACTTTTAATAAGTCTGTGGGAGTCTCCATGATCCTCTCTGTATACAGTAATATTTTATAACATACGATTATATACTGATATATTATCATTGAATGCCTGTACAGTTCGGATCAAATCAATTTACTTCTGATTCTGATTTCTGCAAAATTAAAATAACTGTTCAGGTGAAGTACTACTTATCTAGTAAACATTTATAACTATTATATATCATGTTTTAAACTACAACGTAGTTACATTTAAATATATCTTCTATACCTCATAGATGTAGTCTATGAAAGGAGTAGACGTTCTTAATTAAACAAGAATGCCTATTAACAGTGAAACAAGTTATATTATTCAATTTGTGTCTTAATTTATATAATGTTAGCATCACTTAGCATTAATCATATTTCACACTATTTTACTCTACAGTATTTTATGGAACTATTTATTTGTCTATTTTATATGACCATGTCTGCTACATGTAAATTATCTGCATTGTATTATTACAATTTCTCTTCCCAATGATTTTCCTGCAATATGGGTGGGTCCATAGCACAGAACTTGTGCACCAGCAACACCTATTTTCTGCCATCCGCAAAACACTTCTTAATATCATTTATCAAAACACATAAAATGCTATATGCACCGGACAGGTTTTAATAAATATTAATTAATCAAACATTTATTAAAACAAACATTTAGTTTTCCATCTCACAGCAGAGCCACCAGCTGGTGTAGCCCACCTGGCTTCATACACTGCAGGGGTGAATTACCCCCAAAAGCACCAATTGTTGTCCTGGGTGGGTGTGACTGGAGATAGATGGCCACACAATGGGGGAGGTGTCAATTGTTGCAATGTTTTCACACACTCTCAAATCTCTCTAAGTTGAGCCTTGTGAGAAAACATGGCATAATGCACAGTGGGGGGGGGGGCACAGAGGGGTGGGGGCACAAAGGGGTGAGGAAGGGTTGCCCAAGGGAATATGGGAAGGGGGCAGAAATGCAGGGCTGGAATTTGAGGTTTTCCGAGGGATAGTTGGGAAATCGAGATGGTAAGAGGGAAGTGGAAATGGGTATTGGGATGAATAGGATGGGCATTAAGGGAAAGAGATTGAATGTGGGGAATGGGAGAGAGGGAGGCGCATATGTGGGTTGAGAGATTAAAATGGATATCTAGAGAGGTAAGTGGGAGATAGGGATTGGAAGATGAAGGCTGAAAATAGGAATTGGAAGAAGTTGGGGTGGATGAGGCAAAGGGATAGCAGGGATATGGAAATGGGAAGTGGGAGAGTTAAGGGGTGAGTAGAGAGGGAAGGGTTGTAGGAAATGAGATTGACAGGTGGCTTGTCCAGAAGCTTCTGGAATGCCTCCGATGACTAAAAATATCTGAAGTCCATTCAGCAAACAGATCATGGTTGGTTGAACACGAAACACAACCAAGTCATGCGTAACAACAACATGCCATCCATCAAGGTTATGCCATCTGTATATTCCTTGAGAGCAGTATCCAACTAATTCTTCCTTTACATTTCTTACAACAAAGAAAAACAATGAGCAGGTCACAACATGTAAGATCAGTGCTACAGACAAAACTGAACAAGACCTGCATGGCTGTTGACAGTTTTACCATTGACCCTCTTGGGTTTCAGTTATTCTTATTTACTAACAATATACTATAAATTGATGTCCACTATTAATATGTTACTTTGATTTTGGGGAAAGTGATTAATAAGTATTACACTTCTACATTCTCCCTTTCCATTTGAACTGCTGACATTAAATGTTTTAATGTGCGTATGTTGTATTTCTCCTTTCATCTGGAGATAAAGAATCAAATTCATGCCTCAGCAGTTCCTGGACAACTAGCCCCAAGTAACACAATAGAAACTGGCAAGATCAGGCACTGATCAACCACTTCAAAGGACACATGACACCACCTCCAGAACTACCAATGACCATGAGAATATGTCCCTCAACCACTACCCATGAGCGCTGGTAGTAGCATGACCAAAGTCCTGTGACGTTGCCATACCACATTTATTTACACATCTCCAGTAACTGCCCAACTACCTCAACTAACAGATACCTTCACTAGCAGATTCGTTCTCGAGTCAATGAACTTGCGTTTCACCATCTGGACTATATCAAGTAAACAAGTTGAGAGAACAAAGCAGGCAGTGTAGTAAACAAAACACGCTAACATTTACAAACACTCACCCTACAGTTCACAGTTCTGCTACACCGATTCCACAAGACCCGGAAAACAACCCACAGTCATCCCCCAAACCTTTTATGTATCTATACAAATCCATATATAAAATTTTTTTACTGACAAATTATGTTGTTGACCATTTAACAGCAACACCATTTATTATTTAATAGAATACATCCTCTTATATTTTCTGTGTGCTAACTTTGGCATGAACAAAATGAGTTTTGTAATTTTGTTAAACGAAAACACTTTAATATTCTTAAGAATAATTTAAATGTACTTTTAACTATTAACAATATTTTATCCTTCATAAGCCCAGTAAACAAACATTGTGGATCGATGCCTAATAAGCGCTCATACATAAGCAATTATAGTATCTAAATCTAGCATTTGTATTTATGACTGAAACACAGAAATATCTGACTGATTTTATTTCAAAATGCCTACTTAATTAACATAAAATTAACTTAAATATAATTTATTATAATAATAAAAAAGATAACAAAACACAAAATCATTAATCCACCTATATTCCTGTTTGTCCTATGTGTCCTATTTATATAAAATAACTAAAAAAAAGAAGTTTGACAACTTACGACTTACAATTTTGAACACCAGGTGTCACCACAGTACTTTGCAATGCAACGTCTTACATGCATTTCGTATATCAGACATTGCTACAAGTATGCGTACACATGTACCTTGCAATAAAGTCAGGTCCTCAGTGTTTGCACAGCCACACATGTGCGCCATCTGTACAATTTGTTAAGAAATCAATATTGAAAACAATCAGTCACATAATATTGGACAAGTGAGTGTCCAGTGGACAATGAATGCCTGGCCAGATCAATAGTGACCAACACTGACCCACCCAGTGGTGGACAGGTTCCTCCTCATCGTATGTTTGCAACATTTCCACAATTTTTAACTGCACAAGTACAGGTAATTTTAGTCAGTATCGTGTTATCCTGCTGTTTGCTAGGATAGTTTCCAACTACGCCTTTGCCGACCCACAAATTTTTCAGCACATTTTTAGTCATCTTTAGGCTTGCATTTTAGCTGGGTTTTATTAGCATGAACTTTTTTATTTTTGGTAGCATAGTTTCCCCGTTGGTTATTTCTTCAAACACACCATTTCTTATAGATATCAAATGTATAAGCTATAACTGTTGCATGTGTGTGTGTGTGTGTGTGTGTGTGTGCGTGCGTGCGTGCGTGCGTGCGTGCGTGCGTGCGTGCATGTGTGTGTGAATTAGCCAGATTATAGTTGGCATGTGTATATATATATATATATATATCAGAAACCAGAAACAAACATACCTATCTCATGCATTCTACAGGAAGAACCTCAATGTAGACATTAAAACTTCAACACGACACTTAGAATATTATGAATTCAACACTCTACACTTTGCAATACACTCAACCACCGCCAGATGAAAACACAAAACAAAAAGCCATCTAAATACCCCCAACCCCTCTACAAGGCTTCACACTACTCTGCAGCTATAATTGTGCAGTCACCCCCAAGGTAAAGGCCTTCTGCCCCAGACAAGTAAGATTACCTAACTGTCTGAGTCTCTCACCATTAATGCATTAAGTTCAGTCACCCAGAAATCTTCCAGCACACTTATGGCTCCACATTGGCCAAGCCCAACATTTGTGTAAAGACAGCAGCAAGAAATGCTGCTGAAATATGATATTACTTCATATATTATTAACAATGACACGTAGCTTATGGCTAGCATTACATTTCTTTCTTTAACATCTGATCGCAATTACCTGGCATTATTTCAGCAGCTGAAGGTCTTAAAAGCCCGTCCTCACTGATTTAGCCGATTTAGAATCGGGTTTGCTGATGTTTAATTCTGTAGTGTGTGAATAATTTTAATAATAATTATGCGCAATCAGTTTAACAGAAATGTGCATATACGTCTGTTAAGATCATCAAAAGAATTGACTTTGATTGTTAGACTGGGTAACTTGGGAAAATGTGATTAGTTTGATTCATAGTATAGAGACATGGGGCCACTTTTGGCTTTTTTGTTGAATTTCGAAGGGGCCCAGTTGAAAAAGATTTATATGTTTATCAAAACCCAACAAGATATTTGCACAACTGACCTAGCATGTTGTAGTGAACACTAAATAGGTTAAATTGTTCGAGTGATGATTCTGAACATTCTGTGCTACTGCATCCTCGGACGAGTTAACACTACTGCTCTACTTTACAGTACAATATCACTGTTCAGCTTCAGACAATCTCTTGTTACAAACTATAAAAAGTAATATTTTGCCCTATTTAATTTTTCATGAGGTCTAATGCTGTTATGGCTATGTCGTATCCTTTTTATCACTATTTAATTGTATTTATCTTGCTTTCAAAATACTCCCAGAAATCTAGGCAAATATTCGTTGGCATTCTAAAGCGAGATATGATGACATTTTGTTCGGGGCTCACTTCATCTGACTTGGTTATCACCCACCCCAGACATATAACACCCCAGATGTTTCACACCCCATATATATTTAACACTCCAGAAATTTATCACCCGAGATATTTAACAAGATAGTTAAAAAAAATATTTTACATTTATCTAATCGTACAGCATTAACCTGTACAATCTGGTATGAACCCAGATTGTATCAGGATTCCACCCCAATGGGGTGACCCAGGTTGCAGAGGAGATGGGGGGACAGGGGTGTTCTCCAGACAGGGAAGTACCCTATGGAAAATGTCCATTACGTAACTCCAGCCAGGATAATTACTGTCTGGGGCATGGTCTGAAATAGCACTGACCCCCTGGCCTGACCACACTGCTTACATGACCTTATGTAACTGACCATAAGAGCAGGCTGGACACTTGATGAGGAACAGCCAATATGTAAACAGGACCTGGCAATTGTGCTGACATAACCAGTGTCTGGATATTGTGCAATGCACTGCATAATATCTCACAACCTTCAATGAACAATAGCGGTGAAACTGCGCCATCTAGTGGCCTATTTGCCCTCTCGTTGGATCAGTCGGTGTGCTTTCAACCTGCAGTTCTTTGTGGCTTCCGATTTTAATCTTCAAATCAATCAATCTTCACAGGAGACCCGCATACTGCATTTTAAATTAAATTAAATTAAAAGTTATTGTATTAATTCTCCTTCTTGTTGCTCCCATGAACACATACATAACATCATAAATTGATGAATTTGTTTCACAAAATTTTTCCATCTTTCTGAAAAATGAAAAAATATAAATGCACCAGTATTTGTGATTTTATTTTTCAATTAAATTAAGTTTAATATCTTTAAATTCACACAATTTCTCCATCGCACATTTTGCAAGTGTTCTAACAACAAAGTATAGGTTTTTCTCACAATATTAATCATACAAAGGGGTTGTTTGTTTGGTTCCTTGGTGGTCCAGGGAGGAAATGATCTCCACTTTATCAACACCCTAGGGCAGAAACAGCACAACCACTACAGACCCCAGGGCATACCCCAATCAGCCAGCACCAGGGTCAGTCTCTGGACACAGGTGTTGTTGTTATGTAGGGCTGACCATGAGAGGGATGTAATGGTGGACCAGAGAATGCATGGCAAGTCTGTGTGGACCCTATTCATTCCATGGGACCATTATGAAGACCATTACATGGAACCTACATTGTTACATGGGACCATCAGTATCTCACAAGAACCACAACAAATGGACGGATTAAGCTGAACAAAGTTAATAAGGCAAGGAATAAAACAACTAAAATATAATAAAATAGAACCAGTAGAATAAAAGAACCAAATTCATCATCGCAGAAATCCAAAAGTCACACACAAAGTTGAAGCTATTAAATTAAAAATGAAATAAAAATTTTTTAAATAAGATTTTTAAGATTACGAACATGGCAGCTGCCTTTTAGCTTCCTCTTCCTTAGACTGGACACTCCCCATTTGCTGCCATTACAACTGCTAATAGTGTTCCGCTCTAAAAACTATGTATCCTCATGGTGACAGTCATTATCTATGGATTAATAGTGAATAGTGTGGTTCTTAAATAGTAATCTTTAAACATTATGCTCAAGGCACTTGATGGTACATCCTTTTCTTTTTATTCCAAGGCACACGTTTAATAACAAAGTAAAAATGCTGAAATGCTATTTCCAGGTACTCAATTATCAAATCTGCAAGTAAAATACGCTCGCAGACTATGCACGAAGTCGGAAGCAAACGCAGGCAGAGTTCAACAGTCAGTTGTTATGGGTGCATTGGATCACACTACATGATACCACAGGCACATGAACCTATTTAGGACTAACTGGCAATCATCCAGCCCTCCAGCGGCCAACCTTTTGCAGAAGACCCACAGTAAACACTGGCTGCCTATGCCTGCAATCTGCAGTAACCAGATTTAGCATAATAATGTCATGTATTATGCCTTCTGCATTGTCTGCAGACAATTCAGTGGCAGACCTGTGTTGAATGGTCTCTGTGAAGTTCAGCGATTGTGATTGAAGCCAGTTTAATCACTCTATGGATGAGACTTATCTAAGCTCTATTTACCGAGCACCAACTCGTTATAAAGTGGATTTTCATTGTACCAATGCGTGCACTAAATTGATATGTGTACACTTTCACGGACACAAGCATGCATATTCCTATGTAATAAACACTGGACCAATATTATGCACGTGTTTGTTTTGGATGGACCTGTATATCAACTACATGGGGGTCTGCATGGGTCAAAGTTCATGGCTAACTTTACCTGTACCAAAACACCATAATTTCTCTCACTACATAATATTGCATAATGAATATTACATTGACTGATAATTATATGTATGTGTTCCCTGCTGTCAGGATTGACCAAAAGTTGCATTTAAAAATTCACATCATAGGCGTTTGCTACTAGGATATTGCTGATTGGCTGAACATTTTTTTTTATATAATTGCAGTTCTTTGTCAAATTGATGCTGATGTTTTTTTTTTTCAGTAAATTCCTTTCATCTGTATTTTTTTACAAAATAGTTTGTTGCTAAACATAACTTGGAATTCCACAAGTTCCACATCATCCAGGAATGAAACAAGACAACTTTCTAAGTCATCAGCAGGTGTTAATGGTTGAAAACAGGCCATTCAGAGAAAATTTAAAGAAATCACTTGTGACATAACTCACCCTACCCCACAGAGAGGTCAGCACTGGGGGCCCAGCAGGACTGGAGGGGTGATGTAATGGGGTGCATTACCAGGGTGGAAGTGACCCAACACTGATGGGACAGGTCTCTCACCAGGGGGTGGGATATCTGCAGATGGGATTTAGACTGTCCAGTACTAATAGCTGGACATGGGTCTAACACTGGTACACTCTTGTATAAATACTTGTCAGAGTTAACCACCCACATGGGTGCTTATCTTAACCCTTTCTGCTTGCTGAGATGTCTGTATTAACTGTGCCAACCACCAACATAGCCATAACGTGTTTAACCATGACAATGATGTTACTTACATATAAGTTGTAACTACAAAGTAACACAGGCTTGCAGCGTTGTCAAATTATATGTGACATATTTTAAACCTTTGACATGTGTGGCTCAAAGGAATTATCAGGATATATTGGTATCATGTATATTATCTTTCAAATTTTGGTTTTTGGCACCAACAACGTGCTGTGTATTATAACAAACAACAAACTCTGCAGAAGCACATCAAACAGCGGATTATATAAAGTTGCAATGTCAACAATTCTCTTGCAGTGACGCGCCTACACAAACATGTTTGCGATTAAACGATAATAAAATTTAAAAATAATTGCTACAATGACAAAAATGAACAAAAAAGTAGCATTAGTGAGCAGTGGGTGACTCTGTCACCAGTACCGTTGACACTTACCCCACATGGCATACACTGATGACATGGCTTGCGACATGACATCGGGCGTCAGTACGGGCATCGCTTGCTGCGACGTGAGCGCTGACACAACAGCCGGGTTGCCCAATGGGCTGCCCGCTGCCGCAGACACTGCTGCCCCCTGCAGGGCACTGTTGAACATCATATTGTGAACGGATGGCAACGTCATCGGTGAGTTGCCCATGGGGTTCATATGGGATAGAAGTCCTGCCATGTTCCCTCCTAGTCCCACTCCCGGGAACGCCACCCCGGAAGGGAGCTGGGGCAACGATTCCGCTGTATCGTCCATGGTTCTTGCATGTCGCTGTGTCGATGGCGTCGTCGTCATTGGCAACGTGGATGGCCGGCTGTGAATTGGGTGTTTCGAATGCCCGAGTATGCCCGTGATGTTCATGCGAGGGATGCCCGGACTCGCTGGGCTTCCCCCATCTTCCGACGATGACAGATCGGATGCCAAACTACTCGAGTTGCCATTCGACTCCGTCGTTACAGACAACGAGTGCGACATCGGCATACTGTGGCCAATCACGTGTGCCTTCGCTGGGGGTGTTGAACTTACTTCCATATTAGGTCAAAGGACCAGTAATAATTCCATTCAGGAATGTCTTTTACGACTGGTGTTCAATGCCGAGACTATGTAAGATGTGCAACTGAACTCACAAGTGTCAACTGGGTAGATTCTAATGTTGCCTTTCACAATGGAGGTGGTTGTTCAGTACCTGCAAATTAATTATTTTATTATTAATCCTATTATTTTATTAAATCTATCCTATACTTATATTTTCTTTTTGCTATATCATGATAATATTTATATTATCATTCAAGCTCTGTTTTGTTTTGTTGTATTATTCTGATTTTTTTTATTATTTTGATATCAATTTCACTTGTTGTCAATCAGCACAAAAGTCACACACCACTTTAAATTATACACCACTTTTAATTACACACCAACTTTAATTATGTACCACTTTAAATTACACACCATCTTAAATTATACACCACCTTAAAGCGACAATTGCAATTTGTAAAATTATGATTCAGACTTTAAATAAAATTTATAAAACACTTGTCTTAATAACATGTTCACCTGAACAATAAAACGTAAGTAGTTTTTAATAAAATTCACCAATTTTTAATCTGTTATTTATATTTTTCTCAAACACCTATGTATGACTGAAATAAAAAGTTTTTATTGATAACAAATTATGAAATATTAAACTACATTAAAAAGAAATTGTGGGTTATATTAAATTACTTTAAGAATGCACTGTTTTTTTTTAAATAACTAAACTGCAAACTGTTCCTTGATTCAAAAGTTGTTAATGGTTTGTAATATTTCTGATGTCTCCATTTTATCTTATATGTAAAGGATTTACACTTTATAAACTTTTTTTATACTGAAAATTTATAAATATTTCATAAGTCAAGCCTGAAACGAAATTCGAAAACAATCACATAAAATATTTAATCTTTCCTAAGCAGTCTTATTTATTTTACCCAACTTCATTACAGCAGTAAAATATAATTAAACAACAATGTCACAAATCAACATTGCACTTTTTAAATATTCAACCTGAAATCCATGTCCTGTATTTATAAATATTTCTTTACACAAACTTGTTTATTCTCCAATGTTATTATTAATTTTAAACTAATGTGATTTGTGATATAACATCCACATACACCATTGTAAATATCAGTGGATGGCATCGGTGTATTATAAACTTTAAGTGCCTCTTTAAATATGTTAAAACACATACTGCCATCAAGGATTTATTATTTGCAATTATTAAGTCTACAAAATGCAGAATGCCACTTTAATATAAAAGAAAAACATTTGTCTAAATTACTATTATTTTTTATCAATAAAACTAAATTATTTAAATATACAGAGAAGTATGCCTGTAGTAGCTTGCAGTTATTTAAAACAACAGATTTACATTTTATTGCACAAATGTTGCAAACTTACAATTACAAGATAACTGATTTAATTGCTACATACTTCATGTAAACAAATTACAATATTACTTCAAAACAATAATTTCTATGTCCATAATTGTAAAGTTATCCTCATTTTTTATTACAACTTAGCCATTTTAGTTTGTATTTATAATATTTCAAACTTGAACAGTGAAAACAAATAAGAGAAGCATCATAATCATTTGTCAAACAAATACTGACTATCTTTTACATATGTTATGAACATATTTACATATGAGCAAAGCATCTTAAATTTTAGTAGTTACTAGTTCTTTGACATGACTGGTGTGTTGTGTTGTTTACAAGTGTGGTCAAGTTACTAAGAATGTGATACAAGATTAACGGAGGTCCGAGCTGTAGCGTCAGGCATGGCTTGCACATGTCCAAGCAAACAAGTTATGAAACAACAAATGACTGAATAAAGCACACCACTCACCTGAGAACCGTCCAGCAGTGTCCAGACAGCATGTCCAGTAAACAGTGTCCAAAGTCTGGTTATGAAATCCAGAGTGACCAGTCTCAGCTCCCATGCAGTTATGAGAACTTTCCTAACTGGACATAAATGACCTGTGAGTAACCGGTCAGTGTGATAATACCCAGCAACACTTTCCTCTGGCCAGTGGTGAGTAGTGGTCAGCTGGACAATCACAAAGTCCACCAATTGGTCAAGCACTGTGGGTGGACACACAATAGCAACAGTGACCACTGTGGTGGCAGTACTGCCTGCATGTCCAAGTGGTCAGTGGGGGGGGCAAGCCTCTATCTTTAGGCATCCACTACAATCAGATGTTAGTTGAAGCTTACTCAGCCTCCTCTCTGATGGGCAGCGCTCCTCAGTCTGGGCAGCTGTGGTGTGGCTAGCCAGCGGCCAGAGACTGGTCAAGCTGATCAGTGATCACTCAGGTGATTGATGGTTCACACACTAGGTGCATATTACCAAATGTTTCAACTGTTGTTTACAGGCAGGCTTTGAGAGCACCCCCTGTTTGTGGTCACTACAGATGTCACGAATGGTCAACATTACCCCCAAGTACAGGGGGCTACTGAGCAACACTGTTATCTCTTATCTGTACAGTTTGACAGTTCCTCTGACTGCCAATTATTGTTATGATTATTATACTTATATTCATAAAACAGTTCTAAATCTTCGTGAGTTGCATTTGTAAGTAATCATGTTGCCATTTATAAGTAATAATGACACCATTTGTCATGATCCTGTAATCTGGATGTATGGCAATGGTCATCTACCACATTATCATAACGTCATCAAATCACCAATTATCATTTATTACAACTTTCTGCGTCAGCATGATGTGACACCTATTCAACATAACCTTAACATCCTGCAACATTTACTTATAGTTGTCTGTCTAAAGGCTAATTACATGACCTGTTTATTACAAAGTTATACTGGTTCATTGAAAGCCACAGGGACCCTGCCAAAGATCCACCAGGTCCAGACGTGTGGTCCTTCCTCCTGCACCGGTCCATCTGCTGTCTGGGGAAGACAATCCCTCTCCCTCTGTAGCGCTCCAGTGAACACACCAACCATCAGTCTGGCAGTCTCCGCGCTCCACTGAACAGGAGCAAAATGTTTACTCCAAATCCAATGGCTGATGCTAATCCATTGAACTCTGGCTCACCTAAGACTGCATAATCAGTGGTTAGTTAATCTGAACTGACCAGACAGCGTGGCCTAGTTCTTATGGTCACAGACTTGCTGACAAGTACAATGTTGACATGTCCACTATGGATCCAGCAAGCCAACATGCTTACTGCCAATAAAATATCGTGTCCACAATTGCCATGCCACTATCTGCACACTGACAAGCTCAGAGATGACGCTTGTCATAGTTGATAGGTCTCTCAAGTGGAGACATCACATTACGTTGTTCTAGTCAGTGTTTGTCACCTAATGATTCACCTAACTGTCACCAACTGATCCACTGTCTGTGTTTTATGTCAGTTCTTATAAAACAACGTCAGTGAAAACTACAGTACACAAACACTGTAATCCTCCGTAGTACATCCCCTTTCACTTGACTCTCGCTAACAAAGAGACTACGACTCTGATCAAACACAACATCGACATGATGGTATAACTCGCGTGGCATGCACAACCAACACGCTCTTCAGCTACGGGAGTCCGCTGGCTAGATGACTGGTAAGCGGCCAGTGAAATAATCGTTTGTAACACCATACAATTATTGATTACCTCACATACATGGGCGTGAGACACCAATCAACGTCTAGCAACGATACGACCAACACATGTGGCCTGTGCAACATTTGGCAAATACGCAATTCTCATACTGGGAAGGAGACTTGGGATGTCCCACAATGCATGCATGTCATGTCCCTCGCTAACATGATTTTCGCTGAGTGGACAGCACCGAGTTGACGAGAATGCTGGGTAATTGCGAGGTCACACTGCATTGGGTCCGCTATAACTCAATATCACTTTGTTGTTGGCGTTATGCAGGCTGGGCATAATGACCTGTTGTGCATAAAGATATTTAGATTACACGCAATGACCAGGCACAAGTGGTCAGTGCATGGTCAGGGGGGTCACCCTGGTGATTACGGCCATCAATCTCCCACATTTGCATCAACTGCCAACGACAGATGATGTCAAATCTGCCATCTATCAAAACTAACACAAACACGAGATCAATACCAAGATGTTTGTCATGAGATGTCCATCCTACGGTTATTTACAAATGGTCAACAACGTAAACATCACAGCACAGGTTCAATAACAACTGCAAACAAATCTGTATAAACCATGCTATTTATAGAAGGCATTGTGACAAGATTGTGGAACCTATTAAAATGCCTATCCTACAAAAAAAAACACTATAATTAATGATATGCAGGTTCTATAATATTTTAGTATTATCATTACAATACTAACTTCAGCTATGTCAATAAAAGTTAACAACAACCTATGACAAAATTACCTAATAAACCGTTTTGCTGGTGAACTAACATGCTAGAATTATTTAATATGCATTGAGCTAGGATGGCACTATTCCCAAACAATAACTTATAATATTATGGATACATCAGTTATGACAAAATCACCCAGATAAGAATATAGTTAAATATCGATGTCAAAAGATGTTGAAATGTTGATTACGTTCATTGAGCTGTTACATTTAAAATGGTCCAATCTTCACACAAATGACTCTTCAACTGTAAATATTTCAAACAGATCCCAAACTATCTCTACCCTCCTCTGTTTCATTCAATGTTATAAGGGTTGATGCAATCCTACAGGGGTATTACCCAACCCTCACTAACTGCAGTTCATCAGAAAGCAATCAGTTCCAGATAGGAATCATCCTACAATGTTTATTACCCCTCTTAATGCCCCCAGTTGAATTTTCACCAGTCCAATATTCTATCTCCAGTTATGTAGCTCCACTAACAGTCAGGGTGTTTAAATCAGTTACCCTTGGGGGTGGCCAGCTGACATCCCATCATAAACCACCCCCCCTTCAAATGGGGTGTCACTGAAACCATAAAGTCATTACAATATCAGAACAGTACCATGTGATAAGTCAGCACCCAGGGGTCTCTGGACCCCCTGGTGGGGTGAAGTAAGAGGAAGGGGTGGAGTAAGTGTTAAATAATGAGGGGTAAAGACAGGGTGATTTGTACAGAACACATTGTGGATGGGTAATTATAATATGACATGCCAGAAAGTAGTTACAAGGGACTGTTGTTTCACACAGAAGATGAAATAACCAGAAGAACTGACTGTCACACAGCTCTGTGACAATTTCTACACATGTGACAACTTGTACAAGTGTGGCAACTTCTACAAGCTTGGTGACAAGTTGCGTACAATATTTTATAACGTGTTTTGTGACAAGTTGTACAAGCTTGCTAACAACTTCTACAAGCTTGGTGACAACTACTAAAAGCTTGGTGACAACTTTTACAAGTATGACAACTTCTACAAGTGACTCAACTGGTTGTCCACTTTTATCAACTGAGGCTAAGAAGCTCCCAATTAGTGTGTTGTACTGTTACATTATTCTCTTCTCAAAGTACAAGGACCATCTGTAACTCCACAATTATACTTCTGTGTCTGCATTGTGTATGTACTATGCACACATTGTACAGTGTGTGCGTGCGTGCGTACGTGCATGCTTGCATGTATGTGAATATGACTGTTACACTTACTGTACATTGTACAGATGTGTTGCAGGCATGTATACCACCATGTATGCCACCATGTATACCACCATGTATGCCACCATGTATGCCACCATGTATGCCACCATGTATGACATGTATGCCACCATGTATACCACCATGTATGCCACCATGTATGCCACCATGTATGCCACCATGTATGCCACCATGTATGCCACCATGTATGCCACCATGTATGCCACCATGTATGCCACCATGTATGCCACCATGTATGCCACCATGTATGCCACCATGTATGCCACCATGCACAGCTATTTAAGTTAATCTTGTATTTGTTTCAATTAAGTTAACTTTCAATTAAGTTAACTTAAGTTAATTATTAACATTTCACCTGTTCCCATTTTTCGTAGTCAACCCAAAAATGTCCCCAAATGTCCTATGTTCCTTCACCTGTATCAACATGTCACATGCTTGAGTGTCAAGCACTGATGTCAAGCACTGATGTCAAGCACTGATGCTGGCTAATCCGAATAGAGAATAACAGATTTGTTGTAAAATTATTACAATACTGTCAACATTCCATGTTCACCAGGCATTAATCTACTAGATTAGCTAGCTAAGTTCATCTTGAATTTGTTCAATTAAGTTAATTAAGTAAAAAATATTAATTAAGAGTTTTGGTAATATTTACTTAAATTTTGCAAGTTAAGTTACGTTAATCTCCCCATGCATGTTACACTGGTTTCAAAATAGCAATAATTTATTTGTCTACTTTGCAGTAAAATAAAAACAGTTCATTACAATGGCATACACTGTAAATGGTTATGCTTCACCAATCACTGGATTTCACTGTTAGTTATAAATCGCATACTACTTATTAATTACGAGAATGTTGCTGCCAGTTGTTAGCCATCAGCGTCCACACATGTTCAATGGGATTACAATCTCCACATCAAATAAACATCACCGGATTTTACTTTCTTCTGCTGCAGATTTCAAATCTGTTTGCTCAAAGGATTACTTGGAATGTTGTGAGAGAAATAACCGATCTAAAAATATACATCCCTGGGAGAGGCAGGGATTAAATTGGTTGCGTAACAGCATCAGGGATGCATAAGAGATTCAGTTTCCATTTAAACTGGGGTATTTAAATAGGGTGTCTCCTTCAAGTGCTTTGTGTGTGACAATCACTGCCCCTCAGCCCCCAGGTGCTGTATGGGCCCCAAGCTCCTAGTGGGGGGTGGGAAAGGTAGAGGAAGTTCCCCTTTGATGCTATATAATCACATGAGGTAGATTTGAAGGGGGTCACAGACACACCCCCTTCCTCTTCACCCACAGCACAGCCTAATGAACCAGTGATCCTGGATTATAGAAGAATGGGGTAAATTGTCAGGGTTACATCAAATGTCTTTCTACCCTCATCCCACAGGAACCAGCAAGCCAGTGTCTCGGGTGATTTATGCAAATTCAACTTCAGTTGTGAATTGGGCCTTTCCATGCAGGAACAAATGGAGGGTGAATTGTAAATTTCCTGAGCATTTAAATGGTGTGCACATGATTCTCATCGGGTAACTGTTACATAGCCAGTGGGGGTTGTATAATTTAAAAGCCTCAATTCTCTCAATGTTTCATCTCAAACTACATATAAATTAACAATATCATACTTCTTGTTTTAATCACTATTTATGGAATCGAAGATTTCATGGTCAGCCAATAATGGCCATAAAGCAATATTTATATACGCGGCAAAACTGGCATATTTGATCTCATCACCAAATTGTGTAATTGTGTATATAATCAGAGCTTCCCATAATGAGCTCCAGGGATACTTACTTGCGCTGTCATCCCAACGGTACTGCCAAAACTACCAACATGAACTCCAGAGGTAATTTCCTCCTCAAAACTGTGTTATGGCATTCTGTGGGAATCCCACTGATCCTAAAATCCCTACCTCTTCCCGGAGATCTGCCTGTTCAGCTAAGTAACTCCATTAACCAACCAGCTGTACAACAAACATAGGCTGCCTTCGGGGCAGAGATGCCACCGGGCTTCAGTTACACGGCAACTCTGTCATGTCCAAGGGGGGGATGCTTCACTGTTTTCAATTCATTACAGTGACTGGGCAGTGTTATTCGGGCAGTCTGGGCTGCACCCAAAGGCACATTACTTAATCAACTATGGAGACAGAGAAAAGACCTGCAAATGTAATTAACCAAATATCTGACACACCGCCGCCCTTTGCGTTCTGTTGCCGCACTGAAAATGAATATGAATTAATTAACTTTAACAAGGCATGCAGAACATGCACACGGGAAAATACAGGCTGACCAATCATTTCAGAAAGAAGCCATTGGGACCTGTCTCGCCAATGGATGTGTAATTAAAATTGTAGTTGTGGTTAAAATTTGAGTTTAAAACCTAAAATTGCAGACTACTGGAATTTCTTGCCACCCTCTCCCTGTACCCTAGACATTGAATCAAAGCATGTCAGTGTGATTTGGGCAAGACAATGCACCCTTGTTTAAAACCCCTGCAGCCTCTTCAACCCCCGCCCAGCATGCAATCCTGCTGGGAATTTAATCATTCATAACACCATTGATGTGCAAGCTATATATACACAGCCTGGAGCAGGGGGTGGTTAGCCATTTCAAAGGGTGTCCTGCCTAATTAGGCCTGAGTATCATCAGTCTACCCTCCCTGTCCATCCCAATGACCAAGAGATGACCACTGGTCATGGGAGGGTGGACAAAGGGATGCTTTCCAGGGGTGGTGTTCCTCACCCTTCCAAGGTGTTACCCACAACCTGACAGCAAGTGGGGTAACAAACCAACCAGGATATGTCACAAAGGGGTGATGCAGATCCACCAGGGTGTTTCACACCTCCATGTAGACACCTCTCACGCCATCGGAAAGAAATGCGCTCTGATGACACACAGACTGCTATAAATTTTAATCTATTTACCATAGCAACGAAATGTCCATATGTTCCCAAGATCCGTTCTGAAGTTCGAACAGCGAGAGGCGGAATTAAACAGGCCAGTCAAAATATAGGAATGCGTTGCATAGGAATAGACATGCAGTTGCCATGGTAACTAGATCAGAATTTACAACAATCCATATGGGGAGGCATAACTCTTGAATTTGTAACCAGTACTCATGTTTAAATATTCTTAAATAAAAAATTTCAGTTTTGTTAAATCATAAAATAGGTTTCAAGCTGGTGCTGGTGTTGTTTTAAAATCCGTAGTGTAGTTTTATGTATGCATAAACCTTTTCAGCATTTTTTGCTGCCAGAAAAAAATTAATTTTGAACATGCATGAGAATATTATGAGAAAATGAAATGTATGGATTCTTGCACAGAAAGAATAAATAAAAAATGTCATATGATAGGTGTATGTGTGGGTCTTCTTGGGAATTAAATCGTTTTATTTCGAACATGTTCCCAAAAAGAATGAATATTAAAAATGATAACTTGTGCACAACATTGAACAATGTTAACTATGATAACTTGTGCACAACATTGAACAATGTTAACTATGATAACTTGTGCACAACATTGAACAATGTTAACTATGATAACTTGTGCACAACATTGAACAATATTAACAATGATAACTTGTGCACAACATTGAACAATGTTAACTATGATAACTTGTGCACAACATTGAACAATGTTAACTATGATAACTTGTGCACAACATTGAACAATGTTAACTATGATAACTTGTGCACAACATTGAACAATATTAACAATGATAACTTGTGCACAACATTGAACAATGTTAACTATGATAACTTGTGCACAACATTGAACAATGTTAACTATGATAACTTGTGCACAACATTGAACAATGTTAACTATGATAACTTGTGCACAACATTGAACAATGTTAACTATGATAACTTGTGCACAACATTGAACAATGTTAACTATGATAACTTGTGCACAACATTGAACAATGTTAACTATGATAACTTGTGCACAACATTGAACAATGCTATACTGGAAAATAATTAGTGGTTACCTTCCTCCTGCAGATTCCATACCTGATATTTATTATCACAGGAATGCAGGTACAATTGACCAACTGAGCCACATTTAATTTAACTACCCTTCTATAATGCTTTGTCTTTCATTGAGGGTTAATTATAATTATAGTATGGCAGAGAGATGGTGCCAAGCTACCAGGGCAGGGTAAATTTCCATAGGGGCTTCCCTAATGATTATTTATCGAATTTACCCAACCTAGAAACGACATAATGGAGACAGTCCATGGATACGCAGAGTAAGTTAAAGTGCATCTTGGGCAGTGGGGCGGACACTGGTCAATGCACAGAAGAGAGGGGGCAGGATCCGGGTGTCCAGTGGTCTCAAACTTTGATTAGTGGACATCATGAGTGAATGGTCAGTATTCTGCCCACTGACCACAGAGTGACCAGCACATTGTTGAACTGATGAGCCAATGGACAATCATAACAAACAGATGTATTTATGCCGACTGATGACTTTTGTGTTGCGGGGGTGGAATGCCAGAGGTGGGGTAACAAATGTGGAAGGTAATAGCTGGGTGAATGCGGGCCAAGGTAGACCCGTGAAAGGAGACTGACAGCATTCAGATTATATCATTGCTTTAAATGTTACTTGCTGTTGCTGGCCCTTTGTACACTTGTATTTATGTCGGCCTTTCCCCACCGACAACGCCACTGGGGCGCACAAAGGGTGTTTTGCTGTCAACAAATTAAGTGTATGTGAGCCAACTATCAAGTGACACAGAGGACATCTGACTTGGTCATTGAGATGAGTAAGAAAGTGAGTCAACAGTGTAGTCATCAGTGTAGTCATCAGTGCAGTCGTCATTGCAGTCGTCAGTATCAGTATGCAATTATATTTAAATGTCACTCTGCTTAGATGGAATTGTTTTTCTGGGGAAATATTAATTGCTCCACCAACATCTATTAATGTTAAATGCATTAGATAACATGGGTGTGCGAGATCACCACAAGTTAAAGAATTGCAGTCAATTCTTTAAAGACAAGGAAATTGAGGGGAGATCATATAGAAGTTTTTTAAGATATTGAATCGTCATGGAAATAATGATAGAAGTATTTATTTCATAAAAAGGAAGATAAAAGAACCAGGAGCCATGATGTTAGTGCAGGATCCATGTAGATGGATAGCAGAAAGTACTCCTCACAGAGTACTTCTCACAGAGTACTTCTTCACAGAGGACTATACATTAAAGGTGATTAATCAATTCGATTTTTTTGCTAGCCTTATTTCAAATTAATTTTGCGAAAAACCAAACCTACGTAGTATCCACTGCAACATGCTAGCTCATTTGTGCAACTTTTGTATATAGTTTTTGTGAAATCATCAGACACACTATTACATTAGCTCAAGCATTAACTGAAGTGAAAATCGAAATGCTGAAAAATCATGATTTTCTTACTTGGTGAAATTGTTTAACTTTGTCATGTGATCGGTGAGAAGATGGAGGTCATGCCCATAATCAGCATTGACCCACACAGTGTTTACCATTTTGGATATCCACTATTTTGATCCTTACCAGACCTAACGACAAAAGTCAATTCTTTCAATGAATTAAACAAAAAAGGCATTTTTTTATTAATCAGACTGCACACATTACTTAAACTAGTCATACACATGTGGACATAAGTGAACCAGATTCATTTGAAGAAGCAGTTTTAATGGAACAAATTATCTACAGTTTGTGTAAATACTAGCAATGTGAATATGTTTTTAAATAAACATACACGTGTTCCTAAAACTGGTGGGTGGTTCGCCTCAAAAATAGGTGGGAGGTGGGATTGGTGGGAGATGGACTCTCACAAGTGGTGGGAGGTTGGCCCCCATAATTGCTGGAAGTTGAAACCCTTGCCACCTCACCACATGAATAATCGTTGAACTCTCAATAACCAATGACTTTCTTACCCACTTCCATAAGCGATTTTTGCTTTGGATGGTAATCTTGTTCAAATGTTGTTCAAGTCTTCTTCAAATCTTGTTCAAATTGTGTTAATATCTTGTTAAATCTTGTTATAGAGTTCTATTGCAAGACAACAATCAGAGCTCCTGCTGGGTAACAGCAAACAACACATAGCCCCAGGGCTGACAGGTGGTGACTGAGAGGGGTGGGGTAGATGACTAGACCAGACCAGTTTATCCCATTAACTGACTGTAATTATATATGTCTGGAAACAGAAATCTCCTGATAGCTTCTCAAAGCAAAGATTTAAATCAATGAGGACATTTGAATAACTGGCCAGAGTAAACAACTGGCTACCCGTCACAACCCCGGATATCTTACAGTCAGTGTCATTGTTTGCATCTATTTATTTGTTATCTTGTCCTCTATTCAAGCAAGCTAACTCGCTCATTTCTAATGAAACTAATTACAGCAGAATTCAATGTGATGAAGACGGTTTCTGAAAATGAATATCACAAAATGCTCCTGTAATGTTGGGGTTCTCAACCTTTTTCTCCTCAAGTACCCCCCTAAGTCCTGAGATGACCGGCTAGGTACCATACATCTGGAGCAGGACATTTGGTCACAAGACATTTGGTCACAGTTTTGTTATACAAAACATTTCGACACCAGACCAAACCCTTTGTCTCTATTAAAAGAGTGTATTTTTTTAAGTTAGTGGCTTCATCTTCTGTTTGTGCAAAACGTAAACCAAGCAGGTGAGTCCAGACATGGGGCAATTAACTTTAAACTTATTATTAGCATTAATTAAAAATTTATTACAATTAAATAAGGAATTATCCAATTAAGTTAAACTCACATTCTCAGGTCAATTAAATTAAACTGATAATTAACTTCAATTGGTAAGTTCATCAGATATTAACCTGTTAAATAGGAATACATTTATTTATGTTAAGATCTCATAATTATATTTTGAGCCAACTTTGTTCAGTCAATGAAGCATACCAGAATATTGGTTTCCATGTTATTTATATTATCGGACTGGTTTATGCCTAACAACAGTAATGGAACAATAGTTTCCTAGAAACTGCCTAAATGTTTATATGGATTTTATCAAAACATTGGATGATACATATTGTATCAGTGCTTTTAAGTGATGTGAAACTTCACTGCCACACTGAATCCAGAATGCTTGACTGCGGTAAATGGGGACAATAGTGCTGCCACCTACAACATTCACACTAGACTAACCAACAGGCACAATGCTGCCACCTACTAACCAACATGCATACCAGAATGGCCCATTTACTTAGCAATCACATTTTGGTACTGCCACCTAGTGACCACTATGCATACGTAATTAAATTTGGTAATGTCACCAAGTGAAATCTGTTAATTAATTAATAATACCTAATACAATCCAAATACCAACCAATTTACACATGACACATACAATGACGATATCATTCTCAAAACAAACAGACTATTCATTTCATTTTTTATATTTTTTACTTGTGAGTTGACATCATGATAGTTTTACCAGGATTACTCGAGAGTAACGAGATCACTATGACATTGACACATGCAATCAAGTGGAACTAGAAAGCAAGAATATTCGTCACTTTGACATTATTCTGTCAGAGAACAACACTAATTCTTCAAATTGTACATTGTAAAACCACACGACATATCCTGCGTATGAAGCAGCACACACTGTGAATGATTGAAGAAGGATTTTTAAGTGCATGCTGAATATAGTATTCTATAATACATACATGAGTAACTGCTCCTATATAAATCATTGTTCCTTACACCTCAACCACATGATTGTGCTGCCATCTGTTGATCAGGACACACAGTGCATTTGTGCTGCCATCTGTTGACCAACACACAACACTGTCACTGCAATCTGTTCAGTGCCCCCCCCCCCGGTGACTACTGTTGAAATGATGTACAAACAATTTGTGCGGATTGCTTCCAGAAACCATTTGACTGTGCTCTGCAGGATCCCACCTGCTGCTTCAGAGGTAGTCTGGGTGAAATAGTGAAAACATATCTGACCAAAACAAGATAATTCCGTTCGAATGCCAGATTTTCCTATTGAAAAGGCCACTACAACTGCGACCCAGTGACACACAATGTCAGCAGATTCGCTCCGGTGATGTAATAACGGTCCGGTGATGTAATAACGGTCCGATGATGTAATAACGGTCCGGTGATGTAATAATGGTCCGGTGATGTAATAACGGTGCTTGCTTGAGTTTCCATGAAACGACATGTATCAAACTGGAATCTGGAATCACTGCAACTGCTAAAGTTTCAGATATGCACCAACACAAACATTTGTGTCTGACAAGTAATTCTGAGCCAGAATTACATGAAGTCCGTCAAAAGCACGGAACTTAGGAGTCACCTTTAATAATAATTTAAAGTTTAGACGGCTTATTTCATTTGTTGCTGATTTGATCATATTCGTGTTCTTCGTTGTATTCGCTGGTATGTTTTTTGTTGTTTGCCAAAAGTATTGCAATTGCTCTTGTTAGCAGTAGACTAACAAGAGTATCATAATTTTGCTCTCAAGGACATCTTCAACGTGTGCCAAATTGTTTGGCAAGGGTAGTTACCCAGTCTCCTCATTTCTCTCACTCATTACCACTTCTTAAATCATTGCATTGGCTCCCTGTCCGATATCGCATTATTTTTAGGATCTGTACAATTACCTACCAAGCACTTTCATCCAAGCAACCAGCATATTTACATTCACTGCTCACTCCTGCAAGACAGCCCAGACAGCTTCAATCATCTAATTTACTTTAATAATTAACTTTTTTTCCCCAATGTTAAGACAAAAGTTGGAACTAGAGCTTTTTCAGTTGCTGCACCGACTCTGTGGAACTCACTCCCTGTTGGTGTTAAGTCTGTAGGAAATGTAGCAACATTTTGCCATAAACAAAAAACCCACCTGTTTAAACTTGTTTATCCTCCATAGTTTCCCAGCGAACCAATCCAACTGTTTACAACTGCAACTGCTTATCGATTAGGAAATGCTTAACCACTTCTGTTTTGGTGTGCTGCCGAGCTTGGGGTCTCCCGAGGATTTTAGCACAATAAAAGTATTTTATATATTATTATTATTTGTGTGTAAACATTGTGTAAACACATATTATGTAAATGTATGTGTAAATATATATGTGACAAGTGTGCAAGCATATATGTAACCATATGTAAAAATATGTGACAAAACATACAGTATTTATATATATTTATATATAAACATCTGTGGAAACAGTACGTATGACATTAGAAGGCCCAAGTGGGTAAAGAACCAACCTACCCCCGTGTAGCAGATACCTAAGGCGGCTTAACGACCGCTAGGGATAATCATGTTTGCTTTACTGAACTAATGTTACTAACACAGCCACACGATATATGAGAGACAAGAGTCACAAAGCTTCTTTCTAATGTTCCTAAGGTAACCATTGAAGAACACGATTGATATTAGTCCTTATTACAGTCAAAATCAACATTTATGCCTTTGAAATAATTTTCCGTTTATGAAATTTTACAAACAAATGCTGATTTTGTCACATCAAACTGTGGACTTTGTGGAGAATTGTGGTCACAAAACATGAGCGAATTTTCTAATTTTTCTCAATTCCCGACATTTCCTGATGCCTAATTTCTCCCGACCCATTACACATACATAGTTACTCCTGTCAGTGATGCAAACTGATTTTAACACTTCTTGAACATAAATAAAATTGGGAAAAGTGCTTGCTTTATGATTATGGTGAACTCCTATATTTGGTAGATGGCAAATGGTAGATTGAACAAATTATTGGGTGTAGAGGAGGACAATTAACAATGGTAAATGATAGACAAATGGAAGGAAGACATCTTGAAGATAAGGGATGATCTCATGAGACTATGTGAAATAGGCTGAGGGTGCTGACTTCGAGAGTATACGTTTTGTGTTATGGAGGCTGAATGTGAATGGAATTTGTCGGCTACGGCCTGAGGGATGAGACGGCTACATCCTGAAGGATGTGATGGCTATAGCCTGAAGAATGTGACGGCTACAGCCTGAAGGATGTGACTGCTACAGCCTGAAGGATGTGACAGCTACAGCCTGAAGGATGTGATGGCTACAGCCTGAAGGATGTGACAGCTACAGCCTGAAGGATATGTGACTGCTACAGCCTGAAGGATGTGATGGCTACAGCCTGAAGGATGTGACAGCTACAGCCTGAAGGATATGTGACTGCTACAGCCTGAAGGATGTGATGGCTACAGCCTGAAGGATGTGACGGCTACAGCCTGAAGGATGAGGACATGTTCAATCGTCATCTAATTCAAATCAAAGTCTCATGTAGCTTGGCTAAATAACAACAATTTCATGCAGTATTGTTCGTACACTGATGTGTTGAGATCGTCCCTAGGGACCACAACGATGCCCCCAGAAACACACAAGCGAAAAGCAGAAAATGCTTCAACTCACTGATTGGTGTGCTCATCTTCGGCTCTGTTGTTGCCATGGATACTGTTGTGAGACAGGCTCGTGCCTGCGCAATGCACTTCTCCGAGAGACGTTTCACTGGGACAGGTTTTGCCAGCATGTTGTCCCCACTTGGGGCACCATGAGACATCCCAAGCCCCGCCCCTCCCAGCAAACTCCCTGGGTTAATCTCCTTGGGATCATCTGGGCTCCCTGTCAATCAATCAATCATTCAATTAATAAATCAAACAGCCATAAAATGTTTATAATGATAATTATTCAAATATGAAAATTTTTTCTTATTAGGCAGGCAAAAACTGCACTGACCCAATAAATACAAGTGTATTGTCAATCAACAACTAACCAAATCAGAAATTCACTGAGAAAGAATTGTTAATTCATTAGACCCCACAATGGCCGCGGCCGGCCGCTCTGTGCATTCCTGGAATGGCCGCCGCCGGCCGCATACAGGACCCTCTATTAAAAAAAATCCTGGTGAATAACTACTGAACTAAACGCTACCAAATTTTGCCACACCCTAGCGGATACATTTTGCAACAACAACAGCTCATTACGTGCATGTGTTGCCCTTTCGGAAATCTTGATTTTCATCAGTTTTGTTCATGCTATCTCGAAAATTTTTATTTCTATATTTGTCATAATAAAATATGGTGTAACCTGAAAAATAACCGTCAGAATTTGATAATGTTTTCAGTGGTGCAAAGCTAACACAGATAGCTACATTTTCTTCACTGAGTTGCATAGGGTTATAGCATGGGATCATTGTCAAATGTCAGTCGCAACTTTCAAAGTTTTAACAAATGTACTATTTTGTCTTTGCAAATTGTTATAAAATGTCAACATTTTATTAATATATCCTATTTCTATGTATACATGCTTGTGGAGAAATTACTACTCTTTAAAATAAACACAACTTGTAATTGTCAATATTGAATATTTTTTTCCACAGATTTTTGAACACAAGGAGGTAAAATCGCTCGAAATTAGCCAGAAATCCTGGGAACATGGAGCATGTTTTAATAAAATCCTGGGGCCTAATGGGTTAAGGATGCATGTAATAATTTAGTTTTTAATTTGGCAATAATAACAATAGCTTCTATCACCAGTGAAACAATTAATTCATGAATCAATCAATCATGACCTAATCAATATCTGAATGCTCTCAGGCAAAAAAAACATTTCGACATTAATTGTAGAATGACGGCATCCTTAAGTTATTATGGCACCAACCCAGCAGCCGTCATCCTGAAACTCTGTTTCACATATAAAGTTGACCCAATACTTCATGCAATTAACATTTAATAATCATACTAATGTCTCCTTCATGATATGTAACATTTGCTAACAACCAATTTACACCAGTTGGTTGTGCTTCCACCTGGTGCACAGCTATAACACTAAAAACCTCCCTACTCATAAACCTGGTGATTGCCAAGTGAACTAAGGCACTCGTGCTGGCCTCGTGTGGTTATAATACTATTACTTGTGTCTCAAACGTGTCACTGTTGCCACCTGGTGGACAAGGAATACATTAATGAACATGTATTCCTCACTGCATCATTAATGGGAGCAACTGCAGTTGGTGGCTAGCATAGTTTCCTCGGCTCATTGGAAATGTTGTACAATGACTTTATTTTAAACTTTCACGGTACAATACACATCCATTAACTTATATCTTGTGCGAAATTTGTGAAACCTTGTTTTTCCAGAAAAAACTTCATACCCATAAATGTTCACACAATCCAGTGACAGATTGAAATGTTGGTGTTTTAATCCTAACTACCACACTGATTATATGTAAGTGGTCAGTGATTCCAGTACAGATAAATAAATCAGCTCTATACACTTCAATAATACAGTCTAACAGCTGTACAAAAATAATTTGTCATATTCAAACATGGATTGCAGATTCTTTACAACTCAGATTCTGGACAACTCACACAAGTGATCATAACCTCTAACACAATTGCGCCAGATTAGTAGTTTCCACACTTTCCACTAGGTGACGCCACTGTTTGCCCACTTACCAAAACCATTTCGTTGGTATTACTAACCATGACTTTGAAAAAGTTCTTTCACACATACTGACGACACTGACGGAAATGTGAATTGCTACTTCATACAGAGCTCTTCGGACAGGACTAAATAAAAAGGCATATTTCCAGTAAAAAGTGGCAGATTTTGTTTGATGTTAGTTTATTTTGCATATGGTGGCAATTATCAGAATCAGAATGGTATAAGCCGACAGACCAATGAAAATTTTTATATGGATTTATGCAGAATTTCAAGTAAACAAGTACAGATTTCAACCAAAACAACATGTCTAACATACAAAGATACTGATCTCATTGCCATTTCACTTACCAGGTGGCGTTGGTGGCATGTGTTGCCGTGGCTCTGTCTTCAATGGAAAGTTTGCCGAATGTTCAAAGAGCGCAGACAATGCCGTCGAGTAGTCGTGATTACCCATCGGCATCACTGTGATTGGCTCAACGCCTCCCATTGGGTAGTGTGGGAGGGTCGTTGCCGTGCTCATCTGGTGTTGCTGATGGTGCTGTGCGTATTGGTCAGTGTAGAATCCTGTCGACTTCACAGACGGATCTAAAACAAGGATCAGGCACAGGCTCATGGAAAAGTCACAGGTTCCAAGTCACAGGCGTGGGTGTGTGCGTGTGTGTGCGCATGCATTTGTATACACACATACATATGCATACATTAGACATGCCAAGTCTACCGGTGATTTTTCACCTCTTCTACCGGTCAGTAGAACATTTCTACCGGTTTTTGCGATTTTGAGGAAAATTTTATCGGTAAAATCGGCACTGGTGAGCAAAAAATATTGACTTTCTGGAAGATCCCGTTTGAATCTGAATCTCAGCCTCGATTCAGACGACCAATGATATCGCAGCTATGTGCCCTCATGATCATTGCCATACAATTATAGCGAGTACCACCAGAACAGTTAAAATGTTTCTTTTGCTTGACTTATTTCTAGCTACAGTTTTTAATCATTGATCGTTAGTTTCTGGGACCAGTTTTTTGGAGGAATGAACACACTTCCAGCTGATGCCCGACGACGAGCTGCCCGCCGCATCATCCACGGATGAGCAGTGGACGAAGATCGGACGGCTGTGTGTTCGGACTCTGTGCGCTGGCGAAGGTGCTGCTGACAGTCCCCAACTCGAACACTGCTCCAGAGAGGACCTTCAGCACGGTGAAGATCTTCACCGAGCAGCGTTCGCAGTTGGGGAATTCGACTCTTGTGCTCTAGCTCGGCACAGGAGCAAGTGTGAATTTTATTTAGAGCATTTTGTTGTACAGCTATATCTATATTGCGTATTTATACATTAGTGTAATTTTTATTTATGTCATTTGCACATTCCAGGCAGTTTTTACATTTAAATTGATCAATACATTATTGTCTAGCTTTGAATATTTCTGGCATGGTATTTTTATTTTATTAATCAGTATTGCCTTATTTAACAGTATTATTCTGCAATCTGTATTTTATTATTAAGTGCCTTTTTATCAACATGATGTTTCATGCTGATTTGTGCTTGTTTTTACTTTGCTGCATGTCTAGTCTGTTTGTAATTATTGTTGTATAATTTTGATATATTTTTATCATTTGAACATTTCAGTATTTTCATTGCTGTTTTTGTCCATTACCTAAATTTTTATGGACCTTGCATCATTCTTAGTATTTTTTACATGATTTAATTTTTTTTTTAATATTATTAATTATTTATATTGTATATAATTGTCATTTCTTGTGTATTAGAAGTATATGCTGTGTATGTTTATGTAATTGAAAAGTGGAGCATCTAGCTATTTTCGCTGCTATTTCACTGCTATGTTTTTATCCATTACCTTAATTTTTATGCACCTTTCATTATGCTCAGTATTTTTTACCTGCATTTTAGCCTGTTGTATAATTATGCTATGTATGTACATATATGTACCTTATTTAAATTGTATATAATTACCATTTCTTGTGTGTATTAAATTAATTTATTTAACCAATGTGGTAAATAGTGTGTTTGTTGTGTTGTGTCTCGAGTTTGGCTGCCAGTCGACGACGCAACCCCAAATTTTTGTTGTATGTGCTAATCTACCCCTTTCGAGCCTTCCGAACTTGGCAAGTCTGGCATACATACCCACATGCATGTCCCACACACATGCAACACAGACATGCATGTGCACACAAACATGAGCGCATGCACATGTTCAATTACAATTGTCAATTACACAAATACTCAGTTAAAAAATTTCCCAAAAAAATTAATTAAATTAGTTATTCCTGCATTTTTGCTGCTGGGTTGGGTTCGATTACAGTGGTGAATTACCATAGTGAATTTTAATGGTCAATTACAATTACACAGAGTCATAAAAACTCAAGTACAATTGGCGTTATACAAAATAACAATTACACTATAATTGTGTGTAATTAATTACAACTGAACCCACCCCTGAACCACGTGCATACAAAAACACACCAATGACTGATCACACGACAGAATATAACTTTACATTGAAAATAATAGCATCCCTATTCAGGACACTAATTTACAACTTTACTATATGATCAAGAAATAAATTACCCAAACGGGAGAACACCCACAACACAAGTCAACTGAAATACATTAACATTAACAAAACATTATCAACCTGCCCCATTTTGTAATGTGACCACCAAAACAATACACATCCCAACGTACAAAAGAGGGGCATTTTCCCACGAGTTAAACTCATATTCAAAAGTGCAGACAATGGATACAGAGTGGTCAGTTTCCGACCATGTCCATTATTTTACATTGCATCGCATTACGCCTTTGTGTGCAGAAGCCCCAGAACAATTCAGCCGGGGTGACACAAACGCGGGCAATTTTCCGCTAAGCGAGATGACCCACGGGCTAAATCGACATGGGGCATTCGGGTGCTTTGTCCCGAGTGTCCACTATGACTCTGGACATCACCACGGTCCGGTGACCTTCAATGGACAATGACCGCATTGCCGCCTCTGTTTAATCACCCACCAGACTGGACAGCGACATCCGAGCTGACATTCAGTTGTCAAAAGTATCAAGTTGGCGCCAGAACAGTTAGTCAACGGACAACAGATTTGTTCCAAACTTACAATCTGAACTACAATGATTGTAAAAGGTCTCACTTCAAAATGTCACATCTGTGTTTCTCAGGCAATTGCACAATAAATGTAATGTACTATTTCTAGTATGCATACATGTGTATAGGTAAATCTACTTTTATTCAATACCTCAGGACATACATCTGAGAAACTGTCTCAGCTACCCCAGTTACTGCAGTGGTATGAGTTCTTTCCTTTTCTAGGTTAGAACACATCTGACACATAATAAACCAGACAAGGACTACAGCCCTGTTGACCGTCATTTACCAAGGTAGCATTTTGATTACTCTGTAAATCTGGGCTTAAGACCCAAGAAGCAAATTGTTTTTTTATCAACTTTTTACCTACTAGTGAAAGGTCCACAGTCAAAATATCAATGAATGAAACAGCAAAGGTTTTAACCTGATCAGTTCCAGCCATGATCTTCTTGCAGTCATTTAAAAAAAATGGGTTCTGCTTAACGACCATCTCACAAATAATTGTGACATGATGAATCGTACGATATCTCCAAGCCTCCATAATTATTACGAAACCCTAGGAATTTGTTTTAATATAAGAATGCTGGGAAATGTGAAAGCGGCTAGCCACAAGTGAGCAAGAACCCAGTTAATGGACTTGGGGGTGGCAGTAGGGGTAAATACTGCAGTGAATACAGCACGCCCCTTCCCTCACCAGGATGACAATGGTGGGTTGGGAAGAAACAACTGAATGGGAAAGGAATGGGAAGAGGAGAACAGTGGGAGGATCCGGCTTACTGAAACGCTCAATCAGTGCAGTCAATTAATCAAATTAATTAGCAAGTGACAAAACGATCACTGGGCTCTCCCATTGGGTTGATTATGGGTGGGGTAATTATAGTGCAGCCACCCCAAATGCCATGTGGAAGTGAAATGGTCAAGTTGAGGTGGTCAGCTCATGCTGGGGTCTCCATGGACAACTCAGTAGTGCCCAGCTAGTAAACTAACAGCTAAAGAACATAAAGTTAGAATGAACTGGGGAGGAAGCTGACTTTAGGGTAACACCAATGATCAGACAATATAAGTTTATTTCACTTTTGCTGATCACTACACAACGTATGGGTCAATCAAGTGATAAACAAAGATATCGTGGATTTGCTGGGAGACCCCTGGAAAGTTCAATTACAACAAAGAGCACTATGGACCACAAACAGATGATCAGCGTCATGTGGCAGACAATTCAAAGATATGCCACGAAATCAAATTCACACATAATAAACAACTTCTGGTGCCAGAAACGAAACTGTATGCCATGCCAACATTTCTTACCATGAGTGTGCCTCTGCACCACAGAAGAATTTAGTATTTTATATGGCAGCACTTTAGCTGATTAATAACAGCGGAGCGGCACCATACAGTCACAGTGTTCAAATACGCTTGAAAGTCAGTGCAGGATTGAGCAAAATTCCATAGGGTCTTGTGACAGAAAACGGAGGATATTCAAATGATTGGTTCAGGTGTGATACTGATTCACCTGATGCGGCTGCAGGAATCTTGGTGTCTGGATGTCTGCTAGATGATGGCCAGACAGTCGCTGACTCACATTTAACAGACAGGACAGATATAATCTGACAGTACAAGACTGGCGTGTGAAAGATATGTTGGTTATTAAAGGGAATGTAAGGCAATTTATTCTTACTGGTTAACCAAACAACTGTTTTACAGGACGCCGTGATATTGAATTGATTAGTAACATCTCGGTTGGTAAAAAATAGTATCTATGCAAAACGTGTAAATATCATCATCTTTCACCCATAATTATTTTCGAAAATACACAATTTGACGATGAATTAAAATATGTTAATTTTACGACATATACAAAGTGTCACCATCCTAATATGTCTAACCAATCAATTTAACACAATTCTTGACACCATCAATAATCTATAGGACAGGAAGTGACTCTTGAACAAACATGTATATACTTAGCCACCAGAGGGAACCATGTGTAGCTCCAGTCAAGAACGAGCGATTCTAGCAATTATGTACGTACGTACGTACGTATGTTTCAAGTAGGCATATTTGTTTCCACAACATCACATGTTGTTGCTATATTTTATACAACTATTTTGTAGGATTCTACATTTCCTAATAACACATTTGTATAAATGAGCTAGCAGGTTGTAGTGGACACTAGATAGGTCAAATGAGAAAAGCGTAAAATCAAACTACGGATGGAGAGTTATCTATAAACCTGCAATTACTACATGTAGGTTTAATCAGTACATGCTTTCAAGCGCTGGTTGCTCCAATCTCCTGCCAGCATCAAAGTCATCCTAGATCTTATGAAAGCTTAACTTTCTTCTTCAAATTAGAGACCAGTATGCAAGGATTAGCCTCTGGCAAGGAAGGCACCATACCTCTGACATCATCGTGACTTGACATTGGCTAGTAATCACTTATAAGCAGATAATCTAGTACTACTGTTATTGTATTGCTGTAGCATCCATACGAAAGTCACCAACCAACCTGTTGCTAGTAATAATATATTCTTTGTGTCAATTTGACTAAAACGAGAATAAAATTTCATCAAACCGGCCCACATTAGTCAAGTCCACTACCAGCGGATGAGTCTGTTTTGTCACTCACAGCTGATTCAAGGCCACTGTACGGGTAAAAATAAAAAATGAATTTGAAACGTGGATATTCTGAAGTCACAGAAAATGAAGAAGCACATCACAGTAATATGTTAATAGTGGAATTACAATAATGTATTCATTACAGACAGGGTCAGTACAGACAGAAACTGAGGGTGGGACACTAGAATAAGTCATTACTTGTCTACTAGCCTGCTGATATATATATATGAATATACATTATATAAGAAATTTACAGTAATTGCTTTTTGACATTTCATAAAAAAATCAATACATAGTATGCCTAAATATTTACCATAGTTGATATTATTCAACTGGTAAGAGGAAAGTTATTTAAAAACCTAGCATTCTCACATGCAGCAGGTTTTCTATGTGAAATATCTTCTTCACATCACCAGGCTATAATACCAGAAAATGTTTTGCACAGGATAAAATTTTTGATTTCATTATAAAACTAGCCAATTTCTTCTTGGTTCGAGCTGATGAAGACGTGACAATTTACCTCACTAGATAATTTCATCCATGGCGAAAAATTTATTACGTGAGCACCACAAAGATTTCACTAAAATTGTAAATTAAAAAAGGTAACTTTTGACTATACTTGCTACTCAAGCTCTTGAGAAAACTTGTGCAAAAGTTGAAGGATTTTCTAAACACCCCTTCTCTGATACCCCCAACAGCTGGCCCTATAGTGACACTGGTCAAGCCTGGGGTCAAGCCACTGATGTGATTACAGGTGACCAGTCCAGCCACTCTCTGTTACATAACCTACCCCATCTGAGGGTAACTCCCATCAGTGGACAATGACCATCACAGAAGGCTTTGGCCACAGGTCAAGCTGAGAGAGGCTGGTCAGTACTCACAGGGTGCAGGGGACTTTGTAGTTACCCCTGGGACCAGTGCCCCCTGCAGACAACAGCTCATCTTCTCTTGGGCAATCCAACTGCAGGATGCACATTTTAAAAATAACTGAACTGTCATACTATGTTTGTTTTATCAAAGCAATAATGGTTTATGACATGTAGATTGGGACATAATATAATAGTTACATCCACATTTATGTAATAAATGGTTATTCCTTTATTAGTATTTATACCAGATACCTTCTTGTGAAAAACTGTTGATACCAGGGAAACTATTTTAAAAGGTACCAACCTGAATTTTTGGTGGTGAAAACTACAAAAAAACTGCTTTAACTTGGTAATTGGGAAGACTGTCATGTCTTAGGGTGGTTTTGTTTGCCAAAGAGTGTCGGTGAGGGTAGAAACTATACGTTGGGGAGGGGGTTGCTATATATCACGAGAGCCACATAATTAGTTGATTACTATAATTTGCAGTGAGTCGGTTTAATAAGTGTGTATTTATGAAAAAAATCATCAGAAGAAATGACTTTGATTATTAGATCAGGGGGGAGGTTGGAAATTGTGATTAACCTGAGGCATAAAAAAATCAGAGCTGGATAACTCAGGTCAAATCATGTCAAAAATAACTTAAAAACTAATTCACAAATTTGCACATCTGAGCTAGCATATCATAGTGGCCACTCGATCGGTTGTTTATCGCAAAATAATTCTGAAACAAAACGAGAAAAAAGTGTCATTGAGAAAGAGCCTTTTCAATCATGTTAGTTACATCCGTCCCTGTGTGTGCGTGCATGCATGCATACATTGCTAATTTACCATCATTGAGCCTAATTCTAGTTTTATGGGCCTGTTTCATGTGTTCAACGCAAGCAACGTATTTTGGGTTAAAAAATCACACTGATTCGGTACACATTTTGACATTACTCATTTCAGAGGAAATTTTATTTGTCCTAACAGCAGAAAAACATAGATAAATTAAACTGAGTGGCAATATAAATGATATAGATACATATGATACATACACATATAGTACAATATATAATAGCAACTAATAAATCATCAATAAAAGTAATACATTATACAACAACCAAAAAAAGAAAAACATATTTGCTGTGGGACGGGAGACTCCTACTAAGACCAACATTGGTCGCTATCGTAGGAGCCACCCAAACTAAAAATAACAAATAAACATATATTCCCTATACATATATTTCAACGTTTAAAAAGTAGAAAGTATGTTTTTTGTCTGTGTCTTGCATATAATCAACTTAAGTGTGTGATGATGTGTTATACTGTTGTGTTATGTGTTGTTTCGCCTGTACGCATGTAAGCATGTGTGCAAGTATACAAATTGAAAAGTTTAATTGTATTTGCATGAACTGTGTTACACTCTTTCATAATTTATTTAATTTAGTTGGCATATATAGCAATTCAGAACAGAGCACGTGTTGTCATATTTTTGTACCATGTAATTTTTGCAATAACTTGAAATGCCTTTCAAACTTTCCAATGTTTTTGGCAAATTCATGTTTAGTTCTATAAGTATGTAGTTCAGTTGTTCTACGAGTATTATAGTTGTGAATTCAGGTATTTGGGGTTATTTGCCAGTTTAATAAGTAGACAGGTAGATTTTGATGTCTATATTTGCAATAAAATTAAATTTTTTCACTTTCTCAATATCTATATTATTTATTTTGAGAAAACAGAAACAGATTTAAATTGTGTATTTAAGTAGTAATCATAGTTTTTGTTTCCTTTATATTGAATGCTTTCTGCAATAGTTTGACCTATCTTTGTAAAATAGTTACTGAATTTGTTTGCTATATCAGTTTTATCAGTTATACTAGTACCATTTACTTTAAAAATTGTCGAGGATGTTTTCTTTTCTTTATTTTTTAAAAGAATTTCATTGATGGTTTTCCAAGTATTTCGTATGTCATTTTTGAATCGGTTAAATGATTCAAAATAAATTTGTTTAGCTGCACGAATATTTCTTTTTAATATGGAGTTGTATAATTTTTAGGTTAGTGTTTGTGGTCTCATAATCAGGAGAATTAGGTTCAGACATTTTTAATTGTTTATAAAGTGTGTCTCGATATCTAATAGATTTTAGCAGACCTTGAGTGATCCTTGTCAAAGTTTTACGTTTGTATTTATTAAATTTCATTATTCTAATTGTCATGTACTTTTTCTGCACGCATAATTTCTTTATGCATTATGTTATAATTTAGATTCAGGAGAACTTTACGGAACCTTAGTTGATATTAATCTATGAATAAAATACATTAATGAATTATAATATATCACATATTAATGCACAATGCATATTTTACACTTTAAATGGTATATATTTGGTTTTACTTCATCAACTTGGAAAGGTGCGGGTGTGTGTGTGCGTGTGCGCACGCACGTGAGTGTGCACATGAGTGCATGTACAGGGGCACACCAAAAATGGTCCATTGAACTAATTACTATTCCTGTGATAATGACAGCCCATGACACAATCAGTTTCACACAATATCCATTTTAGCATCTGTGTAATTACCCACACCCCACAAGTGCTGGGGGCAGGTTCACCTTTTTAGGGACAGTGGCAGGTCATACATATGCATGACCAGGAGCACAGTGGCTAGGGGGGTAATCAGTGTTTTCACCCCATAGATGACTGGTCACTTCACTGTCCAGACTGGCTTTCATCTAACTTGATCAAGAGTGATGTAAGAGAATGTATTTAAAGTAATCTTCTTCAGCATCTCAGAGTGAGCAGGACCTGTTATTTTAAGATCAGATTCACTGATAATTTAAGGGTTTTGTAGCTGAGTCAATTCGTGAAGATCTGAAGGTCGCCATTCAGAGGAACTCAGGATGGTTAAATGGCAGACACTTGCATTATAACATTTACCACTACCTGGTTATTTTAATTTAGTACTTGAATCTATAGCTCTAAATGTAGGATCATTAAATGCTGCTGACGAGAGATAAACACAACTGTTCATCAGTAGGACAAGCTGAAATTTTATATGTGCTTCCATAAGACAAGTTGCCCAAATCAATAAATCCAAATGAAAAATCTTAAACTTGGTGATCTGTAACTGATAGCTAATAATCATCGTGTAACTCTACTACTAATTTAGACACTTCATGAATTTTTGTAATATCCTTTATAAATCCAATAAAAGATAACTTTTCTATCAAAGCCAAATACTGCTAACAGGATAAATTTGCAAAAAAATACACCCGACATACACTAGCATACTACCGGTAGTACTACTAGCCACAGAAATACTGGACAGTGACCCCCCTCCGACCAAATGCTACATGATGTATGGCAAACTTTACAAGAATTGATAACGCAATTTTACATATAGAATAGAATAAAGCACCTGGAACAGAGTATGGTAATTTAGTCACTAGAAGGAATATCAGGCTAGTTGTACATGGGAAACTTAAAATGTCAAAATCTCAATCATTATTCATTGACCAGTGTCTGAAATTAATTAGCGGTATTTCGGTGGCCGTAGTTCAGAATCTAACAAAAATTACATAGGACTACCAAAGCACTCATGTCTGTTGGTCCACTAGAAAATTAAAGCATTAAAAAAATATATTATAATGTTTACTACAACAAAATTCATACAACAAAAACACTGTATTACTACAAACTCTTTCCAAATATTTTTATTTAATTAATTTAAAGAATCTCACACCAAAAGTTTGTGGTTTGCACCCTGACATTGTCTCGTTAACATCATCTGCTGTGCTAGGGTTTGGTTGGGGAGATGGCACTTTGGTTCTGTCACTCCTTTAGACAGTGAAAATTAAAACTTTTATGAAGGTCACCGCTTAGACGAGGGTTTCCTTATTAGACTCTCGGCTGGTGGACATATCATTCGCCAGACCTGTGCAAATGAATAGTCAAAAGCATTTGGATGTTGACATTCATAGGTGTCTGTATACAAATGAGCACTTGGAAGTTGCCGGCAAGTGATTTGAATCCCATAACACATGAACTGGTGGTAACTGGCAGTAGTTACGGTTCGCATTATTTAAATTTTTTCACCAAAACAACACACTCGATTCGAAAACATAAACGGGCGATGTTTAAACGTAATTGGATAACAGGATTCAACCAAGCTGATAGTTCAACCTTGACTGAGTTGCTGCAGCACTGCCGGTGTTATCGTTTAGGCAGCTGCAAACATGTCGGTTCCCTGCTTTGTCGCCGGCAGCTGAGGACACGTTGACCATGTCGTTAATGTACAAAACAACAACTTAACTTCAAGAACCTAGTGAAAATGCCAACAAACTTTTGTGCAGATGGCAAGCTGTGTAGATTAGACATTAGCAGTTTATGCAGACATGTGTCTTCGTAGGTAGCTTCTTATAGACGTTTGACGCAGCAGATACCTTAGTGATAAATGTGTAAAAACATACAGAATACCAGACCTCAAATTTGCTGCAATGCACTGGCAACAGGCCACCGTGCCTCGGGAACTAAACAATAGTCCATAGCCAGACGGCAACGTCATCGACAGACAGCCAGCAACTCAGACACGCTTTTTCTTAATAGTTGTTTATGTTTACAATCATTTAAAGTACAGTTATTGTGATATGACACTTTCTATTGGCCTCAGTTCCCTGCTTACTGCCCTTGGTGCTCCAAAAAACATACGAACATACGCCAACTGGCCTTGCCCTAAATTTTTACAAATGTGAGGCCAGCAACTCGAAACCGTTGCCTAGTCCTGCCGCCATTGCTGACTTGCCCACACCATAAACTTGGCTGTCATGTGTTGTGCATTGGTATTCTACAGGGGTGGGGAGAAATCCAGTGAAATTTTTTTCTTCAAAAATACAACGTGCCTGGACCCCGCGGTCTAGAACAACTGCAGGCCAAAGACCAGTATTGATTAGAATTTGCCCCCTGGTGATGCTGACACAAACTACTGCGTACCAGCATCATGATCAATATATTAAAACGGAAAGCAATGAATAATTTAATACGCACATGTTATTAATAATTATGCTGACAACTTATACTGCTTTAATGATAGATAACCCAAAACAATTATATAGGTTGTTTTCCTTTTCATAAACGTAAGTAAATAATTGAATAAGGATATAGGAGTTGCTGTGTATTTTGTAGAATTAAAATTTGTGTCAAACACTGCATGACTGTTGCATGATGTTCTCTGGAACTAAGGATTATAAACAGTAAATCACAATGATTTGCTTGATATGGACATGATTGTCAGTTTGAACTTTAGGAGGTCTATTGACCAGTTAGTATTTGCATCCTGTCAAGTGTTTCATACCATTTAAAAAAAGACAATTTATTTGGCAAGAAATATATTAACTGTTTTTAAACAATTCCATCTTCTTGGTGAAGAAAAAATTTACAAACCACCGAAAAGCATTTTTTAATTCTTTTACAATAATAATTATTAGCCCCAATAATGAATCCGTATTTAGTATCTAACCAGAACTGGCATGGAGACGTCAATTCACTAATGGTGCTCAAATTAAGATTACCAACAAAAAGCATTGAAAACATCACACTGAAATAAAACAATGTTCAGGTTCGATTCACTTACAGTCCAGATTCAACTACCATATCTCAGAACATTACAATTATAAATGTGTGCTGATAAGTAATTGTGCATGCATTGTTACTATTATTAATTAGAAGTTGATGATTAATGCTTATGCATGCTGCATCATGCATACTATGATTGCCTATCATGTTTATAATCCAATGCAACTGGCTCACTTTGAAGGTCAATTATTGATAACAATAAGGTAGTCTAGCATGTAATACTTCAATATAATGTTAAACTACATCAAATGACATCATTGACATTAAAAGTGACAACATATATGACGTACTGTGTTACTATCCATCAAATTGCAACGTATGACGTACAACCGACAGTGTGTAAATGCTTTTTGTAGACGTAGTTTCTTATGAATAGTTGTGTTTAACGTAGGTGACACCCTAGCTAGGAACACCACATCACACGAAACTGTTGTCTGGTTCGCCCGCCATTGCTGGCATGCCCAAACCACTAGCTTGGTTGTCACGCCCGGGCAGTCTTGCGTATTGCCTATTGGTATTCTGGGGGGAAGCCGGCGAGAAAAACACCCAAAACACAACCCTCGTCTGGACCCTGTTTCCAGGACAACTGCAGGCCACCGACCATGGTTTATCTGAGGTGACAGACGGGGTTAGGTTGAATTATATAAGGGGTACTACGCAGGGTAAAACAAAGCGTTATGCACTTGACAATCGTTAGTCGACATGTCGCCCCCATTACGACCGATTACGTAATAGGAAGAGAGCGAATACTCGGCCGGCTAGGCAGACGGCTGCGGCTCAAACGAACGGTTTTCCAACGAAAAACATACCGTAGTGCTCCATGGCTTGCGTTCGGTAGCCGTTGATCGGGGGTATCATGCCCCCAGTGGCATCCATAGCCACGTATGGGTCAAAATACGTGCCCTCAGCCATCGCGGACGGACGAATTACGCCGACGTAATGTTATGTCTCACCGTTGGTCACTCGCTTCTGTCGCAGCTAAGCAGGCCGCGATCAGCGCGTGAGCTACGCAACTGGGCGATTCCATTCGGCGTAATAGGCGATGACAGCCTGCTAAGGTCAGACAAAAGCCTCCCTAAAACCCGAAAGGAAACTCGTCCATTGCAGTCTAACTAATATAAGTTGTTCCTGGTGAATAAACAACACTACTGACGTTTTAAACGAAACGGTCTCCTGGCAACCGCGGACTGGGATTTCTTACGTAGCAACCTGCTACCCCTTGCGCTTGACGTAACCCGGCAGTGGCCTAGATGGCTGACCAATAATCGCCATTACATAGTGTTGGCCGTAGAATGCGCAATGTTAACGATAAAAGCATATTTATAGCCGTGTAATACTGACCACGCGCTGCTTGAGAGAGTGCGTGAATTGCTGCAGTATATTACGGACGCGTATGGACGTGCTGCATCGTATGGCGGACACGACAAATTGCATTTGCTTCGATTTGGGAATGTTGGATCCGACTAAGAGCTGTCAGGTTCATATTTTTGAGGGAACGAAAGTATACCCTATAGCTTCGTTCATCGTGGCGGCGAACCTTTTGCAAAACGTCATATTTGTGGCGTTATTTACACGGCATTGGAATATTTCGGTTCAACATTCGTAATGTAATTAAGGGGCACGCTGAAATTACGGAGAGGTTAAATATGTGACAAACAGTTGTCGAAGACAGATTTTACTTGGCGAGCCAATTTTACGGGCAGCATGCTGGAAGTAGGTATATATGTCATGCACGTCCGAACGAACCCCCTTTTTGAGAGAATTTCTTTTAACTGCAGGGGCGGATCTAGGATTTGACAAACGTACATGTGGGGGGGGGGCGCAGCCACCCATGCAAAGGGGTCCTGGGAATGTATTTGCTATTCTTGATATGACGTTTTCCAAGTCATTACGTAGTGCAAGTACGCTCAGGTGGATGACTTCTGCTCCACTGTATATAATTGGAAAATGTTATCATCATATTAATTAAAGAACGCGCTGAAAGGTTTAATGTATAGTGTATTGTACGTAGGTTATGCTTTTGTGGTTAGTGTGGACCATTCGGTAACAGTTCAAGCTTCCTTCTTGGATGCTTTAATTTGTACTTGTAAACAATTGTTTGGATGTCGAGTTTGATGTCTTTGTGTACATGATACAGCACCAACGCATTGAGGCGATCCTGGTGCGCGGTGCTCCGTGTTACGGTTTTCGTCAGTTTGAGTGCAGAGTTAGCACGCTCCACTCCAGCACTTGTGACCGATATTACCATCAACAAGTCAAAAAGTACGGAACAAATATGGGAACATGGAACTGGATGTGCACTGCTTGTTTACTTTAGATTACAGGGCTTGTTTCTTCTGACGAATCCCATTTCTTCTACTACAGTGTGACTTCATTTTGAAAGAACGTTAGGGATGGCAAGTCATGGCAACATTATTCTTGTAGATCATTTATGTTAGCACCTGTCAATTGCCCACGTTACTGGATAGGCGCTTCAGACCGAATACAGCTTTCCCTGTGATCACAATGAATCTCGTGTCCAATTCCTGGAGAAGGTAGTCTATAAATGCTGGAAATACTAAGCGTCGCCAATATTTTCTGGGGTGACTGCCTCCACGTTGTTTCTCATGGTCTGCGTCCACGTTGTTTCTCATGGTCTGCCTCCACGTTGTTTCTCATGGTCTGCCTCCACGTTGTTTCTCATGGTCTGCCTCCACGTTGTTTCTCATGGTCTTCCTCCACGTTGTTTCTCATGGTCTGCCTCCACGTTGTTTCTCATGGTCTTCCTCCACGTTGTTTCTCATGGTCTTCCTCCACGCTGTTTCTCATGGTCTGCCTCCACGTTGTTTCTCATGGTCTGCCTCCACGTTGTTTCTCATGGTCTTCCTCCACGTTGTTTCTCATGGTCTGCCTCCACGTTGTTTCTCATGGTCTTCCTCCACGTTGTTTCTCATGGTCTTCCTCCACGTTGTTTCTCATGGTCTGCCCTCCCACTGCGCCTTGGGACTCAGATCACCTTCCCAGCAGTGCTTGCCATCTCTTCCGTCATCTTCTAGATCTCACTGTACTCCGCATCTGCATTTTGTCTGCTGTCGATGAAGAGGTCCTTTAGCAGGATGACTTCTTCTTAGGCCCGAAGAACATCCTGCATAGAACCTTGGAGCAGCTTGCTGAGGCCTACTTTGTCCTCAAACATGCAGCGATGAATGCAAGGCTTGAGATCGCGCAGAGTAGGCCAAAGGCCAAAAGAATAGGCCGAATCAGTCATTGTTTTTTAAACTTCATTTGTTGCTCTCGAAACTAGTCAGGAAATCAAGGATGACTTCGTACGTTTCACGAAATTCCTCCAGCGTGGTGTGTCGTTACACGTACATGCGCATAGATAGCCGTACGCACGTACACACATGCTTCCACGTCAACATGGCAAACAAATATTAAAACACGAACCAGACAGCTGATAGAGCCTTCCCGGGTGTCATCTACGCTCACGGCAACGGACACCATGTTAACTTGATCATTGTGCATGTCAGCAAAAAGCCACTAGTTAGAAATACGATGGACACAGTCCACCAGATCGCCTCCTCCGTCAACTACTCAGCCCGTTGCGTGTCTGACAGGCTGAGCTCGAGTTGGACGTGGATGGTGCGTGGACTACAGTCTGTATGGGGGAGCGGGCTAGTTGTATGCAGGGGCAAGTTGTTACAGGGTCGTTTAACGAAATATAGCACACATATAGATATACCATCGACAGTAGTTGGTTGGAAGTCCACCAGCACACACACTGTCCAAATCAGGAGTTAAGAAGACGAAATTAACGAGGTGTGGAAAAAATGACTAAACCATCTAAAACCTTTGTTGGTATGTGCACGTAATACCATCTCACGCAGCCACTTTTTTATGTTTCGTGAATGAAACTTGAAACATGTCTACTATATAGTATACGGGGTTATGCCAAGTAGAAGTTAAACTGAAATTCAGGATTTGTTATCGTCCACGTGCATTCAACTGTAACAATGTTCGGGCCGCCCGTTCGTACTGATGGCTCAGCCAGCGAGTTGTGGGCTGACAATGACTGAAAGAACAACATTTATTTAACCACGACGTGTGAACGCTATATTTCACTGGCGCACTGATTTATAACCAGTACTGCAGATGCTAGCAGCGTCAATCTAAATTTAAAAATGTCTCTTAAGGGCGGGTTACACATGCTTGGAACATTGTTGGACTCTCGATAAGCCAATGGCTTCCTTGTCCACTTGCCCTCTGGATGTTTTGCCTTGGGTGACAATTTTGTTAAATTTTATTACAATTTTTATGGCACAGTTCTATTTGAGCAATTAATAAATATTGCACGATACATTGTAATCTGGATGTTCATCCGGGCGTGCGTGAGTGCGTACGTGTGTGTGTCATGCAGTCAAGTAGAAGTCCCATTACATAGTCTATGTATTGCAATTCACTATTTCATAATCCATTCAATAATTTATATTCTATTCACAATTGATTATTATGTAAGAATCCGGGGAAAGAGTGCCATTTGGTAACTAAAATTGAAAAGCTTAATATCTGAAGTTGTAAACACCTACATTGTTATTCACACTGTGTATAAGATGTATACGTGTGTATAATCCAATTAATGTAATAACAGTAGCATGTACGAGTGACACTTGCTTTGCGATCCACACGTTCTTTGCTGTAACAACTGGCCCCCTTACGGGGCCAGTTGTTACCACAGTCGACCGCTCCTGGAAAACGTCACATATCTACGTATAACTAAAATACGGAATATTAGGGTTATGGTATATTTTATTAAATTGAAACTGACACGCCCAGCCAGCATTGGATGGGGGCAGTGCACCTGTTGTTCGTGGATCATTTGCTGCAGGAAATTTACACTCTATTAGTAGCTCAGAATCATTACGTGGCCCAATACCTGACACCACAACACCGGGTAACTCTGACGCTAGGTTGACCATCTGTACGAGGTGTTCCAAGACTACACGCCAGGTGATCTGCGTCAGCTACAAAATGGAAGGCAATATAGGAGATGGTCAATGCCATTGAGAAACACAACACGCTCGATGATGTGATATAGGAAATCAATAATTTCCTATGCCCTAACATGTATACAGCAGTTATGATACTGATGGCGATGTTTGTTTCGACTGCCACAACAGAGAAGTCATCTAGTGCCATACTACGCCAAGGTGACGAGAACGCACACCCACCAGTTCTAACATTCGGCTCAAATGAAGAAGACGATAGTTACTTAACCCTTTCTGTAGATATAATATACTCGTAAACCCTTATTACCGAAGCATTAATTTTGCCTGCATATGTCTTCTTGGTTTACGATTAAATGTATCTCATTATTGCAAAAGGTTTGTCTTTTAATATAAATATCAGGATTCATTCTTAGTACATGTGGTCATCGCATTACAAGTTTACCAATGATTTTGAATGATATTGTAGTACACATACAGTTAATTGTATAATTGTATAACTAATTGTGCTGTTACATAGTAAAAAGGTCAATGAAACGTCACATATCTATATCTACTGCTAAAACAATATCAACGGTACTAATTAGCAGCCGTCTTGACTATTGCAATTCACTACTAAACAACATTGCTAAAAGAGACTTGGCTAAACTCCAACGAGTACAAAATTGTCTGGCACGTGTGGTTCTCAGGGCGCCTCGGTTTTCACCGTCACTACCACTACTTAAACAGTTACACTGGCTTCCAGTTTCTTATCGAATTAATTTTAAGCTGTCCACTCTTGCATATCTTTCTCTATCTACACAACAACCATTCTACTTGGCTAGTCTCCTGCATCTTTCAAATATCCCTAGGCAGCTAAGATCATCAGTTTCACAACAACTTATTGTACCTAAAACAAAACTTAACTTGGGTAAACGTGCCTTCTCTGTCGCTGCGCCTAGGGTCTGGAATGAACTCCCTATCGCTTTGAAAACATCCGAAACTATTGCTATTTTCCGAAAAAAACTCAAGACATACCTATTCCAAATTGCATTCCCACCATAAATGTTCGGTTGTCCCTCGTTCTGATACTGACTTTTGCGCGTCCTTGTTTACGATTACGCCTACTGATTCTGTTTTGTTGCGCCTCTGAGCTCAGGTTCCTGAGGATATAGGCGCCATAGAAGTTAATTATTATTATTATTATTATTAATGCACGGCAACATCCTAGCACATTACAACTAGTCTTTTTTATACATATATGATAAACTGTAGGTTCACATCCACCAGGGACGGGTGTCGAGTAGGAGGGTCATGTTTTCTCCGTGATCGGAGGGGCATTTATATATTTTTTTCAAAATGAACCAGATTACAAATGATTATAGTTTGCCTTAAAAATGGATTTGTGCTTCCACATGAATTTATGCCTAGCTGCGCCCCTGACGCATCTTCTAGTTTCATCTTTCCAACACCCACTTCCTTCAAACCTTCACGGTGTTGTGTTAATCCGGTGTTAATCTGTTCTCTAGATTGCTCTAATCGTCGTTGTCTCTTGGGTGATTATATGAAGAATATAGCCAGGGTCTGCAGGGTAGACACCATGCTTTGTACTTCAGGGACCTTGCATGCCTCGGATAGTACCAGATTCATGGTGTGGCTAATCAAACTGGAAATGATGTGCTCTAGGCTTTTAAACTAAGTTAGTTATCATATAATAGTAAAGCCCACATTTTCCCCCAAACCAAAAAGGGGGAGGGGTGCGCTCATACGCCCCCTGGATCCGCGCCTCAACTGTACATTTTTTTAGAAATCATCCCACAAATCCTCGGCTGATTGTGTGCGTCCGAATCCCCTTTTCAAAACCACGAGGACGGGCCTGTGTTTGTGGCTATGCTTTATGGCTATAACGCAGCAGTGCGTGTTTGTCGTAGCGGGTTTTATATAGACAGTAGATAGTTCTAGACCACCAGCACTGTGAGTCCGCAACAGGTTAAACGTTTATACCCCTCCATCCCCTGTACGGGACATTTTACTTCCTTTGGCATAGCTACGCACCAGGTAGGGCCTAAAACGTACGTCTGGTGCTGGACGGGCCTGCAGGTTGTACACAAGTTGTACACATGTTTTTAATGAAGCGACTGGGTGGGTCAGTGGTCTTGGGTACCAGATTTAGGGCCTACACCCAATCGTTCGCCTCTCGCTACCACGCCCCAAGTTCACAACATCTGCTTGCATGCATATTACCAAACTGTGGTAAGCGTGTTGTCCATATATTTAAAGGTGAAGTCTTGGTGTGCCGGTTGAAAGCACGAAGATGACGTGGACAGCAGAGCTGGGCGTGTCAGTTATATCAGCGGGCACGTTCTCACAGACGGTGTCTCTGTCTTCCATTATTGAGTGGCTTGCTCGCCTCAATCCAAATATTCCTGCTAGTTCTACAGCATTGTCAAAGAATGCATTCCATACTTCCGGGTCGGCCCTCTCCTGCTGCAGCTGGACGATTGTCTTATATGAATGTGGACAGAGAGAAGCCACAACCAAAATCAGTTGTCCACATGTCGCTTTAAAGTGGAGCATGGCTTTGTACTTTGTGTGTGAAGCCACCACTTTCACGAGATCAACAGAATCAGCTTCTCTTATCACAACATGGATCGTCGTCCCACTACGTATGCCTATTCTTCTTCTTTAGCATGGATAGAGCAGCGGGGTTACAGTTGTACCGCTAGGTGGTCTATCCACTCGATTGCTTTAGGAAAAGCTGGGTGGATTTCGAAGATTCTTCTGCTGTAAGCGAACACGCGAAGGTGATTAACAACGTGGTCAACGGTTTGCTGGTCATGGCCGAATTCGCATCTTGCAGTGTCTATGAAGCGCCGTTTGCACAGCAGAGACCCTCATCGTCAATACGATGTTTTGATGCGGTTGATGGTGGTCTGGCATCGACGAAGGTAAAAGCCGGGAAGTTCGGTGGTAGGGTGCGGGACAAGATTCGTCTCTCTGGTGTAGGCCTATGTTAATCCCACTCTCTTATCCACCGCTCTTTCTCTGGTGTTGTTTTCACGGAGGGAGACTGTTCCGGTCCAGAAATGTCGCCGCGGTGGTCCTTGGTTGAGGTCGTTCCATTGGAGGTCTTGGTTGTGTTTGACCTTCTTGTATTCCCTCAAGGTTGCTTAGGTACGGCGTATACGCGGTGTGGGGATATGGGCGAGCATCGACCGCCAACAGGTTGGTGTTGACTTCAGCGCACTAGCAATATGTCCAAAGTGAACACATTACCAAATGAGGCAACTCTTCGTACGAAAACAAAATTAAGCGACTCAAGCCAATCTTGGAAACGCACGAACGTGAAACGAAGAAGAAATGGCGATCTAATTACAAACAGCCTCGTATACATCACGTGAATTGCTCACATGTTTCAAAGGAAACATGTGAGTGTTGCATTCAAGTTTTGTTATCAGTGATATTTGGAGAGAGAAAAAGCGCCCCACTGTCGCAGCCAATTCCCAAACACTTTTGCCTGACCATTTTCGATCAAATCTTACGTACACATAAATGCTATAAATAATACAACTCGAAGATATTTCCAGGATTTCTAACATCGAAAGAAGTAGAAAGATCTGTAAAGAAAAATGCACTAAATGCGTCATTCCGACACAGCGATGTCGACTGACTTGGCGCGCAAATGCATTGCACCCAAAGCAATATTGATACTATGGTCTAATGCTTTTGTCACATCCACGCTAGATGGTGCTAGTGGTCTGAGCTTGAAATAATGCTGTTCACTTTGCCATTGTCCGTGCTGCTGCGGTCTCCCGGCTTATGTTATTTACTATATTATTTTGCGATAACGGACTGGGAACCAATGCAGAGAATTCAGAAGCGAAGTTGAATTATAGACGAGACCGGTGATCTGCCCTTACAAAAAAATTTCCCGCATTGAAGTTAGTTTTGTAACATCGTTTGAGCAATGTTGCGAAAGAGCTAGTTGCAACTACAGAGGTAACCTACAAGAGTAATTGCAATTCTTTTGGTGACAGAGAGGGTTTTTTAAAAACATTTTCCATAAATCATCCCGGAGTCACCAACTGATTGTGTGCGTGTTTCATGTTTATTAATATTATCTTGAGGCGAAACAAAATCATGGTTTGGGAGCTATGCATTTAAAACGAAAACTAAAATCCAGCTAAAATCAAGAATACCATGCCAGTGGTTTATTCAGAATGTCTTCTAAAAGTGGGATATTCCGGTCATTTTATACTAACATGTATTGAAGACTTTTTAACATACCAGAAACAGAGAGTAGCTGCTCAGTCATCTCGTACATGTTTAGTAACATCAAGGGTGCTAGCCACTGGCCAAATTCTCTTTCTTGTTTACATAAACGACCTTCCTTATGTCACATCAAATGTACGTCTGTTTGCAGATTATACCATCATTTATAGAAAAGTACTCCAGAAAAAAAAACACTAATCAACTACAACTTACAAGATGGGTTAACTAAATTAGTTGCATGAGAAAAAGAATGGCACATGGAATTCCATCCAGGAAAATGTCAGATTATTAGATACGGTAGAAATACTAAACCTATCAATTTCCATTATTCATTTAGAGGCCAATAACTAGAGGTAGTGAATAACGTTAAATACCAAGGACTTACAACAGTGACTTATGATGGAATACACACATTAGAAACAGTGCCAGATTAAACAGGGCGCCAGTGGCACACTCGTACCAGCACCCCACAAAAACATCAAATCATCCACGAAGTGAATGCAGAGACGTCAACAACGATTTCAATAGGACTACTGAATTTATATCCAAATTTGCTTTCTGGAGTTTCTTATTCGTGGCATTAAATCATTGCAATTCGCAGAGTTAAAGTATACCAGGACTGAGCAATCAGGAATGACGAATTGTCTGCACTAGCAAGAGGAATACTACTTTGAACCCTCTAGATCACGGTCGAGCGAGTTTTTGCCTTGGCACTTTCATTGCCACTTCAATGTGCTGGCTTCGGACATTGATAAAGAGCCAAAGCTAATACTATGAGGTCAGTGACCACTTCGGGTTTCTCTGGATCGTATTTCTCTGCAACTTTTATTCATTTCGAAAGACACCCACCTGAAACCACACATCTGTTTTATATTTGTTGCATGTGGTGAAAACAGTAACTAAAATAATAGTAGGTGATTAATTATGAAAATTACATGAAAATAAGTGGGAGAACGTTTTTAATCATAATTTAGCGATCACAAGACACACCAACCCATGTGTAATGCTAAGCCCCACATAATTTATGGATGCCCCTGAAGCAACTGGCTATATAGCTGACAATACTGCTATGGACATTATAGCTAGCCAGATGTTGTAAATAGCTTGTCAAGTACGATCAGCAGTGTTTGTTATAGCAAGTGACTGGAGTTATAACTATGAAAGCAGTTTGTACACAAAACAAATCAGCTTTATCTAAGACGATTTTTATTAAGCCAAAATGTTACAGATCCATTAGAAATTGCATACGATCATAATAATGACTTCAGCAAAGACAATGGATGCGCCTTGCATACGTAATGGAATCACATCAACACAACAACAGAAAGAATCACAGTAAACACATTTTGTATTCTAACTTCGCATAAGAAAACCGTCCGGCTGTTAGTGAATTTTGAGATTTACAAAAACAAATGTTATCCGACATCTTATAGCACAAACACCACTGCGATAGTAGTAATAATACTACAGCTGACGACCATCAATATATCAATACATTGACACGCCTAACTAGAGACGGTGCTTGTCTCTCACAACATGTGCGCAACACAAGTCATCGAGCACGAGAACACATTCACAGAAACCATGCAGCAGTATGAACACTGACGACAACGAAACAAACATCAACAGTTTACAAACAGGTACACGACCAGGTAGTTCTCCATGTCGTAGCGCCATTACATCTACAACACGTTACGTGCCAGAACTGCCGAGACGGCTGGCGATCGGAAATCCCCAATCACAACAAGAACATATCTTTACAGTTTTACGTTTCGGGCATTTGTTGCAGCCATTACTTCGTCTTTGTACATTTCTACCTAACAAAATAGATACACTGGCGGCAGTGACTTCCATGGTAAGCTCGCGGCTTGTGTGTCAACCAAAACTGATAGCCATGCGTGCACAAAACCTGCGCTGTAAATACACACTTGGCAACCAAATTTGTTTCCATGGTGATCTGTTTCCATGGTGAACCTCTGCAGCAGTGGCGTAACTTACCGACTTTGGTACAACATGGCGAGTGCATCATCTGTGATACATCAACCAACTTTCTCATCATCACCATTGGCTACTTTTCCAGTGAAAGCATTATTGATGCTAACAATGATATCTAGTCTCCGACGGGGACACAACACAGTTGTCATTCGCCTTCCTACACCGAAACTGTGGCTGTTTAGCCACAACCCAAATGCACACTGAATGACTGACATCTAACAGTGTGACATGGACCTATGCAGTCACCAGCACTTTCCCGCTTTTGCTATGACGACGTGACATCAGACACAACCTTAGCTAACTTTCAACTGGTTACATATAATTTGTTGCTCCTCTGTATTTGATAATTTATATTTTACACTTTACACATAAAATGCAAGCATATAAAGTTACCATACAAGTGCACAGTTCTGGACGATCCTCACATCATGGTCCAACTCAATGTTACAGTCCCGGTTACAGCAGTGTTACTATGCTGTTACAATAATTATTGTTACAGCTCCTTACAGAATAAGAGCCTCCAAAGAACATGTAATTGAAAGCTCGCCATTCTGAGAAATCAAGGTACACGTAGAGTTAAAAAGGGGTAAAAGATTATGCAGGAATAACATTAGGCAGATGTATAGTTAGGTAAGTAACTAGGCAAGAATATCTTAACCCTGGAGTAACAATGGTCAGGGGGCTACACGCCTTGTAGTCTGGCACAAAAATGTGGGCAAACGACCAAGATACCCCTAGACTGACACAGTGAAAATGGGGCATGAGAGACACGTGTAATTGACATGTTCAACAGCCTCACAAATTGTTTCGCTTTGTAGAGACAAGCTCAACTTCTGTTGGCACCGATCTGCTTTCAGTTCAAGTAACCACCCCTTTACTAGGGTGATCCACTACCCGATGTGGTACCCACTAGAAGTCATCGCCGGCGACGTTCCATCTGTGTTGCTGTCAGCGGCCTGTTCCCGTCGAGACGCCATGGCACGCTTTATGTACAGGTTCAGCAGTTTAGTCTGCAGCAGACAGAGGTTAGAGGTCGATCAATAAAATGCGACATAAAACAATACGATTGGAGAATTCAGCAAATTTAAGAAGTGCATCACAACTATTGAAAAAAATTTATATTAGGGTCATTCCGTGTCAAATCAACCAATTTTCAGGAAATTTCAAAAGTTGATGTCTCAGAATTTGTTTAAATTTTAACCAATGAATAAGTAACTATAGCTGAGCACTTCTGGAAAAAACTAAGCATTTACATGCAAATTGTGTATGTAAAGACATGTGAACAGGGGGTAAGTGCCCAAAACGCACGTCCGTTGCATTTAATTATCTGTTTTCAAGTGCTTCTAACTAGAAGTTTACAAGCTATGTATCTGTTTACTGAATATATAGACATATTGGTGTAGCTTATCTATGCAAAATTCAGTTCTTTATTATGTAGGATGGTGTTCTGTCTCATTTAATTTATATTGCAGCTGAAAGTAATTGTTCAGCCCAATGGCGGTTTTCTCCCAAATTTCTCCCAAATTGGCCAAAAATATCCAAAATAAAAGTGGCAGAACACCATCCTGAAATGTTAATATAATAATGGACTATGCACAGTTAAAAAAATTTGGACACTGTACTGTAACACAACGAAATACAGACTGCCGAAATTCTTCTCAGAAAAAATTAAATTATTTTCCATACTCGTGCACTACACATTGCCCTATCATTCTTGAATTGTGCATAGATAATCTGCACCAATATGTCTATATATTCAGAAAATTTCAGATATGTAACTTTTAAACTTCTTAAGTTAGAAGCACCTGAAAACAGAAAAAAATAACGGGTTACGTTTTTTGGCACTTACTTCCTGTTTACATCATAGGGCCTTACAGACACAAGTTACATGCTGATCCTTACTCCCTGTTTACATCATAGGGCCTTACAGACACAAGTTACATGCCGATCCTTACTCCCTGTTTACATCATAGGGCCTTACAGACACAAGTTACATGCCGATCCTTACTCCCTGTTTACATCATAGGGCCTTACAGACACAATTTACATGCCGATCCTTACTCCCTGTTTACATCATAGGGCCTTACAGACACAATTTACATGCCGATCCTTAGTTTTTTGTAGGAGTGCTCAGGTATAGGTATTTATTCATTGGTTAAAATTTAAGCAGATTCTGAGACATCAACTCTTTGACCGTTGGTTGATTTGACCCTTTAAATGTACCACAAACACGTCCGTTGCACATAAGGAAAGATGCATATACTGCATGTAGTTGGTTTTACTGAAAACATTAAAAAACTTGACATCATCAACCATTTAAAACTCCCTCTTCAACTGATTTAGCCTGTTATGGTTCGTTGATATTCAAATTTGTAGTGCGTGAATAGTTTAAGTAATAGGCACAGTTGACAAGAGCGCATACCTTTGTTAAAATCATTGAAAGAACTCACTTTGATCATAAGACCGGGTAACTTACGTGTATATAGCCTCATGTCAAAACTAAATAGCAAATTTGTACAAACGAGCTAGCATATCATAAGCTATGTTAGATTTTTTTGTAAAATGAGACTGAAACGAAACATAGCCAAGGGACTTTCGCATTTAGGATCCTATCTTAACCGTCCAGCGAATCATATCTTACCTTGCTGTCGTTGAGGTCAATCAGGTATGGTTTGAGACGGTCCGCGCCGGCAGACATATGCAGGGATACGAGGCAGAAGACACTCGCTTTCCGCACGCTGCTCTCCACACTATCGTAACCCTGGCAACCACACGCAGACACATATGAGCCAATGATTTATCAATTGTGGCATTACTACCATTAGCTTCCCCCGGCATTCCTGAAATTTCACAAGATATTTTTATAATCTACATGCACGCCTGCATATATATACATATACATGCGGGCATGCATGTGGATTATAAGGTGCATTTAATTTTCAATGTACTTGTTTGTGGATGCATCAAAAATGGTTAATATCAACATCAATACTCTAGAAGAAGATGCTCACATTTCAGAGGTAGTTTTAATATCAGGGTTGCCCTTGGTGGAGGGCATCCCTGTATGTGGTCAAGTGTGTGAGCACGCATGCATGCATGTGTGACAGACATACCTTGAGAAGTCCTGGCACTATATCTGGAACCATCTGTGACACAGCGTCACCAGGCAATGCCTCTATGACCTGAGAAATAAAAACACACACACAGTTATTCAATGACATCTTAGTTTGTCGCTCCTCATGTCCTCTAATCTCGTTTAAATCGCTCCAAACATTCACTTAATGAGAAGCCTGGAATACTGGTATATCTCAACGTCACGTTGTACATAAATCTTATAAATTTATTTTTTATTTCACTGGTATCTATTCTCACAATTCAGTGAAGCAGCTTTTAGAACGCAGCATCACAGACAGCATATGAAGCTTCAACACCCAACAACCTTATGCTCAACGAATAATATTATTATTACAACATTATCACAACATTATGCCCCTCAATGTGGTTCCTCACGACTGACTCTGCTGAATATGTTTTACTTGTGAATCATAACCAAAAGAAAAATAACTTTGATGTGTGATTTTTTATTTGTGTTTGACGTTTGTTTTTTGCCTGAAATTGCAGTGACATTATTAGACTGAAAGCAGGTTTAAAACACTAATGAAATATCTGTGTCTCTCAATTAGCATCAATGAAACCATGCCATCCAGGAAAACAAGCTGCATGCCACATATGAAGGACTCCCTGACTTTCTAAGGTGCTACAAAACAGACTTTGGGTCAATTACATTATATAATTCCACACCAATTACAAATACCAATAGACGATATTCGCGACACATGTGCATTAGCACTATGTTTGTTCATGTCCAACAACACGGAAATTCTAATTACAAATATAAAATATTTGTATGACCAATTCGAAATCTGCTTCAGACATTGCAGTGATGTCACAATCACATTGCAACGACGTCACAAAACGTATTGCAATGACGTCACAAGCACGTCCCACAACCATAGTTTTATTCTTAGCCGATAGGTGTCATACGTGTTGTGAATACTGTCTATTTCAATTCCACTTCACAAATACCAATCCCAAAATACCAATTCCAAATATCAATTCTATACTGAAAAAAGTATGTGAACAGAGCAAACAGAGATACTCAATGGCCAAAATAACATCTATGTTAGAGCAGCTTTATTTAATGTCTGCATATTATGGTACATAATGGCAAACAAATATGTTATATGCAACATATTATATTTCAATGTTTATTCGTAGTGTATAATTTCAGTTAAAAATTTACAGTACGTAACTGAAAAGGTAACTGAAAATACCAATTACATTTTCACCAATTCCAATTACTTTTAAAAAACACAACTCCACTTCCAATTTCGGAATTGGAATTGGTGTATCAATTCAATTTACAGTATAACTGACTTCAAGTCTGCTCTGAAATGTTCACCTTCTGGCTGGCAATTGATAATCAATTCACTGCCAGAATCTTTATTTAGTACCTTTGTTGAGTACCCCCGGAACTATGCGGTCCATGGCCCCAGTTTACGAAGCCTTGACACATACCACAAAAACCCACTTAAGAAATCACTAATTTAAACACTGATCACATTTCACAACACCAGCAATGCTACATTAGTGTAATAAACTTAATACATAGCCTAGGTTACCTTGGTCTGCATCTTGATGGCAGCCAGGGTGACTGGGAAATCTCCAGTCATGATAATGGGGGTGAGAATGCGGGCACACTGCTCCGGGGGGATAGAGTTCACGAGGGTCGTGGCACATTCCTCCGCCGCCCTCGTCACCTGAGGTTGTATACAGGGTACATTGGACATCAAACACAGGTAAAAGTTACACAATTACAATTGTAAATTACAATTACACAGCTTCATAAAAGCTGAATTACAATGTCAGCACTTCCTAGATGGATTACAACCAACTAACAATTAGGGCGCTTCAAGAAAACCAATTACACTGCTTCATAAAGGGTCAACTGCAATAGTTCATAGGTACAACTAGGTTGTTGTAAAAAGGAAGATTTATACGTATCAACGATTCATTGCTGTTCAAGCTAGAGAGGGTTTTAGGTGAATTCAGGCATTCTCGCTGCCAGGGTGGGGTTCGATTACAATGGTCAACTATAATTACACTGTATTTGTAATTAATTACCAATTACATGATTACAACAGAACCCAGCTGTGGTTGTATAAAGGCACTTGTGAGCAAAATAAAACGTGTTCCATTATAACCATGTTTTTGCCCTAAAAATAATCATAATTTTGTTTTCTGTGAGATCGACAACTGCTTTGAGTTTTGTATTCATATACCATGGAAATTACTTCATCGTTAATGCTTACAAGAAAATTAGTTAAACAGAATTCATTTTAATACGACAGCTGTAACATGATGATGACTTTTTGCGTACGAGTTCATCATCATAATAAAACAGGTTTCTTGGTAACTATTTGCACAGATTTCATACATTATCTTACAACATGATTAATTGTAATTGTTGGATCTAACACTGTCATTTGCAGTAACAATTAGATTAATTATGAATCTGAATTGTGTGACATTGTATACTGTTTATGACTTCAAGCAATGTACAGGTTCCAAGATGATCAGATAGATAACATAAGTCCAATCGGGGGGCACAGCAGCGAAAAAGAGCGACATTTTCAACCAATCAGATTACTTGAAATGTCTCTGTCAGTTGTCTGTCAGCCTTGTTCCCTGATGTCCTACAACTACAACGTCTTACCTCTTTCACTGGGTCTTTGTGAGCGTCGAGAACCTTCATGATGGTCAGCTCCGCGTAGTCAGTGAAACGACACGGCTGATACTTGAGGAGCTCCTTCAGCGCTCGCAGCGACAGCGACCTCGTGTGGCCCTTCAAGGAACAACATACACGTTTATTCTGCCCGCTCCAGAAAGTCTTAGAGCAATCTACCTGTGCCATTATGACACCAACACCTCATTTACACTATCATAATTTATAAATGAGAAGAGCACAATATTTAACAAAATGGCACATTGTTCAATGCCACAAAAAAAACAATATGTATAAGTTAACACGTTAATGGAAGAAAAATCATTGGGCGGCAATGCTAATTCTTCTTCTCATCTTTATGTTAGGCAGCCACCATCCATTAAGCTTGGAGATTTTGCAGCACTTTTGGGGGGTTGCAGTGCATATCAAAATGATAAAGAACAAAGCTGGGGAAATGAAAAGATAAATTAAACAGGGGAAGAGTGTGGAAAAGTGTACAAATGTATTAACTACTTGGGGTATCCGGCCAGACCAATCCGGCTATCACAGCAGCCCCTGGGGCAGGTGAGGTCATGGTTCTGTTGGGTGTTTCTCCTAGGGCGATTGTTTGGTGTGGGATAGTGCTTTGTGTATGTTTAGCCACAAGAGAAAGCTGCATACAACTCCAGTTGGGGACAAGTGATTCTGGCAGTTAGCATGAGCGAGAAATTGCTCAACGGATGATTGTGTACTGTGAATGATAGGAACAAGAATGATTGCTCATTTAAAACACAATGCACATGGACAGCATCAATCCACCAGCATGAACTGCCACCTGACAGCAGTGAAACAGACACGTACGTCATTGTCGCCGAGTGTCTCCAGCAGTAGCAGTAGGATTGTCTTGAAGTGGTCATCCCATATGGCAGCACAGTTGTCCCGGGTCATCTTCATGAGCTGCTGCATCGCCTGGATGCGTTCCTCATGTCTACAACAGCAGCCGAATCATCAAGATCATTTCAATTTTTATTTAATTATTTAAAGGTGCCTCCGTCTCCTTGTTCGTCTCACGTTAGACTCATTTCGCAAAAAATCAAACCTACCTAGAATTTGCTGTGACATGTTACTTCATCTAAGTAAATCTGTTATTTAGTTTTGGTGAAGTCATAGAACAAACCATTAATTTATTTTTGTCTGGGTCTGGTAAACAATCAGCAGAAAAGTGGCAAAAGAAACCATAGTCAGTTGTCACCTACAAACTACTAAAATCTGTCTGTAGTGAAGACCAGAGCTGGTTTCAATTACAGTGGTAAATTACAGTTACAGCATCATAAAAATTAGCTAAATTACAGTACTGACTTAAATTAAAACACTTAAAACACAATTACATTGTTTCATAACGGGTCAATTGCAATGGTTCATAGGTTCAGGACAACTACACTGTTTTATAAAAAGAAGATTACATGTATCATTTATAATTACTGCTCATTTTAAGACAGGGGTTAAAAGAATTCATGCATTATATTTTTTGGTCTGGATGGGTTCAAACATGATTACACAGTATCATGATTTTAAACGCTGAAACATTCTAAAATCGTTCAATTTAAATTACTCTGTATAATTGTAATTCGTTACAAATGCCACAATTACAACTGGAAAAAACCGTTGTGAAGATACCACCTGGTGTCTGTGCGTAGAACCACTCACCGTTCGTTGTGATTGGAAAGTTCGGCAAGAATGTCTTGAATAAGGTCAGCTTGATCTTGGTCTGTAAAGGTCGACACAGATGAACCATCATATATTATACAAGGAGTTATTAAGGACTACGGTGATTAGTCTGTATGGAAATATGACACGGTTTTAGAAGCAAACATGTAGTGGTATATTATTCAGTGTTCCCCTGGGGACAAATCAGCAGACTGTGCAGGTTCGAGCAAGTCATGTTGTTGTCACTAGGTGGCACCACAAGACATGGCTATATTGACAAGAACTCAAGGCAGTGGCCAGTTGGAAGCTCTTGGAATGTTATAAAATGGCTGCAGGTAAAGGGATGTAATATAGAACCCAAGGGGTCATCTCAAGACAGCGGCGTTTGATGCTAAACAAAGCTGTTTCATTTAGCGTTGTTTTTCCCAAAACATTGTTTATCTTCTGACGACAGTTTACAAGGGTGCTCACTTTGAGCACATGCTGGTAGTTTTGCTTTTGACGGCTGAATATGAACAGTCTGCATGATGGCCATAACATGTCGTTGAGTATCCACAGGTCAATGTCATTCAAAGTTTCCTACATGGGGTAGGTTAAATGATATTGCTTTCGCTTAGCAACAAACATTAATGTTTTGATACGGCTGCTAATGTGTCTTATGTATCTTTTCTCTCTCATATGAGATATTTGCTTTCATTTAGTGGTTCAATATAACAATTCTGAAATGAAATTTTAAAGTCAGCCGTCATCCAAAGAATGGCTGCTAAGTGGTAATTTCTGTTAGTATTGCATCAACTACAAACTCAGCTGCATCAATGCATCAGTGACCTGGTTCAGGCTGGTGTTAGCAGAAGAGGTGCTTACAACAAGTGGCAAGGGGTGCTTACAATAAGTGGCTAGGGGTGCTTACAACAAGTGGCAAGGGGTGCTTACAATAAGTGGCTAGAGGTGCAGAGGCATGTGGTAGTTTTACTAGGGGTTTCAAGATGTCACTTGATATTTCCAAGACTGGTGCGTGCGTGCGTGCGTGCGTGCGTGCGTGCGTGCGAGTGTGATTGCATGTACATATGTGATGAGAGAAAAAGTGTTGCGAGGATCACTCCTGTTATGACAAAGTGGATGTGATTGAGGAGAGAAGAAAGGAGTGCTGATTCACAGACAGTGCTCAACAAGGGTTGTGATGTGCAAGGAGGAAAATTACAATGACCACACAAAATGTAATAATAAACGTAATAATAATATTAATAATATATATATATGTATAATTATATATATATAATTATAAAATACATCGAAAAATGCTGTCATCTGCAGCAGCGACTTCATAAAACATTGGTTCACCAGATGGCAGCACACAACATAGCTAAAAGAATGTTGCCAATACACTATACCTTGCCAACTGATGGCACTAAAAGTATGAAACCAGTCAGAAACAATATATAAACAATATATCTTATATTACCGGAACGTGTTGAGGCAATCATTTGCTAAATGTTACAACGCTGAGCAATAAATCAACGAGTCTGTTTTCTTGGTGCAAAAAAACTGCAGTCACTGAGGAATGAAAGGAAAACAGTTCCTTGGGTGTTCATTTGACATATGCTTGTGTTCGCCTTCTTCACCAGCTTTGCTGGCATGGTGCTTGCTATTGTGATATCGTGAGGAATATCGTAGAGGATTTCTAAAAGTAACATGTATTACTTTGTTAACATACCAACTCCAAGTCGCTGTAACTGCAGTAAGGTAACTCTGAAGGTGTTCCCAAAATGCTGTAATGTATTTAAGGATGATTATTTAAAAAATTACTTTTGAAAACATTTTGAAAAACTGCATTTTATAGACAGATAATCCCTTTTCTTGGCATCTTGACTGCTGGCTTCATGAAAACTTCTATGCATGAGATAATCAGTTAGTTTACATTAGTATCGCCAACATTGGTTTTTGGTAGAATAAACATATGCATGCATCGTCGATGTCATCGATGTCATCAGCGATTATGCTGGACTGCAAATAGAGAAGTATGTATCTATGTATGTACATATATACATACGGGAGAAGTCTTATCAAAATAAGAAACTCTTGTACTAAGTAAGACTGATTTCTAATACGGGATATATTCTATATGAAGCTGCCTACGTTTGCTCTACAAATATTATACTATTTATGTGTAGATCTACCTTTTCTGATAGAGGTACTGAGAGACAGAGGCATTTCTTAGTGCAACAAGCAGTATTTGTGGCATCAACAAAGGGTTTGTGATTGTCTAAGTGCCTAAAGGGTGAACACGTCAAGCATGCAGTGCATCCCGTCTAGTGCTATGGTGACCGCAGTGACCACACACCATAAGACTATAACACACTCTTGCTAGCAGGCAAACAGAACAAAGCAGCACGCTGGGCCAACCTCCCTTAGCTCACCATTTTTACTGGGCATGCCCAGAAGCGTCTTCCACGGGGCTGGCAACAGATAAAAGTGGGAACCGGGTTACAGCAACGGAACAGACTGAAAGCCACCTAAACACAGAAGCCACTGACGACAACCGATCGTCTCGTCTACACGGCTAGAAATCAAACGTGATCATTCACCGTAGCGATGCACGTAACATAAGACAACATTGAGACGGACCACACGGAAAGCAACATGGCTAAACCAGTGGCTAGACGAGAAGGGAAGACTTTAGGAAAAGGCTTCTGTTGCGTGTTCTATGATAACTTGATTGATTGTGTCGTTGATTAAGAAATGTCTTAAATGTCCCAGCATTCTTCTCTCCACCCAGCAAGATGACGAAGATGTGTGTGCAAAATCAAGTTTTCTTTGTAAACAGCTTCTTTGTGGTCATTACTATGTAAAACTAACTCTCCCTCTAATCGTCACATTCATGTCAAACTTTATAAAATCTTAACATGATCATTTACAAAAGGTATTTGCTCATCACACTAGAAACACTGCTTAACGCTGAATACTTTTACTTATTTTAAAAATAAATTTAAAAAAAATAATTTTCATGCTAATAAAAAGCATATAAAAATTAAATCTAACATAACTTCAATAGCTTGGCTTGGCTGAAAATAATGAATCAGATGGCATAAGATCACTTACATAACATTGCTTAAATAATAAAAATAAACCATTGAGCTGCAACGCTGTAATAAAGAAAGCATGATTATCCACATTAACATAACAAGGTTACAATTTAACGCGTGGAAAGATCAAAAAAAGCTTAACAATAACGGGGTGGTACGCACGCGCACGCACGTGTCCGATATAAAACAAAACAATCCATTGTAGTAGTGAAGTGTTTCTTGTGTGATGACCATTTTGATAGAAAACTTGACCGAACATTTTGATAAATTCCCACTAAGAATCAACGACGAATCAATAAAAGAAACTCACAATGTAAGGAATGTAAGGAAAAATATTGTTCTACGACTGTTAAGAAGACTTCTTTGTTGTTGTTGTTGCTGTCGTTGTTCACCGAAGCCAGGTAACAGAAGAGGCCCAGAGTCCCACAACACAAGCATGCACATCGTGTGCTACTGACTGGTGTGCCCTCTAGTGTTAAGAGAACACTCTACAACGATGTTACAGTCGACACAGCGATGACAACACTTTCTTACCTTCATTAAAGAGCTCACTCTCAACATCAAAGACGGCCTCTTGCATCGCAGACTTGTTATAGCCATTGACACCCTGAGAAAGGCAGACAGTAAGGCATTGCTTAATAAACTAACAATTTAACTGAGACTGGGTTAAAGTAATAAATAAATAAACAAATAAAGCAGCACTATTCTTCTATCCAACTCTCATTCACCCATAGACAAGTGATGTCAGTACAGAGAGGAATAGAGTGTGGGTCACTAGAATAAGTCAACAGTTGAAACCCAAAAAAAACTTAAATTGTTTTCGAAAAAAATTATCTTGATGATAACAAGTCAGTAACACATGCAAAAGTGACTACGTTGTTGAATTGCATGACACGTCTAAGACTTTGTTGTGTGTCTGTAAAGCTTAACTGCCTCACTACTGTCATCTCATCTATAGATCTGAACATCAAAGAACCTGATTCGCGGCAGGCTAAATGAATTAGGAGAATTTTTAATGCCACAAAGAGTAACTGCGCCTCACCTCCTCTTGGTAGTGACTTGGGTTGTACTGCAGACGTCGCTTGTGGCCCATGTTGTCAGGGCTGCCTCGCAGGTCCTGGATGCCACTGTCCTGTGATGTGCTGCAATCACAGTAATGTCACATGACACAGTCAGCATGTGGTCCAAAGATGGAGGTCTTTATGGCTGTTCATCATTATGTATTTCATATTTAAATGTTTATCTAACACAGAATCATGCAGCTTGTCGTCAATAGCTATGGGAACATGACTAGCTGTGCATGATGAGTCTGAACCATTAAACAGCAGAGATGATTACAATATAGTTCGTGGTTTGTAGATATATCTTACATGTAATTTATATGTATATTATTTTATTTTATGTAAAGCACATTGTATTTTCAAGGAAACTGTGTTACATAAAAATAAATTTATCATTATTATAAAATACAAAAATCAAGTAAGTTAAGAAAAATACAGCGGTACACACAAAACAGTTACTCATCTCAATTTATTATATTGTTATCCATACAAGCACATACAAATTCAGCTACCCCCCACAAAGATGTCCTTAGTTGGTTATAAAATGTACATATAAACCATGTAACTAAACCACACAACAAATTATTATACACATAAATCCAAAACTGTTCTCTAAGAAGCTTTGTAAATATTACAAAAACCCAGTAATCAAAAAACAATTTGGACAGGATTGGCTCCATCCACCGATCCCCTATCCCCCTAGAAATATTAGAGGCAGTGTACACGCATTGCCAATGCAATGAATGATAAGCTGATTATCGCAAACTTTCAACTGGGAAACTCTCTTTAAAAATATAAAATAAAACATAACCCACCCAACTACATCCAATTATAGGTATAGAGCCCCTTAGTGTCATGCCGACATTAGGAATATACCTTTCCCGTTCCTTCCTGACTTCGTCGAAGTGGCTGCCCAGCTTGCTGAGACTCTGTATGTCGGCCGACGTCTTCTTGAAGGAGTTGTAGATCTCTTCAGGGTTCATATTCTCTGTGTCAACTTCATCCATTGCCCTGCAGAACAACAGTCATCACACCACCTTTAAAAGGAATTTTAAGAAATATTAAAATATTTATTTACAAAATAAAGGAATTTAAAAGAATATTTATTTATACAAATAAAGGAATTTAAAGGAACGTTTATTTTTAAAAAAATAAAGGATTTTAAAGGAATATTTATTTATAAAAAAAAGGAATTTAAAGGTATGTTTATTTACAAAAATAAAGGATTTTACAGGAATATTTAATTATAAAAATAAAGGAATTTAAAGGAATGTTTATTTACAAAAATAAAGCATTTTAAAGGAAATTACTACTGACTTTTAGGACCTACAAAAAAAATTGTCTCATGTTTTTAAAGAAATGTTGAGTCCAATCAATATCATAAGTATGCATTTTTCTTAAAAACAGAATCACAAGAACATATCCATGCTTAAAATATAAACATCCTTATTAAGAGAAGCTAAGATTCAACGAGGCTTTCATTGCAACAAGTAATACAATAGCGCATTTCATGACGGTTGCCACAGTAACACAAAGCTGCAAGAGCACCACCTTGCGGGAGACGAGCGGTATCGGTTGGCGTGGCCGGCGGGCGGACTAATGGCATTGCGGGGCGTGAGAGGTTCAGACATGTCTTGGCTGTAACTGCGCAGGTGGTTGTGTAGGATCTTTGTGGCGCCCTCCTGTGGACAAGACAACAACACTGCAGACCTGTTCTTTTCAACACCAACTCCACTTCTCTGGGAAGCATTCAGCCACACTGCAATTACTGCACGAAAACAATTTGTTCACATATCCAGCACTGTCTACTCACGGTACACAGCTGAGTGAACTGAGACAACGTAGAGTGAAAGAAATTGCTCAAGCTTTGAAACAGCAGCAAAAGGATTTGAACCACAATTCTCTCTATTGAGAATCCGATGTTCTAACCGCTGAGCCACTGCGTTCCACATTGTCTGGAGTAGTCTCCAACACAAGAATAGGGACCTGACTGTATACGTGTAAGAATGAATCAATCTTCTGCCCCAAGTAAAACTTTCATAACTAAAGCTACAAGCTACAGTAGAATGCTGTTTCATCAACCTGGGATGATTCTGTTGCCTACAAGAGTAACAATTATTTATAACGTGTAAAGTTTTTAACAAAGAATCGCATGTCATCGTTGCAGTTTTGGTAACAGGAATTCAGGAACAATTACAGCAGGAAGGTTATCAACAAACACTAGACAACAGTGCAAAGCAGAGGAAAACACGTCTTTAACACTACTTTACTTTGTAATTCTACACTTTGTACACAAGTTATCAGCTGCAACTTTTCACACAATGAATAATATTATGCTTAGCATTTTAATTTTAATTAAGACTTGTAAAAACCCAAAATCTCACTGACAAAAGGGATATGTTGTATATAAAGCCTACGATGTTTACGCACCTGGAATGTCTTTGGCAGTGCAGCCAACATCGTCGAGAAGTCCGGGGGGTTGAGATTGAAGAGACCAATCAGCACAGTCTGGGCTGCCTACAGAGTCACATTACAAGGTCACATGTCTGCTTGGCTCAACATTGGTTGGTCATGTTTAAAGGGACTGTATCATGATTTATTGATCCGTGATTTATTGATCCATCATTAATTGTCTTAAAGCGAACTTAATATGTTGCAAAACTGGCTTGTTTTTTATCATCATCGGTAAATCGTGTAATAAAGTTGATAGATCATGATGTTTTACATGGCTTTTACATTTGACCAACCAAGATAAAATAAATTCAGCATTGCAATGTCCCACAGAGAGTAACTGGGGAGACTAATTTTGGGCCATGTTGTCAGATTCCCCATTTTATGCAATTCCTGATGGTATATATACTACCAAAATACAGATTAAAAACATGAAGAAAAACACTGTTAGTTTATATGCATTTTGAAATGAAAGATCGGTTGAGAGAATTAAAGCATTTTAATTACATAAAACCTCCAACTAGCCGAGCGTCAGTTAACCAATGTAAATTGTTGAATGGCTTCTTTAAAGACAAGGATATCACTCATGGTCAATGTTTTGTAATGTTTAAAGATAGAATATTCATAATATGATATGATTTCTCTTCAATGTTTGTATTTTCGAGTAAAATATTCATAATAGGATGTAATTTTTATTAATGATTGTAATGTTGAAAGGCAAAATAATTATTAGCTACAGGTAGTCAGATCCATTCTGTTTATATTGTTTAAAAGCAAGGCATTGAGAGACTAATAGAACATACCCTAAAGCAGTCTGAGTAAAGGATTTGGTAGACGGAACTAAGTTGTATTCTGGGACACAACTGCCCACTAAATGTGAATAGTTGCTACGTACATATTTTTTAAAACAGGACAAACAATTGCCAAAGCCCTGCCACAAAGAGATTGGAGGGTTGTCTGTGTGTGTATATAATTAAAATGAAAAATGTTCAGAACTCCCAAGAGTTCATGTTGTCTGGAGGTTATTGATGATATATTTTCATGGATGGAGAAGCCAACTCTGTCAAGATGACATCATGTTCAGGATCACCTCAGACTGATACACAAATGAAATGGCTTATATCCTAACATAAACTCTTAACGACAGCCAAGACGAAGAGCAAAAAACAATGTGTAGCTAGAACACTCGCCTTTCTAACTTCGGCACTTTTCGGCTCCGTCGTCCAGGTGATGAATCTTGAGACGGACAATCGCATGTCGCTGCTGTTGACGAAGTGTTGTGGCTCCATGAGCAGAGTGAGGCTGTGGATGTAGTTCAGTAGCGCCACCTTCACCTAGAATACAGGGCAGTACCTGCAGGATCCTCTTGCGTACAACTACAGGCGCGCCATGCAGAGTCACTCTACTCATGCCCATGCTGCTACGCATCACAGAGGAACACTAATGTCTGTTTTATATTAATCTGTTACTCGTTTTTCCAGTAAATTTTACCTGTTTTCTTTGTATCACTTCGACAGCTTTCAGCTATCTTCACCAGACTGACTACCTCTAAATGGCAGCACAGTAGTCACCACAAGCAGGTCCATCCATACACTTCTATGGCTATGGAATCGGTAGCTCCTACCATGACTAGCATGCTGCCATCTAGTGGTAGTCAGTATGAAGAAGACAGCTAAAAGTTGTCGTCGAAGTGTTACAAAGAAAAGGGTAAAATTTACTGGGAAAAAACATAAGACAACTCAATGAGAGCAAATGAATTAGACGCATGCATGACGTTAAAGATTTCACGCTGTATATACACTGGGCAGTTAACTCTTATGTGCTCAAAAACAAATACAGTTATCTCAAGTTAACATAGGGGTGATCTCTTTGCATAACCACAAATATGTTTTCTGCTTATTCACATTTACAGATGACAAACAGGTCTCATGTGTTCAGATGATGAACAAACAAACTCTAGGTCATTTGCATTTAACGATGTGAAGTTTTTTATGGATGAAGTATTTTAAGACACAAATGCTAAAAAGGCGTTTGACTAAAAACATGCTGCAACTATTGATTTATGTAGTCTTCAGTGAACTAACCAAACCAATCTTACTCTGACCGGCTAGCAACTTTTATTACATTCTGGGAACATACTGCTAACACATTTTCATGTTGAAATCCATGAAATAAACACAATGAGTCGATCTATCAGATCTTAAGAAAAACATTGTACTATAAAACCCACAAACCCGTCATGAACCACTGTACGATAATAACGTTGTGACATGAGTATGAATCTATTAAAAGTATGTGTGATATTAACAAAGAAAATATTTTCAGTGCATGTTTAGCGCTGCAGTGTCACATTAATTTGATCATAAGTGGCTCATTCTACAAGTGCTTTGCTGAACAAAACTCAGGTTAGCCTCATACTACCTGACAATGCTCTGAGTGACTTTAGACAAACTACCCACAAAGTCCCTGTTGCCAAGTTAATTTTCTGCACCACTATGATCTTTTCATACCAATATGAAAGTATATATTGACTGAACAAGCATAATCTATATGTTCCTGTCATATACATTATATGATATTCACTTATAACACAGAACATGTTGGAGAATGCTGTCACATGATCGGGTCTGTTACTTAAAACAAAGGGCACATGACAGCACTTGACCACATATGACCAATAGGAAGTGGAAGTAGCATGATTCAGAGAAGTGACAAGACTACACAGTAACTTGAAGGAAATGGCTACGTCTACAGCAAAGGACACTAATGATTAAAAAACTAGATTAACAAAAACATCAACAAACACTTCTGCTGTGATCGCCTAGGTCAGTCAGGGCGGCATGATACTAAGTTAATCTTATGGTAAACAATGACAGAGTAGCGATGGTAAATTTACTGCATTTTCTTGTGTAACTATCTCACAATTTACTGGTCCAACATAATCTGTGTGAGGAAGTTCACCAAAGTAACTTACATAAGAACAGCTGGAAGAAAAGCGCACATGTTAACCTGCGACTTTAGTAAAGTGTTAGACTTAGCCACAAATGCATTTGTTAGGCTGCAGCAAAGCTTGAGAAGCTGTGTCATTCTGGCGACTGACGTGAACCCTTACCTTCCAAAGTGAGCCTACTCCGACTGAGTCTAGCACTTAACTGCCAGTACATAAAAAGTCTGGGACAATTTCAACAAAAAGGTAATTTGAATGACCTATAGACCTTCAAAACCAAATATAATCCTGTTAAATGACAGATGTCAGCATTTTTTGGCAGATTCACTAAGCATACAATCACTCGTTAATCACTTCAAAGCAGAAACATATATCTTCCTGAAGATTTCAATGCCACAAATAGGGCTTATATTTTGGCACACATCACCGTCACTTTTGATATACGATATTTCAGAATCCATTAAACGCCAACATTAACAATGAGAGTGGTACCAACATCAGGACTGAACATTGGGGGGGGGGTCGGTCAAAAGTTAACGATTTCAGATCGTTTCACTCAACCATCAACCATAATTCTCTGACAACTTCGCTAGAGATCCCGTTGGCTCGACTACAGGCTGTGATGTTTCTGACTGCCACCAGGTGGTGTTCTTGAGGCAGGGTGGAGAGATGTAAAAACTAGCTCCTCTACAATTGTAATTGTATAATCAATTAGAGTAATTCATTAAGCTGTGTAAATAATTGAAAATAATTTTTTTTAATACAACTGTAATTTTTATGAAACTTTGTAATTGACCACTGTAACACTACTGAAACCAGGCAGCAAGAATGCGATTTCTAAAATTAACAGTAATGTTACATGTAATCTTCTTTTATAAAACAACATAGTTGTACCCAACCTAGGAACTATTGCAACTGATTCTTTATGAAGCACCATAATCGATTTTTGAAACAACATAATTGTTACTGATTTTTTTGAAGTGGTGTAACTAAAAATAATTAATTGTAATTGAACTTTTATGACACTGTGTAACTGTAAGTGACAATTGAAACTGAATCCAACCCTGCCTGTATGACCATATAATGTAAAATTACACCATCAAATGACAGTTCAGAAACATCATAGTTACATCCGCGATCTGACCAATGAAGCTGCAAGAGTTTTACGATTAGTTACAGAGCATGACGAACTAGAATGCATTCACATGGGGTAGATATACAGCTATGTAGAACACATTCACGTGGGGTAGATAGTCAGCTGTGGGTTGTTAGTAGCGGGTAAGAGGCAAGGCCGGGCGGGAAGAAGGGGCACGCAGATAGCCACAAACCATACCTTTTCCTGGAGCAGGGACGCGGAGAAGCAGGGAGAGGTTGATAACGGGCGGGGGAAAAATAAAACCAAACAGTTATCAGGCAATTTAAGAACCATTTAAGCAGGACTACTCAAGTTTGAACATTAATTCTTCTAAACAACCTTACTCTACACCGTTGGAAAATGCCCCAACATCAGAGCTAAAAAGCAATGTTTTATAAACCTGCTACCAAGCTATCGATTGACTGCACAATTATTGTGACAACTGAAATCAAGTTAAAGTTACAATAACTGTTTTGCAAACCAACACCTGTAGCAACATGATTTCTCTACAAGAAAATAATGTACAAATAAAAATATTGGGCTTAGTACAAAGACTGACAATTTTTATCATGCAGCAATGTCTTACAGTATAAACTACATCTGTTCTAACATCTTGAATGCCCAAATATGTTTTAATAAACCACAATTTTTTAATATAATTTGACCATTATCCATACAGGAATATCAAAGGTACATTCGTGGACAGCAGGCAACAATTTCCAAACCTGTTGGCAAAGTATATTGGGATAAAGCGTTCACATGATCATGTGATCAGGCATTAACAGGATCATGTGGTTGGCATATTAGTAAAACCCGTAAAAGTATATTCCCTGTGCATGCGATTTGCCTTGAAATATTCAAATTAGACAGATATATATTCAAAGTACATTTTAAAAAATATGATTCATTTTAACACATTTGGACATCCGTGATGTTAGAATATATATATATAGCTTACACTATATTGCATGATTTATGATAAAAACGATACAACTTTGCACCTTTAAAAAATACTGCATACATTTGACAGACACATTAAACATGTTCCAAGTAGCACTTACTTTGAGGCTTGGCGATTGCGTCTGGTCTACTGAGAACTTGATGAGTATATTGAACTGCCAATCATATGGAAAGTATTCCCTACAACATATAGTAAACATATGAGAACTCACTGGCTCTGACAAGAACTTGCTAGCATTGGCTCACTGGCCTATGGCTATGGCAATTGTCTGTCTATGTTCAAGAGTTCTCAAACACCTGCTTGTATTAGTACGCAACAACGTCTATGTTGATGCTAGGGAAACACAAGATACAAGAGCAGGTTCTGGAAACAGGCTTAGTCATACATGGAAACAGGCTTAGTCATACATGGAAACAGTGGCAGAGATGTATCAATTAACTAAGATGCAAGATAATTAATCACAAGCACAGTGGACAAGCCAGTTGAGCCACTGGGTTAGTTGAGCCACCTATGTTTCATAGGAAACAACAGCAGTGACAGTTACTTGGCAGCAACAGTGATTGAACATGTTATTAGAACACGATTGACGTATAACACATGTCATTTGTCACAATGGTCAGAAAATGTGAGCTAAGAGTATGTTTTTTTATGTTTTCAAAACTTTTGGGAGATTGTGATAAATGTCTGCTGGTGTGCAAACTATCAACACACGTGACCAGACTTTATTTTCTGGGCAGTTACAAATGGTTTAACTATGCACAGGGAAGAATGTTATTTACACCACTTCATGCATTAATGAGAAATTAATTGAAAAAGCTTAATTGTCGAAACGGGGCTAGTTGAGCCATCCAAGGGAGTTGAGCAGCAGTTAAAGAACGAAGGCGAGTATTCTTTACCCCAAAATATACCTCAAGGAATTCACTTTCCCGAGCAAGGCTTATAAGTCTAAGTTAATTAAGTGTGCCGACTTATTCAATAACCGTGTAGATTTGTCAGAGATGTGTTGTACGCATTTGGCAGATAAATTTTAGTAATTAAATTTTAGTATAAGGCCTATGCAAATTATACAAATAAAGCATTTATCCAACTTGCACTACATTACAACTAACACTTGGATTGGGGTAAGTTGAGCCACGTTACCAACTCTATTTCAATCAGCTACATATAATTATCTATGCATACTAGATATATTATCTTGGTTTAAAATTATCTACTAATAATCATAGTTTATATGAGTAAAAACAACATATGAATATGATCAGGGCTGGGTCAAATAAAAAAATTAAATCAATTACAATTACTTCAATTTTTTTTAGTTCAATTACAATTACACTTCTAAAATTTTCAAATCAATTACAATTACACAATTTCAATGACATTTGTAGTGTGCAGAACCATTTGTTAATTATGTAGTGTATGTTGCTGCGTGCGTGTGTGCGTGCGTGCGTGCGTGCGTGCGTGCGAATACTACAATTGATAAACAAATATATTGGACTTGGGATGTTTGTACATTTTGTTGAACCGCGACTTCATGATTTCAAATACAATTTGCTAGATCAATATTATTGTTCCTTATAAATATAATGTAATGTTTGCTTGGTACATTAATTAATGTTTAATTACATGTTTAATCACAGTACAACTATAAACAAAGGCCACAACCATTTGAAATCCTAATGAGTCTCTCCAATCTATTGCCATTTCAAAGCAATTCTATTCACAAAATGTAAACACAAATAATCATACCAGTACATTAGCAATGTTCACATCAAAATACGTCCCAAGGGGTTTTGTCTATACCCTCTTGGTGTACACCCATTCTCTTGGTGTACACCCATTCTCTTGGTGTACACCCATTCTGTCTACTGTATTATACCCAAATTGGTTTACTTGGTAGTTGTGTTTTGAGGTTGTACCCTAGTTTTGAGGTTGTACCCTAGTTTGCCTACAATGAGTTTCTTGGCTTCAAGCCCAGTCAGTATTCTTACATAATAAACCTATGGGTTGAAGCTCACTCTCAACTGAGCTTATTTACTGACTTGGGCAGTGTTAAGTATCAACAGAAACCATCACCTGGTCCTTCACTATGCACACTGTGAAAGACTACAGAATCACAGAAAAGACAGACCAATGACCAATTGGGGTATGTATACCTTGGAAACAGCTAGTGATGGTGCCTTTTGGCATACTTGGTGACCCTTTGGAAGCCAGGTGTAAAATGTCTGCTGGAAGATTGCAATTAAATATTGCTTAGAAGGAAGGCCAGAGGCATTTTATTGGTGCACTTGTTATATCTGAATATTCCTTTGATTATATGAGCAGGTCTTGCAGGTGTTTTAATTAAGATCTTCATTTTCAATTTCTGTGAGAGTATTTATATTTTTGCAGAGTTTTTTCTGGTAGTTTGTTATAGAAAACAATAATGTAATTGATGCAATGACACAAAATATTTCAATTACAATAACAGCAGAATTTAAAAACCATTAACCAAGTCGATTACAATTACATTTTGCTGTAATCAATTACAATTACATAACTGGACCCAGCCCTGAATAAGATTGTGCCTTAAATATCAAAAAGAATGAAAAATGGCTCAACTAACACTGCCTTCCCCTACAGCTGCATGGAGACCATCAAAGAGAGCCCAGAAAAAGGGAAAAATCCCTTAACCGTGGATGTCTTAGAGAATGGATACCCACCTGAAATGCCCTACACATAAATGGAAATTCTACATAACTTTTCAGGGTAAGAGACACTGGTTCGTGACATATGACCTCCTGACCCATAAAGTTCACTTACCGGACAACGTCGAGGGCGCGCAGCACCTTCGTGTGCACGGAGCCGAAGATGTCGGCCCCCATCTTTGTGAGGAGGCGTGTCAGACAGACGTGTAGCCAGTCGCACAGGTCGGCGTGGTGCGTCACCACCAGGTCAACAAGTGTGTCGAGGAACAGACTAAACACCTGGAGACAGATCAGCATTTTACTTCTGGGGTTGATGTCACACGAATAAAGTGCCAGTGATTTTGAGGATTTTTATACCCTGAAAAAATAGTCTACGCACAGGGAGAGGCACATTTGCTGACTACGAGATTTGTGCAGCTTCTTATTGCTGGTTGGCGACGTATGCACGTGTCAGAGATGGAATAACCCCCCCCGGACGTGAAGACAGAATCCAGTTGGTTTGGGCGACATTATCAGCATGTAACATTTTCTCAAAAACAAAATTGTAGGATTTGATAGATACGCTACTGCAGGTCGGCGACAAGACAAAGGTCAAGGTTGTTACAGTTGCTATTATAATCAAATCGTAATTTTGCACAGTGTGGAATTGCTTGCCTGACTTCTAGCATTGGTTTCTATGGGGAACAACAATGATCTGTAGTGAGACAACCTTAGTCAACATGGGTCACGGCTGGCTCTACTTATATCACATTTTGTCATGTCATGGCTTTAAATTGTTGCTGCTTTTACGATAAGAACATTCCATTTTTTTAAATAACACTTCAACTGAAAATCTTATTTATATAATGATATACATTAAAATTTTTTATTTGTCAACAATTCAAATACCTTAATATCTGTATAACGACTTTAAAACGTTAATGACTTTCATGTCGCAAAATATTACTGTTGTTTAATCCTTTAAATGTTGACACTAAAACCAAACTAGTTGTAATCTGAAAGAACGTTTCTGATGAAACCTAGCTTCCCCACCTCCTAGTTATTACTTGATTACTAACCTCCAAGTAACCATTTGTAATGACTCACCTTTCCATGCGGATTAGTTGTCTACTAATCTCCAAGTAAATATGACTCACCTTTCCATGTGGATCGTGAAACATCCTCGTGAAAATATCTGTTACCTTCTTTAATTCCACTCGGCTGCAAGAAAACAAATACAATCAGACTAGGGGTCAATCACATTATATTAATTCCAATTTCAATTACACCATACCAATTCCAATTACACCATACCAATTCCAATTACACCATACCAATTCCATTTCCACTTAACAAAATACCAATTCTAATTATCAATTCAATACCAAAATAACAATATGTGAACAAAGCAACCATAGACATACTGAACGGCAAAACAAAAATATCTGAGCAGCTTTATTTTATTTCAGCTTATTATGGTACATGATGGCAAACAGATATGATATATGCAACATATTATTGTTGGTTATTTAGTGAATAGTTTGCATTAAAAAGTTACATGATATAATTGAAAATACCAATTACATTTTCACCAATTCTAATTATTTAAAAAAACAACAATCCCAATTAAAAAGTTTGCATTTTAATTATAATTACAATGTAACTGATCCCAAAACTCTGAATATAATTGGTATTACAATGAAGCCAAACTTGTTTACTATTACACAAGGGAATGAATTTGACAAGCCCTAGGATAGGATTCTGGAGTAAAATACTTGGACTTAATCCCCAATCCAACATTTGTGACAAACTGCCCAACCAAAACCCTTAAACAAGACACCAATTTCTCTGACTGGCTTCCAAGACGAGTCAGATTAGCTAACGCCCATTTACACGAGCGATTTGTATCTGATTTTGATCTGATTGTGTCTAGACAATGCGAGTGCAACCTACTAACTTGCACCAATCCCCACTTGAGCTGTGATGAAAGGTCATGACAAGTCCCACACCTGTTGGTCGCGGCAGTTGCTGATTGGCTAATGCTTCAAAAATCTCATCCGACTGTCGTAGCATTGGAACTGGTTCAATTGTACGACCCAGCCATAGCCACAAATTAGCGTTGCTAATCGGTCTTGCAAAGGTGTTTACACGAGTGATTCTGGTCCAGTTGTATTATACTATATGGCGTCGTACAACATAATCAGACAAAAATTGGACCAAATTCACTCGTGTAAACAGGTGTTTGCTAACGGTGAAACTGTGAAGACTCACTTGAGACATCTTTGACTGTGTAGTAAATTTTGTAACTCGTTGAGCCCCTCCTTCCTGTCAGCCCAAGATGCACTGCCCAAGTTGCCTAACATCTCTGCCACATCCTGTAAGAACACAACACGTGAGCAAGGTGATTTTCAACATGTTCCATCACTCCAGTGTTGTTTATCTCACACACGCAGCCTAGAGGTCCACCAACAACTGTCGTTCTACATGTGTTTTGTTGGGTCCACTCATACGGTCAGCATGCATTGTGATACGGATGAAACTTGGTTTTTAGAACCAGCTCAAACCTACACGAACCAATCTGCTGAAAACAATTTTTATGAATAAGTTTTGAAAAAAATACTATATTTAAAATTTTTATTAATCTGTATATAATATGTATAAAATATCATATATAATTTGCCTTAAATAACACTGATAGTAAGTCTGTTGAATGGCACATCATCAGAGGTATGTAGTGACACAGTGAACAGGTCCAGCTGCTGATTACAGCCAATATGTCTTACACCAGAACACTGCATGACAAACTTAATTTCATTGGGATTTTAAGTAAACAATAAATGACAATACACTGTATGTACAGTAGTCACGGTAACATTGGAACATTAATATCCAATCCCAGATGACATGTAATTAATTTCATCGACTAGGTAGAAAACGCAAGGACCAGGTGGTAATTGTACTGGCTGGAGGGAGGGCTGGATGAACAACTGGTTGATTCGTAACTTGGAAAGACACAACTACGCGGGTACAGCAAGACCCGAAACATTTAAGTGATGACAAATATTGGAAAAACATGTCAAACCAATAAGGGCAAGCAATTAAAAAACAAACAGAGGAACACTTAAATCATCACATTTAAACAACCAGAGTCAAGCAACAGGCAACCCAGAGCAACAACACGTAGAGCAACAACACGTGGAACAACAACACCCAGAGCAACAACACCCAGAGCAACAACACATGTAATAACAACACCCAGAGCAACAACACCCAGAGCAACAACACGTAAAACAACAACACGCAGAGCAACAACACATAGAACAACAACACCCAGAACAACAACACCCAGAGCAACAACACGTGGAACAACAACACGCAGAGCAACAACACGCAGAGCAACAACACGTAGAACAACACCACGTGGAACAACAACACCCAGAGCATAGAACAACAACACGCAGAGCAACAACACGTAGAACAACAACACCCAGAGCAACAACACATAGAACAACAACACGCAGAGCAACAACACATAGAACAACAACACGGAGAACAACAAGTAGAACTACAACAAGTAGAACAACAACACAATTAATTAATATCAAACCAATAGTGTGAGAAACCTATATTAATAATCAAGCATTGAGAGAGAAGGGATAGAGAGAGGGAATGAGGGGAGCAGTGGAGAGAGGGGTGTTGAGAGGGAAAGTGGGAGAGCGAGTAAGAGTGACAGAGAAAAAACTAGATAGAGAGCGAGGAAGAGAGGAAGTCAGAGACATAGAGAAAAAACCAGACAGGTGACAAAATTTTTTTCCCCAGTAAACGGCAAAAAACATACGAACATTCAGCACCTATAAACCATGACAATTTCACTCAAAGACATTGAATATCGTAAAGCCAACACGGAGGTCAACCATGCCAAGCATGCATGCTTCATTACAGTAAAATTCACGCCGTAAATATACCACAGTGCGAGCCAAACAGACGAACCAATACACACGACAGATCGCCAGATGGACAATGCACACCGTACCTTGTGGATGCGCAGAGATAGTTTGCGCTCGCCAAAGTCAGACGCCTGGCAAGCATGCGAACAATGAAACAAGAGCAACAATGGCACGGCAGTAGTCGAGACAGAACTACTGCTGTAGACCGAGCATCAACATGCCACAGTTCTACACTACATTGTAGACACACACAGACGATCGATGCAAGAAAGATAAGGACAATGTTGAAAACAAACATAGCGTTATTGGCTTCGATGCTTTCCATGCCTACAGCTCAGTGTGTTTTGCAACACCGGCCTTGAGATGGAAAGTTGTTCCACTGCCTACATCGGAGGTGTTCCTGCACACACCCGTAGAAAGTGCTTACCATGGACACAAAGGGCCAGAGAGTTCTCTCATTTACATACAGCTGTCCATCAGGTGAACATCCAGCTACAATAGGCTACAATAGAATAAACTTATTGTTGACGGTTCTGCCAAAATAAACTGGCATCCATAAATAAATAACGTCCAGTAAAAGAGGATTTGTGTTTAGACAAACATTATTTTGTATCAATATCTGTTGACCACTTGACACTGTTGACACCACACTGTGTGGAAGATCTACACTACAGAGAGTACAGTAGGAAGGGGCGGGGTATGGTACAACACCCACCTCAGACGTTCGACTGAATGAGCTGAAGGATCGCTCTGAGCAGATGCTGGATGTCTCACTTCCTGCGTCGTCAGACTCCGCACTCTCACACCTCCGTCTCGCTGACACTCTCTGCACATACGAGGCACATTTTATTGCATGGTTATTGATAACAAACCATACACTATCTCACACTAAGAAATGTAAATACCTTGGTCATATTATAAACAATAACCTTACTGGTGATGATGATATTGCCAGGCAGAAAAGAAGTATTTATGCGCAGGCAAATATTTTAGCCAGAAAAGTTCATTTATGTAGCAGAACCATTAAAACAACTATTTATTTCATACTGTGGTTCAATGTATACCTGAAGTCTTTGGTGTAATTTAAAAAACAGAGTCTAAAAGGCATTACTGTTGCATATATCAACAAATTTAGAATTTTACACAACTTGTCACCCCGTTGTAGTGCAAGTTATATGCTTGCTACAAATTATGTAAATTAATTTAACGAACGCATTCACTTGTCAATATTTAGCCTTTTATGCCGATTAGAAAAGACTGATAATCTACTTTTTGTGAATTATTTTCAGACTTTTATTTATTATCGAAGCCCAATAATTAAACATTGGATTGATCAATTGTATACTTTTAATATTTGATGTCTGTACATTTATACATATTTTTTATTCTAACTTGTTTTACATGTACTTTTAATGTGTATATATATATATTTTTATTCTCAACATGTGTGTATATTTATATATTTTACTTGTATTGTATGTATACGTACATGGGCTTTTGCTTGAAATAAAACATTATTATTATATTATTGTTGATAAACTTTCCTGGGTTGGGTTATTAGTTGTTTCGTTTAGTGTCCTACATTGATGTATTGTTTCAAAACATTGTTTATTTTCTAACCACAGTTCAAGCGGGTGCTGACGTCGGGCGCTTGCAGGCAGGTTTGTGCTATGGCGGCTGTGCCACCTGGCAAACATGAAGTTGCACACAGGTTGACATACCATATTCAACTTAACAAGCGTACAGTGCTTCAAAAAAATTGGGCCATGGAAAAATGTCAAGGAATCTATTCTTATACATTTGTTTGTGCTTCTGTAGACAATAAGGTAAATGTTTAACACTAGTGATGTCATTTGGTGACTAGTGTAGAACAACTGAAGTGGTGCCAACTGTTTAACACCAGATGGCGACACCTTTTGGTTGTTCCACACTAGTCAAATTACAATTATGGATCCTGCTGATTAAAAAAGGGGGCGTACATTAATTAAGGCATGTACACTTAATAGACCGAATATAGTAGTTAAGTTTCATGTAGCAGGTAGGGGGTTAGAGGAACGAAGTCAGTTTGTGTAGAGGTGTACATCAATGTTTTGAGAACATCCATGAATGACATTCCGATGCAAATTTATATTATATTTGGCTTTGAATTGTTTACGCATAAAATGTTAAAATATATCATTCAAATGCCAGGCTGAGGCTACTACAGTATTACTAACTGACAACATTATCTCTGGCCGACTTACCAGGGCATCAGCTACGGCAGCCTCCATGTCACCACCAGGGGTCAGCACTCTCTGTGCCATCGCAACTGGCAACAACAAAGATGTTGCACAGGGTCACAACATAGCGAGTGCACAATCAACAACAAGGCATTCTTTCTAATAATTCTTAGAACTAATCCGACTCTTGCTCGCCTTCGTGAACTCGCCTAGAAGAGAGTCTGACTGCACACATGGTTTAACTGTTACCTGCTCCATTTTGTGTAGGCATTTCCGTGAAGCACCAGCAGCCAATCGGCGTCATTATTGAGATTCTACACTATAAAATTATTTTGCATGATTAAACTTCTCAGTGCAACAGTTGTGTCAGCATAATTCGAATTGCATCATATAAACTGATAAAAGTTAAATCTTATTTGATGGTTCAGCTAAATTGCTGGATGAGAGCCTAATTGATCTAATTATGTATGCACCCAGAATTGGGCTGCATACATAATTTCCGTCACAATGAAAAGTACGGCTTGGATCGAGGCAAAGATGTGTGCAATGAACGGTGGCATGGATAATCGAGGCTATACACATAGTGGAAATGTGAAGCAAGACCAGATTTCTTGGCTGTGTCCGAAATGGGTAATTCAAATACGTTTTGTTAGCGATATCCTAATGAACAAGTGTATGTTTCTTACCCTTTGTCTGTCCGATCAGTCTGGATAACGGGGCTTGCCGTGCAGCTGAACTCGCACTTAGTCGTCTTTCACGGCCTGCAACAAAACATACAGTTCGACTTCATATCATACTATTGCAACAGTGGGGAATGCTACAAAAGGGACATATAACTATTTTATTTCCAGGCAGACGGCAGACGAGTACAGTGCCAGTTATTTTGGGATGGTACTCAATTTCAAGGATTTTTGCACCCTGAAAAAATAGTTATGAACATAGAAAAAAGGGCACATTTGTGAACTGCCACACTGTACTTTGGAGGGTTTCAATTTCTAGTTGCTGGCCGGCAGCACATGCACGTGTCAGAGATGGAATTTTTTGCACCACAACAAGACAAGTGAGTTGTTAACATACAGATGCCCAATCATTTCCATTTCACAGACAGTTCAAGCATAAAAGGAAGTGTCACTTAAGTGAATTTCTGAAAAAAATTGGACCGGAAAATCATGTGGAAGTGAATATACGTCAACCAATTGAGTTTTATTTTGTCCATACTGAATTACTGCATGGTAGTCACAACGTTTTGTAAATTAGTATTCTCAAATGAAACAATGTCTTAGATTGACGAAACTCGCAACTTAGTTACGTAAGTCTCTCAAGGGCTTGTCTGCGTTGCAATATTACCATTTAAGCAATGTTTTATTGCTTTACCCATACAATGCATCGTTTTGCTGCATCGAAAACACTGATCTCAGTCTCAGGGGCTTTCCAGGAAAACCTATTATTTTGTGCTATGAAACATTATTTTTTGTGTGTGATTCTACCAACCGGTGGATGTGAATCTGTTCAGCATCTCAACATGGGATTGGGAATTATTCCGTCACAGCCATTTTGATTCTACTAAATGGCTGTTTTTGTTATCAGTGATTTGGTTAATTAAGCAGAATTAACAGTATAATGTTACTGAATATGGTAAAATTTCAAATAACAATGATTCATTTTGGGACATCTAATAGAAGTGTTACATAGACCAATCATCACCGACTAGAGATAGTGCCTGTATCTGTCCCTAGGTGGCACTTACCATTAGTTCGTACAGGGCTAGTATCACGACTCGAGCCCTGACTGCATGGGATGCCAGACTTGCGCCTGACCCGGCCAGCGGGGACCGTGCCGGTGTGTGTCTTCACGTGGGTCAGGTAGCTGAGACGAGATGACGGTGACCCGGACCTACTGCTGGCTGCAAGCACAATGCGCCAACATGACTGCATAAAAACACTGAAGACCGTTATTAAAAAATAAACTTCTACAGTGTCTATATCCTCAGGAACCAGAGCTCAGAGGTGCAACAAACTCAAATCTTTATCATGAAGTCATTATCAGATCAGGAAAAGGGACCACCAAAGATTTCAGGTTGAAATGCAATTTGGAATTAATATATTTTGACTTTTTTATGGATGGTAGCTAAAATTTCGGATGATTTCAAACTAATGGTTCATTCCAGACCCTAGAGTAGTGCCGCTACAGAGAAAGTACGTTTGCCCAAGTTAAGCTAAGTTTTAGGAACAAGTTGTAAAAAAGATGATTTGAGCTGCCTAGGGATATTTGAAAAATATCCAAACGAGTGGTTGTTGTGTATATAGAGTAAGTGAAGAGTTTGAGTCAACAAGTAACAGGAGTTATTTAACTACTGTTTCATGGACACTTAATTTATTAGTACATTTCGGTTGGTTAAAAATTATCTCCATACAAAATATGTTACTATCACGATCTTTCATCGCTTAACATTTTAATGATACTGAAATTACCTAGCTCTAGTTTTACGACACAAATAGACTGCATTACTGCAATTTGAAGGTCAAATGTAAAATTTTTCACTAAATAATTTATTGGTCTGTAAAATTTCTGATGATAAATGCACAACAAAAACAGATTAAAACATGAAATATAACAAAACATAACTTAGATGTACTTTGAGATAACAAATTCTGAGAAATTGAGCAATTTAATTAGATAAAATCAATGAAAATGGTTATACATTTCCTTTAACCAAAAATGCACAGTATGCCATACAATACTAACGAGGCTGTGTCAAATACTTACTGATTCTGCATTAAGAACACATCCAAGTTTAAAACACTTACGTTGTGACTGCGACATTCCTATCTTCGACCGCGAGCGACTTCGCTCCGGTGAAAATATACTTTGAACTTTACTCTGGGCCATCTTTTTCTGAGGCCTCGCTGGAGACCAAACAAAAATATGTCACACATTAGTCATGGAACATCTCATATACTGGACCAAAGGGCCAACCACGGGCAAGTCAGTTACTAACATCAATCATAAACAGATGTGTATGTTAACATTCATTATAATATAGCACACTGAACATTTATACGATACTGACAATAATACTAATACTGTACAGTTCTTAATGTTAAAAGTTTACATTCATGTTAAAGATGGTATTATGATTATACAAATACATGTCATCATTTATTTCTAAAGTGAACAGTGAAAATTTGTTTATGAATCAATAAAAAAAACAAATGTTAAGTTATTGGCTTCATTGTTGTATCACATAATAATTATTGTCTATTATTTAGCAGTTTTAATGACAAAATGTATAGCTGACAATGGCTGAAGTTAGGAATACATGCACAGGATGAATTAAAAAAAAACTTTTGTCATGCTAAGGTAAATGTCAGACACTCAAAACCATGCAGCTTTTAATACGCTGAAATGAAAGAATTCATTGGTGCGTGTGTGTGCGTTTGAAAACATAATGTCTACGGAGAAACACATATGGAGGAATAAGTACAACAGTAACGCTGAAAACATAGACATGTGACATTTTGCAGCAAAGTACAATGCTACAAAAAAGCAGAACCAAATACTAACATACAAATACTAACATACAACACTTGTACAAACAGTGAGCATGACAAAACCTACTTCAGAGACTTTAGTCACTGTACACAAATTACAAACACAAAAGTGACCTTGTACACGTAATAATAAACTTCTATAGCGCCTAAATCCTTGGCAACCGGAAAACAAGAGGCGCACGTGCTACAAACCAGGATTGTTAAGCGCCGCGTCATGAACACGGACCACCAAAGAATTAGATGCAATTTTGAATAAATCTGATTTAAGTTTTTTTTGCTGAAGGCAGCTCTAGTTTCAGATAATTTTTAAATGAAGGGTAGTTTGCTCCAGATTTTGGGTGCAGCTACTGAAATAGCCTGTCCAGGTTAGACTTAGTTTGAGGAACAAAAAGTTGTTGTCAGATAGATGATCTGAGCTGTAGCAGACAACCACTTCATTTTCCCATAAATGCTTAACACATTAGTCTGTTCCTTTCAGCAACTCAACTCTTATTGCACAGCTTGCATGCTGAATGCGGGAGATTGTTAATCAGTGTATGAACATATTAACTAAAACATACAATAACACACCTGTGTTTTCTACACGGCAACTATGACACAATAAATAATGCACACATTGCACAGTATCGTTCATTCTGTTGAACAAGCAAGTACTTTTAGACACAAGTCTTGTACAACATAATCACAATCACAAGATGATTACCAAGAGAATTATACAGATAATTTATACCATGCAAGTAAATATACACATGCATGTATAATTAGAATTGATTTCAGAGCAAATGTACACGTCATTGAGCAGAGTAACTGTTGCAATAAATATGATGCAACTTAACAATAAAGTGAAATTATACGCAGTATAAAATATGCAGCGGTAGACGATAAAGGGCATTGAACATGTGACAAATAAGCATGCCATCCAATGCAGAATAGAATTTGCGATCTTCCAAAATTGGAACGTTATGTATAGAAAAGGGCACTTCACAATACCATATTTATTAATAGTATTTATTACTATGCAGCTTTATAAAGATCAGAGAAAGAAATATTAAAGAGGATACCATACAACGACAAAACTACGTCTTGGATGGGCATGCCCTAAAAATCTATGCCTGACAACGTCTCCGAGACTCGCAGTATGATACAACAAAGCAAGCAGGGTAGGCACTGACACATAATGTCACCAGATGGCGCCCCCTACTCACGCGAGTGTCGGGGCGAAGTGACATGGGGCCGTGGAATGCGAGACAAGCCCGGCCCCGCCCACAGATCTGTTGCGCTGCGGCACAAAGGCCCTGGTGTCAAAAAGCAGAACTGGTCAACGCCATTGTCAATGTTATGCAAAACCAACAGTTGCACGAACAACGATCATGAGTCGTCATTAGGACAAATGCTGCCATCTGGTGGGCGAATTCTCATTTTCACCGTCCACGGTTGCAACAACGATATTTTTATTCTCTGCAATAACATTAAAATTCTGCAAGTTCCCAGCTAAACATATGTGCACGACTGCACCTGTTTCAATAAGCAAACGATTTAAGAGAAATTACTACTGTGATAGAATAACAAGAGATATATTAATACTCTGTATTACTGATCACATACAAGTGCATAAACCTACCCTCGTCTCTTCTCGAGTGTGTATGTGCAGCACACTAATAACTGTCTAGTACTATGGACAGACAACAAAACAGAACAATTCAAAACAGGTTTTTGTGTTGGGTGGGATCACTAAATTATATCAGATCCAGGTTTGTGCATGTATGCACACACACACGCACGCACACGCACGCACGCATGAACACACACAGGTACGCATGCATGCACACACGCACACAAGCATGCATTCACACTCATATCCAGTCACGCACACATCTATGAACCTCTGCTGCTCTATCCATATGGACAAAGACACGCGTGTATGCACGCACGCACGCACGCACGCACGCACGCACGCACGCACGCACGCACGCACGCACGCACCTCCTTTTTGGTGTGGTGATTGAAAACCTTTTTGTTTTTGTAATTGTTTTATGAGGTGGCCCCCAATTGACAGTCAAGCTGATAGTCAACATCCATCTGTCGTGAAAGGGCCGATGGTTTGGACAGAAAGACGACATCGAGAGGCATCAAGCAGGCAGCGTGCGAGACAAGCAATACAACAGGGGGCAGGGTAGAGACAAAGTGGGGGGTCAATTGCTCCACATCACTGCCAGGTGGCGCCTGTATTCACACGTACCTTCTGAGAAATCTGAGAACATCTGCTTAAGTCCCTCCAGCTAACCTAATCACAATGACATCCTAATGCATGATACATATAACTACATCAACAACCAACACAAGTATGAGTGATGAAGAATAAAGAGAATCAAACAAAGCAAATGAAACCTTCAAAGCAAACCTACCCTCGTCTCATAATTCTGTCAAACTTTACCACATATAATCATCATTTCTCTGGGTAAACATTCAGGTCATGACTGTAGTAGATTTTACCTATACCACCTTTTGTGTTGTATTTATAACATTACATTAATTCTGTAGCTTATTTTCAAAGTGTGAATTATACCCATTTCTGATCTTCACTACTATCACTAGACGTCTTGCATCAACCTGAACTTTTTAAAGTGTTTCATTTCAGCGGATTCAAATTTGCAACCAAACAACAGACATATATATTCACAACATATATTAACTACTCTGCTTTAATGTAACCTGAATTCTATCAGGTTACTCTATGATATTCTAGGTGGTCCTTGTCATAAGCCCCTGGGGGATTCCTGAGTTCCACTTATATCTAAAATCATGGTTTTGGGGCAACACAACTAAGAGTTAATAAAAACTAACCATTTGCAACTACAATCAAGAATATCACGCTAGTGGTTTTCTCAGAATTTGTCCTGAGAGTGGGAGATTCCGATAAAATCTCAGTTTTCCTGGTGGCCGACATGTTGACCAGCATAAAGATGTGTGTTCAACAAGGTTTTCCAAGTAAACCACTGGCGTCATATTCTTGATTGTATTTGCACATGGTTAGTTTTTGTTATTTCTTCTAGGTACATAGCCCAAAAAAACATGACTTTATACGTTATTGTAAATATACTGTATGTGTAACCAAACAAAACACTTCTTAATCTTCATTTGTGTGCCCATTGCGTGAACACTTATTTGGCTAAATCCTGCACAGACATGACTTGAGTTTGACAGAACCATTGATGAGGTGGCAGGCTGGTTTGAAGCAACAAAACATGTCACACCTGCACATAGTCAACCCCGTGAACAGTCAGTTGACAATCGAAAATGTGACGTCACCGAAACGCAAAACCAAACCAGTGACCTTGAACGCGTGACCTACTGCACTTACAGCGATGTCGCATAGCGGACATGGCCGTCGAGAACACGTTTTCATTGCAGCTTTGAGTCAGCCACTTTTCAGTTTCTTCGCCCCTCGAGGGTGCTGGGCAAGCAACAAGAACACACGGTGGCTCCCTCTTAGGTCAAGTACGACACTATGTCTTTTTACTTTTATACAATAACTAAAACAGGACATTTATTTTGTGGTGATAAATTTAGAATATCACACTTTTGATCTGAATCTGCCAATAGATGAATAGGGTCACTTTTATGTGACACTACAAAGAAAATATCGCAGGATTAACAGAATCCGCAGGGCAGTTCAAATATGTGGATATGCCACGCCGACTTCAGGCTAAACTACAAAGTTGAAGGTACCATTGCTTAAATCTTTAACTCCACGATCTGAAATACATCTCTAACTCCTAGTAGTGCAGCAGCCGCTCTTTCCCCTTTGAATTTGCGATGTGTGTCAAATTAATTACTTGGAGCATTTGCAATTCAGCTATCACTTCATGTGACCAATCACAATTCAGCTATCACTTCATGTGACCAATCACAATTCAGCTATCACTTCATGTGACCAATCACAATTATGTGGGGTGAATGCCTAATTTTGGGGGGAAAACATTTTGTCTGTTCTTTACGTGTGTTCAGCTGCTATTGATACAATGGTTCCATCGCATGCCAACTACTCGCTACTTGGACTGGAGACGTAGGTCTGAGACCACTCACGTAGGGACGGTGGCTTCACAGGTGCTTCCGAGTCAGAGGAAAATCTGCGTCGTGGGCTGTTGACGTCCCGTGGGCTGTTGTTGTCATTGTCAAAGCTATGCGCTGCGCACGACCGACGCTGCTGCTGTGAAGATTTCATCTGTCGAACGTTCTTAAAACCTGATGGGGTAGTTAAGACAGTGATAACAGGGAGAGCCACTGAGCAAAGACCGACCAGACTCGGACTTCTGCTGTCTGCTGTCATCTATTTGTGTTTGTGGCTGATCATGTGACACCATGTGACCAACCAGAGTGAATCAGCGGTTGCCTTGCAATACTGACCAATCAGCTTTCTCAAAGAATTTCATATAACTGATATGGGTCATCCTGTGTCACATCAACCAATTTTCAAGAAATTTCAAAAGTTGATGTTTCAGAATTTGCTTAAATTTTAACCAATGAATAAGTTGCTATACCCGAGTACTTCTGCAAAAGAACAAAGCATTTACACGCAAATTGTGTTTGTAACACCCTGTAATGTGAATAGGGGGTAAGCACCCTAAAATGCACCCACTATTGTTATCTGTGCTTCTAACTTGAGTAGTTTACAAACTACATATCTGAAAATTATCTATGCACAATTCAAGAATGACAGGACAAAGTCCTTTATTGTTGTGTTACAGTACAATGTCCAAATTGCTACCATCTGTTGTCAGGGATACCGGCAATAACCTGTTAGTTCAGTAGGCTTCTAGTTCCTAAACTTTCAGAATAATTCAGCCTTAAACTTTTTTTATATGTTATGAATTTCAGCATCCAAAATCAGAATGTAGGACAAGTCCTAGGACCATCATTTTTTAACTGTGCATATTCCTTTATTAGGTAAACAACACATACAAATGTCAGGATGGTGTTCTGTCCCATTTAATCTATATTGCAGCTGATAGTTACTGTTCTGCCCAATGGAGTTTTGTTCTATATTTCACCCAAAACGGCCAAAATATCCTAAATAAATGTGACAGAACACCATCCTGAAATTCTAATATATTGTTTACCTAATAAAGGACTATGCACAGTCAAAAAATGGTGGTCATAGGACTTGTCCCACATTCTCATTTTTGGGTGCTGAAATTCGTAAAGTATAGAAAAAGTTAGTCTGAATGATTATGAAAGTATTGCAACTAGAAAAACTAATGGGCTATTGTCAGTATCCCTGACAATAGACGATAGCAATTTGGAAATTTTCCATTTTCGAGCACCCGGTATACATATTCAACAAATTTCAGATATGTAGCTTGTAAACTTCTCACATTAGAAGCACGTGAAAACAGTTAATAAACACAATGGGTGCGTTTTTGGGCACTTACCCCGTTCGTATTCTAGGGTGTCAGAGACACAATTTGCATGCAAATCCTTAGTTTTTTTGCAGAAGTGGTCAGGTATATCTACTTAATCAATGGTTCAAATCTAAGCTAATTCTGAGACATCAACTTTTTGACCATTGGTTGGTTTGACACGGAATGACCCATAATTAATTTTGCACCTGTAATGTTAACCCATTATTGCTTTTGAACACATTTCAGCATAACAACACTGAACATTCTGTATTGTTGCCAATAGCAACCATTTCCCTCGCATGTATTTACTGTGGCTGCCGCTGAAATGAGCCTGGTCACACGACATGATGAAACGACTTGGTCGGAAACGAAATACCTCACGGTGCTGGACGGAGTCAACTTCATATGGAGGGAACAAAACTGCTTGTTGTCTGTAAACTGTCCATGTCTAGGGGGCAAAAGGGAAAGGCGGGGACAAGAAAGGAACAACAAAACAGGGAAGGGTGCACGGAGGGATGTGAGGGAGGCGGAAAAGCCATGCCAGTCAATGGGGTGCAACGGAGCAGATTAGGGGATGGTATAAAAAGAGTTTTTAATGATTATTCTGAAAAACAATCATTCAGAATATCATGAAAAACGTTTTTCATAACATCCCCAAGCGGAAAGTTGTTATTGTCATAAATAGTATTAATTAGCTGAGAAACACCACAATACCAACAAGATTTAGTAAGAATACCAACCAATAACAAAATGTTCCATGTTATGTGTTAACGAATTGACAAACGTTTGATTATCAAGGTCTTATATCAATGGTACACACCGCGAATAAATGACTGAACTGAAATTGACAACATGAAAAGTGTCTTACTTCTGGGATTAATACGTTAATACGTCAACATTAGTGTTGTTTGAATTTTTTTAACTGCGTACGCTACATCAATTTCATTAACTATCCAACATATAAATGTTTTCTTTCCCGAACTCTCAGAAATATATCCAAATACTTAAAATAAAAAATTAACAATCACTTTTTTACTTTTACAGTTAACAATAACCCAAGATGGATCAAAACGACATTAAATTTTTTATGACAAACTTAGGGAAACCTCTAAAATGCTAGGGGGTCAAGTCATAAGCGTTAGAAACTAGTGAAGCTCTACGTTCACAGGTGGCAGCACACTGACAAGTCATGTGACTTACGTAATGAGCTGTAATTGGTTTGTGTCTGGGGCACACGGGATGCTGGCGTCGACCTGTGAGCACCCCCTGGTGTTGATACAGTTCCAGCAAGATCGGCAGCACTGCTCGATCGGATCATACTGCGATGTCCGTCACCTGCAGAGGTGCCATCCGTTGCATCTGCAGTGAACACAATGTGCGCTCAGTGAACATAGGTCATGTTGATAGACAGAAAATGAAGACAACACAAAGTACTTGAGCTCCTATATTCGTGAAAATGTCCGTCAAGTTGGTAGATAACAACGAAGTAACGATCATCTTGTAATCACAACTATTAAGATCTACTTATTCAGCGGAATAAATTTCAGCAGCCTTCGGTAGCCTTCATCAGGAACTGAATTCTGGGATAACAATTTCTTCTTGCCATGCCATCTGGCGAGTAGAAGATCTTGGTATCACAGAATTCAATTCCTGAAGAAGGCTATCGTTGAGTAAGTAAATCTCAAGAGTTGTCAATGGAAGAAAACTGTTTCTTCATTACTTGAGCTGTCTTATTTGAAAATCATTCCCTTGAAGATGTTCACAGCTGCAGTGTAGAGTAATATACAGTAGAACCCACTGGCCACTCCAGTGACTGAGATAAAGTGGTCTAATTAAAAGAGTGACATGATTACAAAGCTCATCAGATATACAGATGTGCAGATCTGGCAAACTGTTGTACACACATGTACATGCATAATTATAATTTGTAAAGGTGTTTGGTATTATTTTAATATTTCATTTAAACAAAATGTCATAGTTTTATTAAGAAAAAATATGTAGAAAAAACTTTGATAATTTTCAGTTTCAATGTGTTCGCTTGGCATTCCAAAACGAAATGATTCAAGGATCCAATTGTATATAATAATTGATATTTATTGAGCGTGAACAGTGGCCGACGCTTAGGGAGTCAACTGGCTGTTTTTTTTACTGTTATAACAATCCACACTACATGGAGCAGATGGGTGACCACACGGGTCACAGTGGAAAATAAAATAGACTGTGACAGGGTGGCCATTTTCAAGGGGTGTCCATTTCTGTGGGGTGGCCACTGTGAGAGGTTCTACTATAAGTGACTTTACCAAGTGTTTTTCTTACCATGTCCATTGACCGAGTCTTTATGGCTGGTTCCACGCCGTTGTGAGAGAGGGACGCCCGTCAGGGTGCGACTGAAACCATCACGCAGACAACGTTGCATGATGCGTAGCAATCTAGACATTGTCACAGTCTAACATATTTCAGAATTCAGATTTTACAAGAGCCATCCATGAAAATGGTCTGTAGACATTCTGGTTTGCTCAATGAAAACATTTCTAAGAATGGTACCAAATATGCACATTTTGAGACCACAGACGAAACGACAACCTTTGGTTTATTTTCCATAAACGTTTCCATTTTCAAAAACCTACGACTGTGTCCAATACAATTGATGCTGGAAATCACTTAATGGAAAAACACTAGAAAAAATATAATGACCATATCACTGGTAGATACACTGCAATAACTAGAGCAATTAACAACTGTGATCCGAGTCACGCACCTGTATAAGCCCATTCCTCGGTCCGTGCTCACTGACCGCGTCCTGGTTGTCTTGACTTTGGAGGTTGGCACGCGCTGTGGTGCTGCCCCCTGGCTGTGTGTACTGCTACTAAGCGATGTGCTGCTGGAGGAACGACTCATTTCGCCCTGCAGCATCTTTTGTTTGGCGGGGTCGAGGGCATTGAGCAGACTCTCTGCCTGGTCTTTGAAGTGGTCCGCAAACGCCCAGAATGCTCTGAACAAAGATGGCTTCATTACAAGAAGCAGACAAAACGAGAAATTCTACAAGAAACCCCGGAGGCTTTACATAAGAAAATATGCATTATAACAACACAGGACTGAAACAACTTTCCACATTCAACATTGGAAGCAGAACACATCCTTACCCTTACAAAAAAGATGATTCATATAAACAAAAACCTGATTTATATGCACAAGCCATGTTGCAGTGACATCAACATCACTCTATTTTACTGGCATACGTCAGAGGTCACTGTCATGTGACTCTATTAGAACGCCACCTACTTGCGGGCATGTGCCCTTGCATTCGTGTCGGGATCGCTGAGTTGTCGCTTGATGGCCTCCTGTATGACAGGGATGTGTCGCTCTAACGTATGGGTCGGCCATGTCCGCAGCAGGTGGTCCAGCAGTGCACTGCACTCCCTGTAACCAACTCACCCTCAGACAACTCATCCTCAATGAACACGCACTCCCTGTAACCAACTCACTCAGAGACAACTCGTCTACAATCAACACGCACTCCTTGTAACCAACTTACCCTCAGATAACTCATCCACATTCATCACACAATCCCTGTAACCAACTCACTCTCACACAACTTGTCCTCAATCAACACACGCAATCCCTGTAACCAACTCACCTGCAGACAACTCGTCCCAAATCAATCACGTTCATACCAAGACCCAATACGACTCATGCAGTCGAAAGGTGGCAACACTATCTAACACAATTTAATAATTAAATCTCACTCTAATTAGAAGTTATTTGCACTCATTTAGCAATTTACATGACAAGCTTGATAGCATCAATATATATTTTGACGCAAAAATGTTTAGTGACATTCTAGAAACAGTGACCAGATAATATTAATATTAGGGTGACGTGCTTACATAAAGCACAGTTTTGTTTCCGCTAGTATAGACACTAGGCAGAAGGGACCTACAGCTTTGAGTGTATCAACTGACACACATTTTAAAGTTCCCATACCCATGTGCCCAATGCTAAGCACACCATCAAGTGTTGAATAGGTTGGCTGCCAGCTGGGGTTTTGAAACCTACACGTCCTGGTAACAAGGCATGCACCACCGAGATACCGAATCAGTACAGGAGACACGTGGCAACATAAAGCCATGGAAATACAGGAAAGTTCTCAAGAAAAGCGGGAAACATTTTCCTACACTCAACTTTCGTCAATGTTTAGCATTTTCGTGTTGTTTTTCACTGTGTTTTGATATGCCGTTCTTGTTCAAGGTGAACGCACACACAAGGAAATGTAAGTCCTGAAAGCGGTAATGTCGACACCTATGGGAAGAGATGAAGACCAAGACCTTACCTGCGGATGATGGAAGACTTGGAGGAGAGATGACAGGTGAGGAGGGGGATGAGACGGGCTGAGTGGGTCTGCTGGATGATGAGGTTGAGGGTGACAAGACCGGAGGACGCCATGATCTTGGCACTGTTCTGGATCAACACGATCAGGGTAGGCAGCAACATCTCGGCACAGTGGTCAAATCGGTTGCCAAGCATCTTTGATAGGAACCTGTAAACAACACACCCGCCTGTGTGATTGATGTGCTAACTGGAGGATTTTTGTGCATGTTCAATACACCGTTCCCATTATCACCACGCTACCCGGTGGACTATAATGGAACATTTTAAAGATTCGGGGAACTATGAAAACATTACAGTGTTTACCACAAGCAAGTGCTTGTTCTAAGACCTTATTAGTAGGCATATTTGTTGCATGTAGTAACTGCTAGCATCATTGAGAGATAAAATGTAAATATGTCAACTATTTCGCTATAAATTAATGTCATTGTTGCTGGCTTTGTATGCATCAAATATACTCGAACATTGCTAATAATTTTCTTGGTTGGTTGACACAGACATTGTTTTGAAGCATTGGACACAATTATACAGACATGACCCAGACATGTAAACATGTTCACGTGTAAATTATTGAAATATTGATGACTATATTCCTATGAATTTTGTTGATTATAAAAAAGGTAAACACACTAGATTCTAGTGGTTCATGAGTGATGGACAAGGAGAGTCGCTGACTTACTCAGTACAGGCCTGGTAGTTAATGCCAAATATTGGTGCAGTAACTGAAGATATCCTTAAACTAATCTACACGAAACACCATTAGACACACATCAACGCAACTGGTCCTAAATAAGGATAATATGAACCAAATTAGTATTGCTGAGTGTGAAAAGATGCCATCAGTTGCTGTTTAACGTATATGCCTGTGGCTCTGTTCCCGAAATCTCTGTGTTCCATTATAATCCATCAGGTAGCGTGGTGGTGTATGTTTCTACCGTAACAGCGATATAAAATATTACGTTAATTAACGACAGTTAATCAAACCAATGAGCCACATTAAACATTAATGAAACCGGCTGGAGTACATACGATGCAGTGATGCATGCTTCTCGCACAACCTGTGACCTCAGGTCCTTCAAGGACGTCTGAAGGGTGGGCTCCAGTTTCCGTAGCAACGGGTGGAACTCGTCGTAGTCTGTAGCGCCAGCAACGAGAAGCGATCTTATCGTCTTCAGCTGCAATGCAGAAGATCAACAGATGTTTAGCAAAGTGCAATAAAGCATGTTTTGACGCTCACGCCATTACTGAGCCATTACTGAGCCTGAAGAAGACAGATAAGCATTTTTTATTCCAGCATATGCCATTTAGTCACGACTTTAATTCGTTAATACTGCCTGTCTTTACTACATCCTCTGGTAAACTGTTCCACATATTTACAGCGTGATTAGCAAAGCTGTGCAGCTTGGCATCTATCTGGTATTACAGCCGCTGTAGCAGTTGTTTGATTGGTGGCTTATTGTGAATACACTTTTGATGTTTACTTCATCGAGTCCTGCCATCATCTTGTAAGTCTGTATCGTGTCAGCTCTAGCCCTCCTGTACTCTAATGTGTCATGTCGGCTCTAGCCCTCCTGTACTCTAATGTGTCATGTCGGCTCTAGCCCTCCTGTACTCTAATGTGTCATGTCGGCTCTAGCCCTCCTGTACTCTAATGTGTCATGTCGGCTCTAGCCCTCCTGTAATCTAATGTATCATGTCGGCTCTAGCCCTCCTGTACTCTTATGTATCATGTCGGCACTAGCCCTCCTGTACTCTAATGTATCATGTCGGCTCTAGCCCTCCTGTACTCTAATGTATCATGTCGGCTCTAGCCCTCCTGCACTCTAATGTATCATGTCTGCTCTAGCCCTCCTGTACTCTAATGTATCATGTCTGCTCTAGCCCTCCTGTACTCTAATGTATCATGTCTGCTCTAGCCCTCCTGTACTCTAATGTATCATGTCTGCTCTAGCCCTCCTGTACTCTAATGTATCATGTCTGCTCTAGCCCTCCTGTACTCTAATGTATCATGTCTGCTCTAGCCCTCCTGTACTCTAATTCGACTAGATGATGAACAGCAGGGATCAAACATAAGAGTTTAAGTGTTTAAGTGTATTCGACTAGCTGATGAACAGCAGGGATCAAACATAAGTGTTTAAGTGCATTCGACTAGCTGATGAACAGCAGGGATCAAACATAAGTGTTTAAGTGTATTAGACTAGCTGACGAACAGCAGGGATCAAACATAAGAGTTTAAGTGTTTAAGTGTATTCGACTAGGTGATGAATAGCTGGGATCATACATAAGAGTTTAAGTGTTTAAGTGTATTCAACTAAGTGATGAATAGCAGGGATCATACATAAGAGTTTAAGTGTTTAAGTGTATTCGACTAGCTGATGAACAGCAGGGATCAAACATAAGTGTTTAAGTGTATTCGACTAGCTGATGAACAGCAGGGATCATACATAAGAGTTTAAGTGTATTCGACTAGCTGACGAACAGCAGGGATCAAACATAAGAGTTTAAGTGTATTCGACTAGCTGATGAACAGCAGGGATCAAACATAAGTGTTTAAGTGTATTCGACTAGCTGATGAACAGCAGGGATCAAACATAAGTGTTTAAGTGTATTCGACTAGCTGATGAACAGCAGGGATCAAACATAAGTGTTTAAGTGTATTCGACTAGCTGATGAACAGCAGGGATCAAACATAAAAGTTTAAGTGTATTCGACTAGCTGATGAACAGCAGGGATCATACATAAGAGTTTAAGTGTATTCGACTAGCTGACGAACAGCAGGGATCAAACATAAGAGTTTAAGTGTATTCGACTAGCTGATGAACAGCAGGGATCAAACATAAGTGTTTAAGTGTATTTGACTAGCTGATGAACAGCAGGGATCATACATAAGAGTTTAAGTGTTTAAGTGTATTCAACTAAGTGATGAATAGCAGGGATCATACATAAGAGTTTAAGTGTTTAAGTGTATTCGACTAGCTGATGAACAGCAGGGATAATACATAAGAGTTTAAGTGTATTCGACTAGCTGATGAACAGCAGGGATCAAACATAAGTATTTAAGTGTATTCGACTAGCTGATGAACAGCAGGGATCATACATAAGAGTTAAAGTGTTTAAGTGTGTTCGACTAGCTGATGAACAGCAGGGATCAAACATAAGTATTTAAGTGTATTCGACTAGCTGATGAACAGCAGGGATCATACATAAGAGTTAAAGTGTTTAAGTGTATTCGACTAGCTGATGAACAGCAGGGATAATACATAAGAGTTTAAGTGTATTCGACTAGCTGATGAACAGCAGGGATCAAACATAAGTGTTTAAGTGTATTCGACTAGCTGATGAACAGCAGGGATCAAACATAAGAGTTTAAGTGTTTAAGTGTATTCGACTAGCTGATGAACAGCAGGGATCATACATAAGTGTTTAAGTGTATTCGACTAGCTGATGAACAGCAGGGATCATACATAAGAGTTTAAGTGTTTAAGTGTATTCGACTAGCTGATGAACAGCAGGGATCATACATAAGAGTTTAAGTGTTTAAGTGTGTTCGACTAGCTGATGAACAGCAGGGATCAAACATAAGTGTTTAAGTGTATTCGACTAGCTGATGAACAGCAGGGATCAAACATAAGTGTTTAAGTGCATTCGACTAGCTGATGAACAGCAGGGATCAAACATAAGTGTTTAAGTGTATTCGACTAGCTGACGAACAGCAGGGATCAAACACAAGAGGTTAAGTGTTTAAGTGTATTCGACTAGCTGATGAACAACAGGGATCAAACATAAGAGTTTAAGTGTTTAAGTGTATTCGACTAGCTGATGAACAGCAGGGATCAAACATAAGTGTTTAAGTGTATTCGACTAGCTGATGAACAGCAGGGATCAAACATAAGTGTTTAAGTGTTTAAGTGTATTCGACTAGCTGATGAACAGCAGGGATCAAACATAAGTGTTTAAGTGTATTCGACTAGCTGATGAACAGCAGGATCAAACATAAGTGTTTAAGTGCATTCGACTAGCTGATGAACAGCAGGGATCAAACATAAGAGTTTAAGTGTTAAGTGTATTCGACTAGCTGACGAACAGCAGGGATCAAACACAAGAGTTTAAGTGTTTAAGTGTATTCGACTAGCTGATGAACAGCAGGGATCAAACATAAGAGTTTAAGAATAACTTACCTTTCCCTGCACTAGACCAAATTATTAAAATAGCACATATTTTGATCTTTTTTTAACAGCATCCAAAAGTCAATAAACAATAGGCAATAAATTGGATGGTACATATCATTCTATGTTGCTGTTTGTAGACATTATAGCTGGGCACCACTGTAATGTTTAGTGGCTTCAACAGGTTTGGATACTTCCACCAAATTGTCGCACTAGTGAGCAATAGATTAACTCCAACCAAACTGTTAAATGTTGTTTCTTTTTAAGATATACATGTCACTTTCCAACAGGTAGCAAAATGAAAAACAGAGGTGTCCTTACCGCCTCCACTCTCTTCTCCCAAGCGATGTTTGGATCACAGAGACAGTCATGGATACGTCCCATGTGGTCTGTGAGCTCACGTCCAGAGAACAACTGCAACACACAGTTGACAACTGAAACAACACTGTGTTAATGTCATCATGGACCTACAACACTACGTACAATGTCAGCAGAGACCACTGTCAGCGCAGACCACTGTCAGTGCAGACCAGTCAGCAGAGACCACTGTCAGTGGAGACCACTGTCAGTGCAGACCAGTCAGCAGAGACCACTGTCTGTGGAGTCCACTGTCAGTGCAGACCACTGTCAGGAAACCAATGCCCTTTAGACATTTACTGGTGAGAGACCCTGTTGATGAGATAAGCTCATCATAATTATTATTAGCCACATTTGCTGTTATCCATTGAACTATATATAACCAGCTCTTGAACACCATATGACACAACAAGCGGTTCTAAGAAATAGCTTTGCATAATTATATTGGTTAGCCTGGCAAAACAGTTTGAGTTGGAGATGGCATCTCCTAGTACAATTCTGTCTAATGCATCCCAAATACCAAGTAATATACTCCAGGTCCAGTTACACATGGATTGCACACAAACACAAGGAGAGATTCCAGAAACAACTAGTGTTAATGTAACCCTGGTGGATTTAGCTGTCTATATATTTGTTTGGCTAGTCATTAGGGGGCGCTATGCCCAGTGTCACGAGTTTTAGAAATTAGTCTGTGCAGTTCGCCCTGGGCCGGAGAAGACGACACATGTTGTTACATCCAAGCAACCTTCTCCCGGCTCAGTATATGTATATAGACAGTTTATCTCTGTCGCTGGGAGCAGAAACTCCATTTGTGATATTACTATTCTCGGCCATTGTTGCGGTGGATATATTTCCTCTGGAAGCTTTAACTTTACTCATTAAACACTGTCAGTGTCCAACAGTCGTGTGAGTTGGTTACACTAAAGCACGCATTCAACAATATACTAGATTACTGTGCAGTAGGAAAACTAGTCATGAAACTATATGCGCAAAAACACTTTGTATTTCAACCATGTCATCAAATCATTTGAGGGCAAAAAGATACTTTCTAAACACGTCACATCAGGCCACATTTCATTGACATCACATCGACCCATTTTTGTGGGGTTGGGCATGTTACCTGAAATATTAAAAACAAAACTGTCTGACTTACATGAACTTTAGGGACGTCTTCGTAACTGTTGGCGAAGCCTTCTTCGTCAATGGCTCCACTTCCTCCTAAAATGGTCAAATAGCCGCCCACTGAACACATGAATCATCCAAGTTAACATGCATCTCTAACTGTTACCCAGATGAGATACACTAAACACAATTGGACAGTTATATTTTTAACAGTTAGTGGCACACGATTCTTAGAACACCGGTCTATTGGAATGTGTCTTGACATATGTCACCATATCTAGACATACCACTGCTATCTGGTTATCTAACACAACCTGCTAGTTACCAGACAGCGGAATCTCTCAACTGTTCATGTGATAACTTCGTGATAACTTCGTAGACTAGAGTTATAAATCTGTACTGGAAGCTAGTTATGAAAACCTCACAAGGCATTTCCACTAATTGTCCTTCAATAATATTGAAGAATGAAAATTCTAATGCATGACCAAAAAAGGAGTACTTCGCGTTATACTCTCACTGGCTATTGAATCAGAAAAGATCTGCTTATTTCTTTACTTTATTAGTATTGCTCAGAGAATCAGGTTACTAGAAATGTGCTGCAGTTAAAAACTTCTGTTATGTTTTGCAATGACAATACTACTTGTAACAAACGGCACGTCCTATGAACAACATCTACAAGCAATGAAACATCAAATGAACCACTGAACAATAGCCACATCAACACTTAACAACATCACAGAGGAACAGAAAACAGGAAGAAGAACAGTGGAGTGAATGACACTTGAACATGTTGCAACAAAATAGATATATATATATATATATATATATATATATATATATATATCTAAAGTCAAATCATAGCACACCTTCAGCACATCTTTGGAACCAGGTCAGACGAAAATAACATACAATATTATTTAATAATAAAATGTTATTACTACCAAGATAGTCAATTTAAAGCTAGCATTGTAGGTGTCCGGTGCAAAAGGTGATGTCCTAATTATTGCAGAATAATTCCAATAATTCAGTTGTGATGGCATTTAATCAATTCATACACATACTGTTTCCCAGTGTAACATAATGAGCCTTGACTGAACTAGTGTTTGTGTCTATATTGGTGACAGTGTCTAAAGTTTCTAAACAAACACAGATTCCACAGTTCATCCACAGCCTAAATATCAGCAGACAACACGAGTAAATAATACACTGATTAAATACCTCCAGAGCTCGGTCTGTAAATAATATTTTGATTAAATTCTTTCAGAATGAGAGTACAATTCATCATCCTCAGGAGTGAAATGACTTCTGTGGACTGTAAGCAGATATACACAAAAACAAGCATACTTGAACATTATCTGCAGACTGAGATGCCTGGCAACAGCTGCACTGTTGGTTTGATGAGGGATCCCTGCATAACACCATGACAACCTTTCCCTTTCATCGACGTAACAGCTTGGCATATAATTGATAATATACACTTTCTCTTCCTGTTGTACAAAATGATGCGAAATAAGCAAAGTAATAAATGTTTCACAAAACATGCTTTACTCTTGAGTCAAAGTACAAAGGATGTCAACTTCGGAGTTTATGGTAAATGATTTACACAGAGGAACTTTTGTATGGAGGTCTATATTAAGAACATTAAAACAAAATTAAATAGATAAGCCTTCAGATGATATTAACATGTTATTATATTTCCTGCTGGCCTAACACTAACTAACATGTTAATATATTTCCTGCTGGCCTAACACTAACTGGGAATGAATTCCAAAGAGTAGATGCAACAACCATGAAAGCCCTGGTTCCAATGTTTGTTTCAACTTCGGGAACAAAAAGTTAATCAAAGCAAAGATGATTGTAGCTGTCTGGGCAGTCTTACCCAAAAATAGTAATATCTCTAGGTTTATTCCAAATATTCTAACTTACAAACACTGAGAACCAATTATCTAAAATTCTTAATTAACCTCATTATTTTCCAATATTAACTAAATACATTGATACAACAGAATAAAGACATTGTTAAATTGTCTTCACATTTCAACAGAAGTTTAAATGTATTAAAAAGGTCTATGATAATTGTAGGATCAATCATAACATTAATGCTCAAATGTTCTGGAGAGGACATTTGTTTAACACATGACATGTTGGTGTGGTAGTTGTTCAATACTAAAATGTCTTAACACTATAACAACACAATTGCTAAATGAAGACATTTGTTTAACACATGACATGTTGGTGTGGTAGTCGTTTAATACTAAAACGTCTTAACACTACAATAACAACACAATTACTAAATGAAAACATGTTGGTGTGGCAATTGTTCAATATTAAAACGTCTTAACACTACATCAACAACATAATTACTAAACGAAGACATGTTGGTGTGGCAACTGTTTAATACTAAAACATCTTAACACTAAACAACAACATAATTACTAAATGAAGATGCTTAGTTTACCGAAGTATAATATTTTAGCTTATACCTGGTAGTTCACAATTAACCTGTTTGGATGCTTCCTATATATTCTAACTTACAAATACTGAGAACCAATTATCTAAAATTCTTAATTAACCTCATTATTTTCCAATATTAACTAAATACATTGATACAACAGGATAAAAACATTGTTAAATTGTCTTCACATTTCAACAGAAGTTTAAATGTATTAAAAAGTTCTACGATAATTGTAGGATCAATCATAACATTAATGCTCAAATGTTCTGGAGAGGACATTTGTTTAACACATGACATGTTGGTGTGGTAGTTGTTCAATACTAAAATGTCTTAACACTACAACAACAACACAATTACTAAATGAAGACATGTTGGTGTGGCAATTGTTCAATATTAAAACGTCTTAACACTACAACAACAACATAATTACTAAACGAAGACATATTGGTGTGGCAACTGTTCAATACTAAATACTAAAACATCTTAACACTATAACAACAACTTAATTACTAAATGAAGATGCTTAGTTTACCGAAGTGTAATATTTTAGCTTATACCTGGTAGTTCACAATTAACCGTTTGGATGCTTCCTATAACATTGAAAACATGATAAAAATAAATAAACTAATGGCTTCTTGTCCAGGTTGTTTGTTTTGTATGACAATCTTGTGTTGCTAAAGTTACTCTTTATCATAGAGAATTTTAAATATATTATAATGAAGACATACTTTCATAACAGATGTCGTCTACATACTTTTAGTCATAGCAAACAGGACTTGTTTTTTACTAAATATATTTATCATTAGATTCCACAGTTCATTCATAACCAAAACATCTGCACAAAAATAACGCTTGTAAATAATTGCTCCAGAGCTCATTCTGTAAATGAAATCTTGATTAAATTCTTACAGAATGAGAACACAATTCCTAGTTTCCACTAGTCACCAGGACTGTTACGTCTTCTGTAGATTGAAAACCAATAAATAACAAGAAGCAGACTGAAAAATTATTGGCAACAGCTGCTTATTGACTAAATGATATTTTTGCACAACTGCGTGGCCATGTTTCCATTTCATCGATATAGCAGGTTGGCATATAACTGATAATATACACTTTCTATTCCTGTTATATAAAATGACACCTGGACTAGTTTCATTGTTTGTATCATGGAAAGTCAGCAACAATACAAAAGGTGTTCTGCATAACTACACTTCATGCAAAACGTGTTCTGAACAACTACACTTCATACAAAAGGTATTGTGAACAATTACACATTAGTGCAAGCTTTTTGTTTGATGATTTACAAATATGAGAATGTTTGTATGAAGGTTTATATATTGAGAACATTACGTAACACTGGCCTGTGCTCCACATAAATGCACTTACAGTTTAAACAGCGGCACTTATTTTGTCAGCCTAATTTATTTTATCACAGAAGAAAACTGCATCACTGTTACATTAGGTACGATAAAATGGCATATGACATGGTTCATTTGGGCAAGGGATAAAAAAGGGGAAGGGGAATGTCTCCCACTTGTGGCAAGGTGGCAGACACTTCAATAAGGTGGGAACATACACTGCACAAAAGCATTCAAGTGTAAAAACAAAAGAGAAACTAATGCGGGAGGCATGCACGACATTACGCAAGACTACGTCAACAAATATCAAACCAACGACTACACGAACCCTAAATAGTAAAACAAACAACATAACATAACCAACTACGTCAAAACCATAACCCAATCGGGTTTACCTTGGCTAACGACTGAACGCCTCCGTTTCACCGAGGCAGAGCGAACTGGCGTGAGGGAAAATGCACAGGTGTGTGTTAGGCACATTTCATCGGACACTTTCGTTTAACGGACATCACAAACAAACAGTAACAATGGTCTTCTAGGTTTAAAAACTTCTGCATATTCCTAATGATCTGACTTAATGGTTCTTGATTTATAGCAAAGCAATCTAATTAAAGCTCTGATGAGACTTTACTTTGTGAGCCAATGATCAATCACGTGGCACCAAAACATATCTGACTTACTAATAATCTGTGCATAAAAACGAGCCAGCAGATTAATTGGTCTTGGCAGGGGCTGGTATACCTTCTGCTAGATCAGGTGTGTGCAGCAAATTCAGTTCTGATCTTCATTCCCCGAGAAGCTTGCCTAAAATTATCCTGTATTATAATTTCACTGCCCCTTCTTCTGGAATAGCCACTCCTATTAGCTACTTTACATAGTGCTGTCCTACCCAGCTAGGAAGCTGAACAATGTTATTGTTGTCTTCCAGGACCTCACTGTAGTGTCTCTGGTGTAAAGCGCTCAGTTTCCTCCTGAATCTTGACACATCCTACCTCATGGACATCCAGATGGACCAACACCGTCACTGAGTCAACATTTCAGCCTTTGGCACAGATACACGCTGTCAGGACCCCAGTGTGACTTCTGTCAATACAGTACCACACTTTCCCTAATCACGTGGTTATTCCTTTCAGAATACCATCGCTACAAGCTGCACATCACAGGCACCAGCAACATATCTGGATGGCTTCAATGTTACTCAAGTCATCCAGTAATGTAGGTTGACAAAGACATCAAACCATCACATTTCATCACCAGGTCTACTTTCAGTGTTCTCCTGATACTGTTTGTCATACATACTCTGTAACCCTGGGATGAAAATACACACGAGCAGTGTAAGACTGGTCACTGTAAACAGTAACCAAGATCAGGGATGGATCTGATTACATAAGTGTAATTGATTACAACGTGTAACTGTAACAATTACACAAATTATGATTAATCACAGTATCATTATCATATCAAAAAGTACCCAAAAAAACTATGAAAAAGTCACAAACAAGTTGAAAATCCAGACTTAATTACGACATAATAAACAGTGGGTCCTGAACTGTAAGTGAACTGGTGTAATTGTAACTGATAAAAATCTAGAAGTGTAAAAGAAATGAAAAGAATTAAAGTTGATAAAATTTTGTGTAGTTGGACCTAGCAATACCTGTATTGCCAGGGTATCTGAGCAACATCCCTCTCTGAACTACCACTGAATAACACACCATGACTGCATTACAAACTCAAGAGCCTGGACTTAACCTCCTCAGAGGCTATTTTCTCCCTATTTTTTATCCAGTTATTCCCTCCCATCAGCGACTGTCTCCCACTAACCTGAGGGTCGTTGTCCCACGATGGGCCTGCGAGCCCCGGATGCGGAGGAGGGAGCAGATGAGGAAGAACTCCCTATCCTCTTGGCCGCTGCACGGGGCACGCCCACCGGCTTCACGAAGTCCGTCTCGTCCTTCCCTGCAGCACCGGGCAAGACAGATACATACGTCCATTAGCAAAGTTCTCGTCCACACAATACTGCTCTTATTGTTTTTCACGAAAATGTTTCATGAGACATTTAAAATATCTATGACTTCAAGAAGCTATATTAAAATTAAGAGTTTCAGTAGTTAACATTTAGAGGTAGTATGTAAAGTTCTTCCAGATAGTAAAGCTGATTTATACTGCACATACAGTTCTTTCGTACATGTCTCTAGCCAGCTACTCACTTATACAACTGAGTGAACTGGAACATGGACAGAAATTTTTTTCAAAGTTTTGTAAATAATGATTTGACTTAATGGTTCTTGATTGATTGGTAAAGCAATCTAATTAAAGCACTGACAAGAGTGTTAAATCGTGCGGCACCAATCGGCTGACAGTTCAAAGCTCTAATTGTCCAGCTAATGCACACATAAATACAAATGAATGGCCCATTTTTGGTTACGAAGATATTACCAAGAACATATTGTCTGGGGTATACAGACTGATCAATACTGACCACGGCAATATAGTTCAGGGGATGCATTGACTGGGTATTTACTGCGTGGTATGGGTGGGATACTGTCCTGACGGGGTAGTGTCAAGGTGGTTTCTGTTCAGAGGGTGTTATCTTCGGGCAAAGGGCAGAGTTGGCATGTAACGAAGTAAAAGTACTTTGTTACAATACTTGAGTAGTTATTTCAAGTAATTGGCATGTAGAGTTAGAAGTAGAATTTTTACTAAATACTTTTACTTGTAACGAAGTAGTTTTATCTAAAGTAACGCGACTTTTGACTCTGTTACTTTGATTTACTTTGCAATATATTTTCGTTAACTGTCGATGACATTTCATAACCTGTTCAGTCGCCAGGCCAAAAGCTATAAATATAATCCAATCCAGGCCAGTTCGCGATCATATTTGCATACAAACCTCTCTTTGGGAAATCGACGCAACCACTGTTTTATATCTACGTCAGTGAACGAAGTCTGCCAAATATTGGCATAGGTCAGGTCAAGGCCGTTGACATGAAATGTCACTTCTAGCGCACAACGCTTGAACGCCATCTCAAACCACGATGCAAATGTCTCCATTGCACCATATAAACTATTAATCAGTAAGTTTCTAATACGTATTATAAATATTAAAAGTTGCAATTTCGACAATGTATTGATAATCCACATACACCGACACAATTCTGATATTCGTGAGCTCACGCGCATTGTGGAACGAGAACCTATTTTCGCCCAATGTCAGCAACGGCTTTACCGGCTTATGTCAGCATTAAACGGCATTTTACTTTCACGAATCCATATTGAGATGTTTAATAAATTCATAAGAATGTTTACTCGACAGAACTAAACAGTAAAGAATTGATACTCTTCATTTGGCAGCATCTTTTCCCAGCAATGCCAATAGCTTATTCATGCTGACCCATAATAAATAATATCAGGGACAGGGGCCCTGACAGGGCACTTTTAATTGCAATTAGCAACAGCATTCCTTTGTTGCACTAGTCTGTCTTCTGATCAATTCCAGCCACAGCTAATACCAAGTAACCAACACAGCTAGCTGCTAAAGCTTGTTGTTTCAATGTTTGTGTGAGCTGATAAGACATGTCTGGGAAGACATGAGAAGGTGGGGGTTCACTAGCCAAATGGCTTCATCAGCTGGGCATCAAATGTCTTTGTTAATTTTACTATGGGCAGTGCTAGGTGGTATTACCTCTGACCAGTTTCTCTGAGTCTACAACTACTACTGGACTGACCCTCTACCTACTAAGATACAATCACACCTGCGTATACATGTCCTGTTGTACAATCTAGCTCCTCCCATACCCCAGTGGAACAGGTCGATAAAAAGATAAATTGTGCCTCATCATTAATTAAGGTATGTATTTAACTTAAATTATTTGATGTTGTGAGCTCTCATTACTGATAATGTAATTTTCCAAGCATCCAAGTGACCACCATGCTCAAGGGTGGCAGACCGATTGACCAACTAAGGCTGTCTGGGAGCACATTGTTATAGGCAGAGTGGTTGCAAAACAGTTGTCAGATGCAAGTTGTGTAATTTATATATTACTCATAATATTGTTGTTATTTCTAAGTGTTGTACTTTTACTTCTACTTTTACTTCAAGTACTTTTGAAAAGTATTTTTACTTTTTACTCAAGTACTTTTTTTACAAGGTAATTTTACTTTTACTCAAGTAGTTTTTAGGTGAATTACTTTTACTTTTACTCAAGTACAACATTAAAGTAATTCAGTCAACCCTGGCAAAGGGTGTAGTTTTCCTACGTCCACTGACCTTCACAGATGACCATATCGCCTGAATCCCGAATGTCGTCCATTTTCTGAAACACTTGGTTCAGTCTGAAACATACAACAAACACTTACATTCTCATATATAAACTACTCATTCATTGTCATACATTGTCATACATTGTCATACATTGCAGACCCTTTACATTTCTACCGCAAAAAACAACGGAGAAGACTTCACAAAAACACAACCTTGGCATCGAGGATATAGGCGCCATAGAAGTCAATTATTAGTATTATTATTATTATTATTATTATAACGCTAACTTATTTTAATCTTGTTAGCACCTTTGTGCAGGTTTTTCCATTATAAATGTCTAATTTATTTAACAAAATCTTAACATTTTGCTAAAACAAATTAGACATTTATAACAAAATGTTCAACAGTTTTCATCCATGTCAAGATTCAAATGCCTATTGCTGTCCTGATATTACTGCTAAGGACGCTTGGCTCTTCAGACCAGTATTTCTATCCAACACGTGGATGACACTGTCTACATTTAACTATTCCTACTAAAAGGGTAGGTCACAGCCAGCATACAAAATAAAAAAAATTTAGTGGTGCTGTAATACAGTCAGATGTTTTGGAAATTCACAACTTTGTGGAAAGCAATTATCAATACGATACTGCGTCATAAAATTGAGAATTACTATGCTACGTACGAATAGGTAAGTGTCAACAATTGTGCTGGATCCCTAACACAGATTTTTGACATGACCTGAAGTGACCTCCTACCTTGATGGGTTCAACTCTTTCTTCTGAAGGTCATAGCGGACTCGCTCGCCGACATGGCGGTAAATCTCGGCTAACGTGTTGACGGCCGCATCACGCACCTACGCATACAACAGATCCACCGAATCACTGTATCATTAAGCCAAGCTAAATCAAATTTTATTCCAACACTCGATAACCTTAAGTCACAACCTACCAAGACATTTATGTTATTACATAAGTCATTACTGATGGATCATAATGTCATGTTTCATTCAAACTGTAATTTAGTATGCTTAACATAAAGTATGAAACTTCTTCACATTCCAAAAATGTTTTAACGAACCACATTTAAGAAATACACTTTGACCGTATCTGTTTAACATGAATGTTTCGGGATAAATATCATGTTTACGTTGCGCAAGAGGAGACATGATTTATGGGTGTCAATGATATGCCAGTCTTGTGATCGCATGAACGTCAGACCTTGATAAAGTTTGTCCACAGGTGTTGGATATTATTGACAGCTGCTCCTGAATGAACTGAATGGAAATAGCGATATTCATAAACATGTCATAAATATGTAACGTCATAAACATGTAATGTCATACACATGTAATGTCATACACATGTAATGTCATACACATGTAATGTCATACACATGCAATGGTCAAATGATTGTGGTTTATTAAAACACTTGATTGTGACGAAGATGATAGGATAAAAAATTATTATACTATGTAGAGTGTTAAGCAGCACATTGAAAACACAAAAAAGAAAATAACAGAGGATAATATTTACAGGTATGCTTGGGTCGTCCAGCATCTTACAGAGAGTTGGCACAAGTTTCGATAGCGTCACATTCTTGGCACCGTATCTGGAAAAGTAAACCATGGAAACATAACGAACATCATCATATTACGGACCCCTCTATTTGCACCAGTTAAATCTGGAGTTTGGCGACTTAATCTGCATATTCGTTCACATAGCCCAGATGCTACACATACTAAAAAATAAGTGTTCTTGTCGCTGTGCATTCAACAGCTTGTCTTTGCTAGATAATTAAAGTCATGCGAAACGGCATCGCGTGTGAGAGCGAAATCTCAAGAGTTTTACATCCAAAGCAGCAAATTACGCATCAATGTGCTAGTCATCTGTGTTGAACCTCCTTCCTTCATTCATTTAGCCCAGTACGAATCAGATTTGTTGATGTTTACCTCTGAACAGTTTACACAACATCCTATTAGACCCCACGCGCCCGACCTAGTTTTCCCCGCGGTGTCCACAAGTGCCTGCTGGGGAAAAAAGGCTGTGGAGGTGGCATGATTGGGTGGATTGATGTGAAACTAAAACTAGTGGAATTCTATATATCTTAGCTATGAATTGTGGGTAAAATTAGCATATGGTTGTATTGAAAGTTTTGAAGATAATCGTGTTTGAAGTTGAGTACTGGCGGGCTTTAAAAATGGCAGTTTCTAGTACAACAGATACGTTCACCGCAGATGAAGTTTGCGTGATTTTGGGGATGAATCTTCGGATGAAAGTGCTTCTGAGATGGATATGGAGGTAAGACTTATATGTGGCTCGATCTTTGACTGAGTGAGCGATAAATCGAAGATGGCGTTGGTTGGTTTTCTTTTCTTTGTAGCGTGGTCACCGTCTTATTCAGCTTGTCAACTGTATCAACACTGCTATTGTGTGTTTTGTGCCATTTACTCAGCTGAGATTATGTGGTTAGTTGTGTATGTTGTTATATAATGAATTATAAAGCAAATAAGTAAATAAAACAGAAAAATCTGGCCCGATGACCATGTACACAATCAAACCCTGGGCAGTGCCTGGATGGGTGGTGTTGTTGCTTTGGACATTACTGACAATTTTATTATATTGACGGTGTCAGTGGTCTTTGTAATTAATTATATTTACCTATATTTCAGATATTAGTGGACATAAAAAATGTCATGTAATCATTGGCTGCTTGTAAAAATTATAATTTCACATTGCTGTGTTGGATATGACATGTGACAAATGCAACAAAGTTGTGTAATTCTTGTTTTGTTTTCATTACTGTAGCTGTTTGTACATTTCAGGTGGCAAGTAACAGTAGTGATGACATCCGTGATGAGAACTCCAACAACTCATTCTCTGTGCAGTACCATGCGTAGGAAGAACATTTCCTTGTGTAGAACCAGCAGCTGGTGATGTTATTGCAATAAAATATGACTATCATGTCAAATTTCACTGTCAATATTTGTTAAACAAAGTATTTCCGAAGTTCAACACCTCAGAATAACAACATATAATAGGCTTACATTTACCACAGTTACACCATTGCATAGATAATTCAATTTTTTCAAAATAAACATAACTTGCAGTTATAAGATATCAATTCTTTTGTCAATGAAGTGTGAATTTAGCCTTATGCTACAGTATATACTCTTTTTCACAAAATTTTGACCAGATCCTGTCAGAAATAATGTAATAGTTTGTCCAATGATTTCACCAAAACAAACAACGAAATGCTTCTGCAACGAGACTAGAAAAAGAATTTAATTGAGGAGAGACATTTAACAACCATTCATAAAGTGAACCACAGCCGTCATTGAGCAGGCAGTGCATGCTGGGACACTTACTGCATCAGGGCTCTCTGCAGAATACCGAGGATCTCCTCTCGCACTCGCCACAGTTTGTGTGTGAAGGCATTACCTATCCTCTCAATGACGTACTGAAATAAACAAATTTGGAACTGTTAATTAAAAAGACATCTTTCAGTGACGTTGTACCATATTAAATGTGTAGTATCTGTAAATTAATCTTATACATGAGCATGTTATAAAATATCTTTGCCTGAAACATTAGATTCTTGTCTGATATTTCACAAAATGTAATTACGTACAGAGAGTAAACACAAAATAACATAGTTTGTACAAAAATATAATCAACAAAATTGTGGTATGTTTTCCTCTGTATGACAGTCAGACTTGGGCTCAATTATTTTATATCAATTCCAGTTATATAGACCACTTGATGGTCTGCTTCTCCTACCTGTGGGTGTGATGCGGGGACCATCAGTTTAAGGATGGTCTCAGCAGCCTGGTCCCTAACTTGTACTTTGGCATCTCCCAGACGGTCCACAGCAGCTGGCAACACTAGAACAGGGACCAGACCTCTCTATAACTTATACACAAACCTTTATTATCTGTTCAGAGGATTGAAGAGGAAATGCATATATAGTGCTTCATCAAAATGAGCAAATGTAGCCACTTGTTCAACAATATCATTTAGAAATGCTCTCAAAACATTGAATAGTTTGAACAAAACTATCTGGTTAATACTAAATTTATTAACTGTAGCTTAACTTAACTGAGTTAGGATAATTGTTTTAAATGTACATAATATATATATATATATATATATATACATTTAAAACAATTATCCAAACTATATATAATATATATATATATTATAATATTATATATATATATATATATATATATATATATATATATAATTAACAATACCCTTACAAATAATTCAACTGTTATTTTCTATGTGGTACAAGTACATTTTATATTAGTTATTTCATGTACGTTATGTAAAGTGCAGTGGGCATTTTGGAAACTGCATTATATAATAAATAAATGTATTAATGTATCAACTGGCAAGACTAAATAGTACAGGATGTGGTTGGTCTTATCTTAGCCAGTGACTGGGGGGGGCTGAGGACTGGCCACTGGGGTATGATGTCATCTCTTGCCAATTCATTCAAATTTACGGGTCAAAGTCAAGAGGTACATCTGTAATTTATGTTTGGCTGTTAAAAAATTAAGCATTCCAAAGGCATTTCTTTGAAACGCAGAATCATCTAACATAGAATCTTACGGCTTCAATGTCCGGAAAGAACAAAACAGAATTTCAGGATTTTCAAAGCCCATTGCAACTCTGTCATACAACTTGACAGCTGTAGAGCATGACCTGACATCTATATCACATCACCCAACAGCTGTATCATGTGATCAGACAGCTGTATCATGTGACCTGACAGCTGTATCATGTGACCAGAATGGAACCTTATCTGTGCTGCCAAGAATGTACTAGAAGGAAAGCTGCCAATCTACAAGTTAGTTACTATTTTAGTGTTATCAGACTGTACTAATTCCCTGCAACCCTGAAGCAAGTTTAGGGTTTAAACTGCCAGATAATTTCAGCACCATGCTTTAGCAGTGAGTGTTGAGGGATAACACAGTCAAATATATACACACCTGAATCAACTTCAGATTATCAATAATCCGACAAATAAGTTTTTTCATTGTTTCAACAAAGCATTACTGCTAAATCATCATTTCTAAGCATTTACAATGGCCACTATATATGAGACAGTATACACAGGCGTGAGTATTAAACTGGGGGTGAGTATTAAACTGGAGGTGAGTATTAAGCAGGAGGGATATCCTATGCCCCTTTAACAGAACTAGTGAGGGGATCTACTCACCATTAATTACAATGCAATGCTCAGAACTGGCGTCTACTTCACTAAGATTATCATCATGTCAAAAGGCAATATCTGCATCACCACCCCATCCTTTTTGTGATACGCTGATGTGACCTTTGCTGATGTGACCTTTGCTGATGTGACCTTTGTATTTATTAATACCTGTGCACAAATTAGTGAAAACTAGTTGCAGCAATTAGATAAACCTAATGGACATTACTGATTAATTCAGTGAGATTGTTATCTTAGCGAAACCGGCCAGTGAATTCAGCCAATGAATCATCAGTAGAACTACTAGAAGTAACACTTGACACGCTATGGGGCAATGTTAATCAACAGACAGCTTGAATAGTACACAGCAAAGAACAAATACACTGTTATAACACAGAGCCCGGAACAAGTTAATAGCATGGCTGTTGTGACTCAGTCATATGATGGGAAAATAGTCACTCTGTGAAACATTACAGTCTACATGTTGGCACTTGATAGCTGATATGTTGCAGACTTTCAGGTGTGGATGGGCCTTCAACTTTCAATAGCAGCAGCTAATGTGGCTGAGGAATCACTTATTCATACAGGACATTTTGTACATGTTGACAACACTTAGATTTCACAGCAAGTGTCCGTGGATGGCATACGCTTGTTGCGAACTTACAAACAGATCAGAGCTATGCTCAGTGCATGCTCAGCACTGGTACTAGGTATAAAAGTGCACTTGTTTGATTCAAGAGGACGTCACACCTACATGCAGTCACAGGTGTTGGATCAAGTCCATGTGTTTCCTGTTTACGCCACTATGTACAGGAAATGTGACTGTTTTAAGTCTGCTCCTTATGTTGCCTCTCGTGAACATAACTGTACAACTTACTTCTCATCTGCTGGTTCGCAGTACTCTATGGTCAACACTAGTGTTGGATTTTCTAGATTTTCATAATTGATCATCAGTTTGCCCAACTGATCAATGATTGATTACATCACCGGTTTGTGAGCAACCACTGTGGGGAATACTGTAGTTGTTAGTTATTAAGGGAGTTACACGCCACTGCTTAGTTTAGCATTCAGACTCTTGGATCACCACCAACTAAAGAGCTCATTGAAGTATGATGTGATCTTTATTGATATGTAAACATAGTTTTAAGGAGGTCCTTGAATTATAATGCAATCTTCATTGAGAGGTAACTATGGCTTCAAGGAAATCATTTACTGTCAGCGAAGCAATCACCCTGGCTGGCAACAATGGATTAGCACGGGTACAGTGTTGCTTGTCAATAAATGACCTGTTGTGAGACTCTCCACCCTGTACATAGGGGTTTTAACAACATCTACCATAAAGACAAGGGTTAACATTGCCTATGTCCCTCCCCCAATATATCAGTTATCTGTACATACTGATTAGAAGGTGACTACTCCAATAGGGTGTTTACTTTTGATGGTTCAACCTCTGATCTCTTGATCCTTACCTGTGGTGACATGGTTCCTAAACTTGTCCTGAAATCTGTCTATCATCAGACACAGGACCTCCAGACCATTGACGGAGATCTGCAACAGAGAATAAGACAGGGTCACCTACCAACACTGTGACACCAGACACTGTCACTTCTACTGACACTATGACACAGGACAAGACACTATCACTTCTACTGACACGTGACACTGCATAGTGTCTCCTGTTGCTGTAGTGACACAGTACATGATATATTCACTTATACTGAAATGGTGACACAGGATAATATTGTCACTTCTACGGATGAAGTGAATTCTACTGACAGAATGACACAGGGTCACTAATAAAAACACTAACTATGGTCGTAGTGTGGTAGTGTGTCGGAGTGTCAAACAAGAGGACCACGGTTCGAATCCACCTGCTGCTGTTTTTTCAAAACTTGACAACTTCGTTCACCCTACTTTGCACATGTCTTTCGGAATAGATGCTAAAACCGTTGATTCATTCTACCTCTATGCCAAGGGAAGTTAAAGACAGGGGGTAAATGTGTAACCTGCTGTGGACCCCATCTCTCATGTGCAAGAGGATATGACTGAATGAATGAAACAGGGTCACTTCCACAGGTAGTGACAAAAGTCACTAATTCCGAGACGATGACACAGAGCTGGTGGAAAGCTGCAATGTCCGACAAGATAAATGTTGTTGCCAAGTCTGAATAAGTATTTTACTGATGTAGCCATTGAGAAGCAATGGGTTAAAATGTACGTTATGTCACAATGACACTGGATATGTCAACTGACATGGCCCTGAATGACGGACATTACCAGTGCAGGTAGTCTGTATGTAAACATTGTAAATAATAACCACCAGGCATGCTGAGTTCTAGCTCTGTATATATACCATCATATATTACCATGTGCACTGTAAATCAATAAATCATCTTATGGCCTTTACATTTGTAAGGTTTCGAACAGCAGACATTACCCAACTGTTCAAACATCCCATGTACACCAAACAAATCAGGACATTTCAATGCATTGGTATTTGAAAATTTTAATCTAAAAAATCAGCTTGCCATCATTAAATTAAAAGGAGTAGTTCATAAATATGTGTAACACCGTACTTTATAGATGGCATGGAATAGAGCAAGTTGAACACAACACATGGCTATTACATGCAGTTCAAAATAATTACATAGAATTTGGCAAAATAATGAGAAACCCAGTGAAAACATTGTTTTGTAATTATTTATTGTTACATTTACTCTATTTATTTCCTATTTTATCTTTAAAGTGTATGTTCATTTTAGTATTTCTACCCAATAATCTTCATGTTTATTATGTTGTAAAGCATGCAGGCATGCTAAATATGCATGCATGTGCACCAACTTTAACCCATAAAGCACGCAGGCATGCTAAATATGCATGCATGTGCACCAACTTTAACCCATAATCACCAGTGACAAAAATCAGTGGAGCCGTTCAATCATTCAACGAAAGGCGGGTATCACGTTGACAGGTGTCATTGTCACTGTGAGACCGTTGACAACTCAACCTTCACTGTCCAACATGTCCATTATACCCCACCCTGGACCCTATGATTAACAACAACATTTCAGTGGCTCGTGGGAAACCCATTGATCATGTGACCTTGAACAAGGTCACAATCAGTGGGTGTTACATTGGGGAATTAGTTTCGTGCATATGTCAATACATAATCCACGCTGGGCACGTCTCGTAAATCCAATCAACTGAAGAGCCGTACTATCGCATTTGTTCATTTGAACCAATCAGGTCAGAGAAGCAGGAAAGCCGAAGAAACAAATTCTCTATTCTCGGCTGGATGAACATACACACACTAATGACACTCCTACGGATATTAACATCTCAAGTGTCATTAGTGTCAAATACAGTCATAGGAGCAATTATAATTACAACTATAATTAATGTAACCTAGACAACCGACTGTAATGTTTCACTTGTCTTACGACCGGAATGTAATTAGTTCATGTTATTGTTAATACTCAGTTACATCTGTTATGCATGGGTGCTTTATAAACCTACTTAAAAACATGTTTTGACCCTTGATATCGGAATGTTTTGCACCAGCTGTTTATAATTAAAACAGGAAATTACATGTAAAATAAAGGTAATGTAAATAATCAGTAATCAGCATAAATAAATGATGGTAACAGTTACTGTGATTGTAACTGACAAGTCAGGATGTAGCAGTAATTAGTCACATGAACAGCTATGTCAAGATGGATTAGACTGATCAACACTGGCCGCCTACAAAAGATATTTTTACTTTAGCCCACCACCGATTCTTATTACATCTGGACCTGGGATTACATGGGTGCAACTGGGATTACATGGGTGCAACTGGGATTACATGGGTGCAACTGGGATTACATGAACACAACAATGTGAATCATGAAGTAATATGATATACGTAATATTATGATATGTAATTCGGTATGCATGGCAATAGTTGCTACAATCCGCATCAAGCCCGTTGTTCCACTGAAAAGTAATCTCAAATTTATGCAAATTTTATTTAAAAGCATAATAATTTCATGCAGTAGCAATACTGAGTTGTATTTCTGAAACCCTGATACTGATATGGGTGGGGGACAACTCTTCAAATGTAATCCCTGTCTGGATGTGTTGACCATACGATTCCCGTTTTTTGCTCGTTACAATTCTGCAAGCAAACTTATTCCTAGTAGTGTGTGGAGAATCCTAGATCACTGTCAGTTGTTAAATGTTATGCGCATTTTTAATGACTAACGTTGATTGGCATGGACATTTCTTTGTAACCTGTTGCCAAATTATATCATGAAATGAATAAAATATCATGGTACTCTATCTGGTGCATGACAATTCATTACACTAATACCAGTACTATATTATGGTACTGGCACTAAAACAAAGCAGTACTGGCACTGCACCACATGGCAGTATTGGCACTGCACCACATGGCAGTATTGACAATGCACCACATGGCAGTATTGGCAAAGCACCACATGGCAGTATTGTCACTGCACCACATGGCAGTATTAGCAATGCACCACCACATGGCAGATGGTGAACTGCTAACCATAGGCACTAAGATGAACGTTCAAGTGATGACAAAAGGACCGTCCATCTCATTTCCAACTCATGATCCAATGGTATTTTGGGACTAAAGTAATTTTGTCCCACTTCTACAACGTGTGGAATAGGTCCAGAGCATCCTCACGAGCCAGGGATAGCAGTGAGTACTACTCTACCTATGGCATATAATACATCCTACACAATGTACAGTACAGAAGTGGACTGAATTATATGTACTTTGGTCCACTTGCTGTCTTCTTTGGAAAATCTTTCCAGGAACCAGGTGCATGCATGCTGCCAACTTCAAAGAGCATTTCCAGGAAATTGCCTGTCAGCCAATTAAGCTCCCCAAAACTAAGAACTACGAGTAACATCATTGATTAACGCAGCCACTGACAGATGCACATTTGAATAAGTCAGGTCAGGGGTACTGATGCAAGCAGCAGCCCCTGGTGCCAAGGATGGTCCACAGCCCCCAATCTCCACCAGGCCACAATTTACAACCGTTTTCCCCACACGAACACAAGGTGAGAATTTTTACACCAGCCAACTGTTCATCAAGGAACAGTCTAACATGCATCAAAATAATAACGTGGGAAAATGACAGACTAGCGCATGCCAACTTTCTCACAGGTGAGAGTCCAATCAATTAAACTACTGTTGTAGTGATGCTAATAAAATAATTTGTTTCAATCAACAATTTTAAAGGGAAATGTTCAATAGTGCAAGCACTGAATCATTCAGGTATCAAGTCATCCTGAATACCTTCCTCCGTTATCTTCCTAATTTGGCTAACTGACACTGTTCCCACCCTGATGCCTGCCAGCGTTACAATGCCACAGTGTTCTATTGATGTGAAAATGTGTCTAATCTTGTTCCATTTCTCTAGTAATCAGTCATTATAATCATCCTTGTGCTATAAACAATACCTGGGAACATTTTGACTTAAATAAAGTACTGAGTACTACCTTCCTAGTCCATCTGCCAGGAAGTCAACCAGGTCCTCCCACTACAATCACTAATCTCAAAACAGAAGTTATCGTAGTTCAGGCACATCACGCATGTAGAAGACGACAATGAGTGAACGTAAGCGGAAGAGAGGAAGACCTCACATGTGATGGATGGATTAGGTCAGAGATACAACAAAGCTGGCGATGGACGAGTTGAGAGAAGCAACAAGAGTTGGTTGGAGACAGCTCATCATGGACGTCACCAGAAGCTGAGAGATCACATCACATCACTGCTGTCCTTACCAATAGTACCAATATACTTCCAGTTCACTTCTACAGTGAAATGCTACAAGAGATTCTAATGATGATGGCGTTCCAGCGTACACACATACACAATGCAGACAAAACTGAAATCACTATTAAATCTAAATTTTTAAGGATATTGGATTTGAACCTCTGGCTATGGTTCACATAGAGCTGGGTTATCTAGTTAAATGGTAATCTTGAATGTGCTTCAGTGCAATACATGGTGCCATACATGGTGCCATACATGGTGCAATGTATGGTGCCATACATGGTGCCATACATGGTGCAATGCATGGTGCCATACATGGTGCCATACATGGTGCCATACATGGTGCAATGCATGGTGCCATACATGGTGCAATGCACATCCTCTGGTATAAACACTGCCAGGCCAAACATAAACAAAATCATCCAGGGTCAGGACAATTAAAAGGATCTTCCATCTGGTCCTACGTTGACAGGCAGAAAATAAAGTTAGTGTCTGGTCTCCCGCACATGATGTAACTGATAACTGAAGCAGGCAAACTGCACCTGCAAAATCACCTGGACAGAAATGAAACATTCCATCAAGCTTTTAATCAGTGGACTGAATCATGCGCCAGAAGAAGTGTTCTGTCTCAGTGTCTGGGATGCAGACGGCATGACAATCGCATGACAATCGCACATCAGCCGTGCATGTTTTAACAGATTCGCCACTCTGAATCTAGCCACTGCATTGGAGCGCGGTAGTCCAAAGAAAGCGCACCCAGAATACAACCAGTGGCGCCACTAGCCACTGCAAGGCAGTCTATAAAACATCTGCTATCTGGAGCACACATTCCAAGCTGCCCGGAAACAGCACAGGCACACTTCTAAACAGAGAGTGAATCAGAGAAACACGTCCCAAGCCACACTGGTTTTTACAGGCAGAGAGACAAAGCTTTTTATCAGCTGACAGTAACATGGGTCTGCACTTCTGCTATTATAGGCAGTCATAGAATCAACAGAGAGCCACAATAACGCCACAATGCACAGGTCAACATGTGTATTGTGCAGCAGAATGCATCAAAAGCATAGTATTGCATACACTCCTACACCTGTGTATTACCCCAGGGAGAATGCCTGTCTATCACAGCTGTGGCAGACTTCTGCTGCAGCTGCCTATGTTTAGCAGCCAGACAGGTAGTCCAGTAAGACACTGTATCAGACCAGGGACCACAGCAGTCCAGGGACCAAGTTATGTTCTTATTGTTTAAGGCAACTACTCAGATTACGTTGTATCTATATTTATTCTTAAATGAAGAATCCTACAACTGTTGTTGAGTAAACATCACTAGGGCGACTACGACTAGACTGGAGTATGGAGGCTACTATCTCCCTATAGTCTATTGAACATAGAATCATCATACACATTATGTAGACTCATAGAATTTATAAAGATTACCATGACAACGGCAGCAGCTTGAGTAAAGTGACAGGTAGCATCATAAATGTTTACTAACCCTAGGTGCCATTCACTGCCCAACCTGGTGCCAGTTAGTGACATTATCTATTTACATAAAGAGGCTGTCAAATTCTTCACATGAGGTTGCTCTGCCTCTGATGTCAATACGACCAAATTACTTTACCTACAGAACAGCCATATATCTCTGAATGCCACTGTGGATGTAATTGTCACTGGACATTGTGTAAGTCGACAGATAACGTGCTCAGACTTCCAAAGGACAGACCCGCAGACCCTGACAACAGACACTGTGTGGATCTCCGTTAGTGCTAACCAGGGACTTTGCAGAAAATCACCACAATTGACAAGACACATTTAGCTGGAAACTCTCGATAGCTGCAATGGCTGATTTAACCCTTTGTGCACAGCTCTTTAATTAACCCTGCTTGACCCAGTGGCCATCTAGTTGTGAAGACCAGAGAATATGTCAGCTAGTCCTGGCTAAAGTGCCGTTTACATAGAACATTGGCAAAGGAATGTAGTGAACTGTTTGGGTTCTTGTGTTTATGTAGAGAACACAGACACTGAGCATAACATAATATGCAAACATTGTTGGGTATCATACTCACAAAACAATTGTATTAACCACAGTTATGATAACCCATACCTGTCAAGGATGGGTCAGTTGAACGGTTGACTGTTTTGATTTTATCATATAGGACATGAAAATAAATTTGTGGGTTGCCGTAGCATCGCGGTTAGAACATTGGTCGCAATTTTATTCATCCCACATTACCACAGTTCACACAGCTGTATAAAAGAGCACCTGGCTACAGAGTTGGACATTTGGATGAATAGTCTTCGCACAGTAATTGCAGCGTGGCTGAATGCTTCCCAGAGAAGTTGAGTTGGCGTTGGATAGAACAGGTCTGCCAGGGGATGAAGTGTAAAGCGCTTTGAACAGTCCAAAGGAGTGGACACCGTGCTATATAAGAATGGACCTTTACCTTTGACCAAAGATCAAGCCGGAAGTGACCAAAACAGGGTACCACTACTTGTGGGTAGCCATTAGACAAGATCTGTTGTACGTGCAAGCCCCAAAAGTGATAAAATCATTACAGGTCATGTCCAATATGATAAAATCAGCACTGATTTCTGAGTCAAACATTCAGCTAACCCATCCTTGACAAGTGTGGGTTATCATAACTGGCCTACACGAATCTAAACATTTGAAACTTACTCATCCAAATCAGTGCAGCTATGTCCACCCACCATCTGGCACATCTGAAAATGCCACATGTATGCGAACATTGCACATATTATATTAGCACAACTGAATCAATGATGCAAAATGGCACATTTGAGCATAACATATATTTAAGATTTATGTAAGTTTTATTTATGCACTTACAGTTATAATCAGTCGTGAGGTTTGTTTAATCCTTTTTGATCCCAACTGTTAATTGGCTGAACAGATTGATTGGTTCTTTGATTCTTTTGGTTTTGTTAATTGGCCAAACTGACTGTTTTTTGCAATGGATCTGACAGAAGGTTTCTCACATCTTGAGTTAATGACTAATCTCAGTGAGTAGATTTCAATTAATCCTTTTCAGTTTCAATAAAACCTTATAGAGCCTACAAGTTGAAGGTTTACCACTATCATGTGATATTTCACTATCCACTGGTTGCACTAACTAGTTGGGTGCACTGATATCTACAGCCGACTTTCAGTGCTCACTGAACAATTAGATTTTTCATTATTTTGATGTGATTAAACTGAACAATTTTGTGGAAGCAACATGCATGTAACCAGAGATGTTTGATTTGATCAAACTACAAAATACTATGACACTCAAAGGTGTCATTTCTGTCAACATTTATTTCTTTGCAAATAACAATGTATATTGAAATAAAAGGTAAAAAAAAAGGGTGCGATGGCATACCGGTTAGAAGGCCGGACATTCAATCAAGGGAACCTGGTTTCAAATCCCCTGCAGTCACTTCCAACCTTTTGGCAAGTTTGATCACCCCATGTTGCCACAGTTCACTCAGCTGTATAAGTGAGTACCCGGCAATAGAGACAGTGGTGGAAATGTGAATGAACAGTCTTCGCGCAAGTGCAGCGTGGCTGAATGCTTCCCAGAGAAGTTGAGATGGCCTTGGAATGAACAGGTCTGCCAGGGGGTGAAGTGTAAAGGGCTTTGAGCAGTCCTACGGACAGGATACCGCGATATATAACAACGTACCTTTACCTTTTATTCAAACGTGCCATTTTCATCCTTGATTCAGTTGACATTATATTATGTGCCTTTTTCACACGTGCCATTTTAGGTCATGCCATTTGGGTCATGCTATCTGTGAAGTATAATCACACATATTAAACACACTGAGATAACACCACTGATACAATCTGTGTACAGCACCGCTATTTAGATAACCCATACCACCAGCGAAATATCATTTTATCTATACGTTGCTCTGTTGACATGACACTACATAACGCCCAGCGAGCCACTCGTATCACATTTCTTTCCAGAACAACCATTGACTCATCCAAATCTCAACTACACTCCAGAGTTTTTTAACTTAACTTGAATAATAATAGTTTTCCTTGAGACTTGGCAAGGCACGAATCAGTCTTCTGACCCAGGTAATCTAAATGATCTGAAGCTGTGATTTTAAAAATAAACTTGCAGCACCTGCAGCTGGGTATCTGGTTGACCATCTGATGAACCTGTACACTACCACAATATCAGTGTTGTAACACTGTTGTCAGAAACACTGAATACTATACCTCATTCTCTTTGATGTGTTCACTGTGATACTAAAGGTATGTTTTCATACAGCACAGTATCCAGTCCTTGGGACTGTTCAAAGTGCTTTACACTTCACCCCCTGGCAGACCTGTTCATTCCAACGCCATCTTGACTTCTCTGGGAAGCATTCAGCCACACTGCAATTACTGTGCAAAGACTATTCGTTCACATATCCACCTTGGTCTGTAGACAGTTAGTTATTTTTTAGAGCTGAGTGAATTGGGGCAATGTGGAGTGAACAAAATTGCCAAAGCTTTGAGACAGAAGTGAGAGGATTCGAACCTGTGTTCTCTCAACTGAGAGTCATGGGTTCTCTCAACTGAGAGTCAGGGGTTCTCTAAACTGAGCGTCAGGGGTTCTCTAAACTGAGCGTCAGGGGTTCTCTCAACTGAGCGTCAGGGGTTCTCTCAACTGAGAGTCAGGGGTTCTCTCAACTGAGAGTCATGGGTTCTCTCAACTGAGAGTCATGGGTTCTCTCAACTGAGAGTCATGGGTTCTCTCAACTGAGAGTCGGGGGTTCTCTCAACTGAGAGTCGGGGGTTCTCTCAACTGAGAGTCGGGGGTTCTCTCAACTGAGAGTCGGGGGTTCTCTCAACTGAGAGTCGGGGGTTCTCTCAACTGAGAGTCGGGGTTCTCTCAACTGAGAGTCGGGGGTTCTCTCAACTGAGAGTCGGGGGTTCTCTCAACTGAGAGTCGGGGGTTCTCTCAACTGAGAGTCGGGGGTTCTCTCAACTGAGAGTCGGGGGTTCTCTCAACTGAGAGTCGGGGGTTCTCTCAACTGAGAGTCAGGGGTTCTCTCAACTGAGAGTCAGACGTTCTAACCACTATGCCACTGCACCCCACGTTACTGGTAAATTGGATTGTACATGGTCAATGGGGGTCTGCACCCAAGCTCACTAGATTACTAACTTGTTGAACTGAACACCTTTCTTGTATACATGTGAACTCATTGTTCTTGTTCTAGTTATTTCTAGCACACAGTTTGATGGTGTTACAAGGTCTCATTCAACTAGTCAGCCTTTTCAGAACATTACCGCCCAGCTGACTGTTCTGTGCTGGCATTGAGGTCACTGCCAGGGCAGGCCTTCACATTAAGCTTTTGTACGCAAGTAGATGGTAAAAGTTTCTGGACCCCCCAAAAAGTTACTGGCCCGAAATAATAAAAAAACACTATTTTTTTTGCAATACATCACATTACAAGTCGAAAGAAGCCAGTTTGACTGTTATTTATTTTGCCGTTGGTGATTTACTTTCTTGCTTTCAGTCAGTATTCTATATTTGGCAGACAATGTTGCTGCAGGAATCGTTTGAGAATCATATGCTCTCTGTCGAAGCCGCAGCAGGCCGTGTTTTGAAAATGACGGGTGATGCCGCTGCATGCGTATCGAGTTACAGCTAGTTATACTCGAAAATACGATGGGGGAACCAGACCTGACACTGTATATAATATGACTGTTACAATTATTTCTTTCGAATATAAACTTTTGAACTGAAGTACAAAGTTACGGTAAACTTAGCTTATCTGCACCATAGCGGGTCCTGGAATGTATGTTAGGCACTGTCGTGACACCTAGCAGACAGTCCATGAACCAGTCGGTTTCTATGAAATCGGTATGTTGAAGGCGTATCACGATAGCCGATACATATCGTGCAGAAGAAATTGCCGCGATATACCGGTATTATGCGGGTAACACAACGCAACCCTAATAAAATATAGGCATCAGCAATTCATAAAAGTCTGCACGTCGTTACTAGTAGCGACGTCATGCGGATCTTTTTGTGAGGCTTGTACATATCAAAACAACATGGCAATTATATGAAGCGACAACACAAAATCAGATGAGATGAACGTTGTGTTTAATTGTATTGTAGTGCCGGGGTGGATGGCAAGGACAGGCGACTGACGACCTGTGGCTGTGACTAATCGGATAAAAATGGTCTGAAACTATGTTGGCCCACCAGGCCAGTAAAATATGGAAAATTGTGGCCCAAACTGGCTTGACAGTCCCCAAAAAGCACCAGGCCAGTGTTAATGTTGAGGCCTGCAGGGTGCATGTCGTCCTCAGTGGTTCTTTTATGTCCCCAATTAATGAGACGGGACCAACGATAACGCGATCACCAGTCATGAATACAGTCTCCAATGTTGAGAGCCAGGTTTTTACATCAAACATACCCATGCCTGGTAGGGAGCGGCCGTGGCCTAGTGGTTAAGGTGTTGGACTCTAAATTCGAGGGTTGTGAGTTCAAGACCCACACTGGACACGGTTCGTTTTCGAAGCTTAGGCAATTTCGTTTACCCTACTTTGCCTCAGTCTACTCAGCTGTAAATGAGTACAAACACTGTTTGGAAGGTACCTGCGATGGACTAGTGTCCCGTCCAGGAGAGTCAGTATAACTGCACTCTAAGTTGCTTCGCACTACAGAAACCAGGTTTAAGCACTGGCCATATAAGCCTTCATGGCTTCCTAAGGCGCAATGCCTGGGGGATGACTTTTTTACCCATGCCTGGTCCGGGTCTTGAACTCAGAACTCTGTCATGTAAGGCAGATGTGCTAACCACTATACAACTGCGCCTCATTTGTAACGTTCACATTATTTGTCTTAATCTCAAGTGGCGTCTATCATTGTATGTTTTGTGGTGTACATTGCAAAACAACAAGATGTGGTTACAAAGAGACTCACAGATAAATTGTCAGCATACCTAAAACACTCTCAAATTTATGTGGGAATTTTCTGCCACATTGTCTTGGAAAACCTTAGGATTAAGCGATAGATATGACTGATATATCACTAACCAGTGAACAGTTAACTGACATGCATACTGAGTCATTGCAGACTGGATCCTCCCACATAGATGTTCTGTAACGAAAGCCAAAACCAAGAACCATCAATACGAGGATGAAACAGTGGCTGATTTATCTCTAATGTGAACTTGCTACTTTGTTTTACTAAAATGACGGGGACATATTGACATCCACCCATCCTACACGGGGTATTTATAAATGCTCTGTTTATAAATGAGGATGAAGTCCAGTAAATCATGTTGATTGACTGAGGTAAAAGTAGGTTCTTTTTGTTCTCAGCTATTTATCTCCCTAATTCAAAAGATGGCCTCCCTAGTATTAATACCCAGCTGGAGCAACGGCTTGATGATCTGAGGTTCTTTTTTTTAAATCTTATTTACATCTTTCTACTATCGACTATTCAAATGTCTACATCATCATTAGTGCACTGGGAGAGGCTTCCACCTCGCCCCAATGGATAAATCTTACCCATGGACATGACCCACTTGTTGTCCAGGCCATGGCTGTGAACACCAATGTCTGCTGTGCTGTCTAATTGATAAATCTCATGTAATTACACACACACAGATAACACACTTTAATTACTTAATTACATACAAAGATGATGCTTGTTAATAATGATTTAATTAGTGTGCGCTTTCAAACACCTGCCCTGCCCTTGATGTTGCACAGAGCAAAGATTACATTTCCCAGCCAATCTGACACCTGTGTCATTGTTTCTTGCACTGGTGAGTGATTTCCTGCTACTCCAGAAAGACACCAGCCACCACTGCCTGGGGTAGCACTAGACCACAGCACAGCTACAGGTGTCTGGACATGTCACATTCAGACATGACACCATTGATATGTCACAGCTGCTGACGGCTCTGCACTTAAACTTCATATTTCACCACAGATGTTCATTGAAATGTCATATTTTATCACTAGACCTAATGACTAAAATGTCGTATTTCCCCATCAATTGAAACACCACTGAAATGTCAGATTTCGCCACCAGACACATAGTGCTCATCCCTAAAATGTCAGATTTGCCCCTGAGAGTCAGAGACTTGTATCACATACATGTAAATCCTGCATCAGCACACAGGCTTTACAATGGAGGTAATCCTATCAGCTGAGTGTAATGGAGTCAGAGAAGTCATTTGTGAGGCAACCTCTTCAGGCCAAATAAACCTGTGTAACCACAGGATGACCCCAAAACATGGACACAGTGCTAACAACACTGACTTCCCACATCTAAGCCTCACCTTTCATACCTGCCCTGGGGGGTGAAATGTAGTCAAAGTGAGGCACAGTTTGGTGAGCATACCCAACAGACCCTGAAGTACCAGTTTTTTTTCTGTGTCCCTTATGTGACCCTTGGCTATCACACAACACTAAGTAATCAGCCAACAACTGAGCTTCTTATATTAATGCCAGTCCTGATTATTAATTTATACGCCAGAAACAGAACGCAAACGTGCGCACAGAATGCTGCATAATTCCTCAGTATTATCATGGTTTGTACAAAATGCAGCCTTGACCTGACTGAGAATAACTGATGCAACTCGGTTTCGACTGTCACTGCATAGGTGTGACATCTTCGATGGGACCAAAGACAACGCCCTGGCTAAGTTAATTGACAAACACACAGCTGGTGTTAGGCACACACTCCAACAGGCCACTCAATGCGCATGTTTTACAATGTATGAATGAGACGCGGTGGGAACCTAAGTTGCTTGGGGCAAAAAAACTGTGCTCAGTCAGCCAGTTTAGGATATAAACAACACCCAGTGTACATAACCATACATGGGAGGTTCCCGGGCACAATTAGGTTATCGGCACATCTGACCTACGACCCCTGAATGAATCATGTCTAATGTGGCCATCGGTGTCCGGCTGGCCGAGACTGCTATGAATGTCAAGGGAATGAAGCCGAAAACCACAGTTGTATGAATGAAATGCAGCTCTGGTGTGGTACACATGGCGACACATGGAAATACGCTCCAATTAGGCCACAATCTATCATTCTGTGAGTGTGCGCATGCATATTTAGTGAACAAGACAAATATGTATTCAGTAACTAGTGGCTAGTGCAACTGAGAATATATTTTTACATTTGACACTTTCACTTAACCCATGCAACAAAGCGTGCCATATCAACACCTGACCCCACAGACTTCTGCGAGTCATTTTCACCTAATTGCAGAATCAGATAGCAAACGAATGCTAATTAAATAGTATTTAGCTTACAATATACAATGCTTACAAATAAACAAATCAAACACAATTTAATAACTGGACAATTCAACGACTTTTCATACACACCAATATACCTGCAGTTAAATGCCTGTTATTATCAAAGTATCAACGTCTTGATCTTAATAAGTGGGAACATTTAGGTAAAACATTTTCTAATTTTAACATTAATACTAATAGTGATTACATAAACCATGATTGGCCAGATGAATAGACCATGATCAATTGATCATGATGATTGGTAACTTTCATCTTTGAGTTTAACAAAGTCACTACAACTGGCTTGTGAAATTTTAGGCCTTTTCTTCGCCAACTGGGCACATAAATTTCTTTCACTGATTTTAACAAAAGCATGTGCCACACTCTTATATTAAACCGATCTTATATTAAACCGATTGCACATGCTACTTTTTAAAATTCTATACCTGCCGACTTGTTAAATGAACTGCCCTATCTGAACATAGCTTGGAAAATCGGAAGTTGTGCTTACCTTGTAATTGCTAGAGGTCACCCATGACACAAGTCCCTCAATAAACTTATCCAGATTGTCACAGTAGAGCGCGCTCTTTGAGTCACGCAGGTAGTTTGCAAGTTCCATGTACACCTGAAGTCGTTTCTTGCTGTCTGGCGTGCAAACGCTTGGCGCATAGTAATCCAAATTTTTCTCCATGATGTTGATACAATCGCTAAACCTTTGGAGAAAGCAATACGATCATGTGGTAAATCCAGAAGTGCGACGAATACTGTGAAGCTATGATAAGAGCAGGTAGGATGACGCCTCGTCACAGGATCATTGTGTGCTTCCACTCAGCTCCCAGCACTGGGGTGGTATCTGAAAACAAACAATAATCATTTAATTGAAATTCATAACCAATCATATACAATACAATTAAAAACACGTATATTGTACTAAAATCCCGAGAAAGCTCAATCACAGCAGTGAACCAAGCCAAAAGTTGACAGTTTCCAGTCGGTTGGCAATTGCAGTCGTACACAGTTGGATTGGTACGCAGAGGAGCTATGTCCAGAGGATAAGCTATGTCCAGAGGATAAGCTATGTCAAGAGGATAAGCCGAGTTTAAACAGGCAAGTTTTTAGTTGATGGCGAATTGTTACTATATTCCGTGTACTTAACACTAACAGTTGGTGCGGCAACTGAGAAAGCTCTAGTTCCAACGTTTGTCTTAACATTGGGAATGAAAAGTGGGTTAGAACTAGATGATCGAAGCTGTCTGGGCTGTCTTGCCGTGAACAGTGAATGTAAACACGCTGGTTGTTTGGATTAAAGTGCAGATCTTAAAAATAATGCGAAGCCAGACAGGGAGCCAATGCAGTGATTTAAGAAATGGCACCGAGTGAGAGAAACGAGGATACCAGGTAACAAACCCTGCCAAACAACTTAGCAAGTGCGATAACCCTATTTTATACTATATTTTAGACTATATTTTATATTCATTAAATGACAATCCACAGCTGATGCTACAGACTATCAGATGTAAACCTTATTAAACTAAACTACAAATGTACCATCTGTACTGGACATCATTACATGTAAACTTGATCCTGGCCAAGATTGAGCCCCCCAAAATGAATAACTTGCATGGTAATTTGAAGCTGTTTTTAAATAAAGCCTTGGGTTCGTGCTACGAAAAGTTGCCAAAACAACTTGATTTTTAAAGTAATTTTAACTCTTTTAATCAAAGTGGCTTCTCTGGCCAGTCATGTGCAACTAGTTAACTATATTAGTGGAATTATGATACATTAATTATCAGTTCAGTTTTTATCTTTAAATGTTAATACAAGTGCTGAAGCTCTTTTCACAGGGCTTTATCTTGAGTCTACCTGATACCTCAGCAAAACTCAACAACTGGATGCTGTTTCCTAAATATCATCACTATGCAAGACAGGACTAACTATCAATGACTACTAATAAATTCCACACATTTCTGGGCACCAATGGTAATTTGTGACCATCTCCACAGATCCTGTCAGGAGACATAATAAATCACTGCCTTGATGACTTATTAGCTTGAGGGATAGCCTGGCTAAAATATGCTGCACTGACATGTCATTCATGATGGTCACATAGACAGGAGCATGTGTAGCATGCAATCCTATACACATGGCCAGCATCACAGGGGACTTTCTCATCATGGCATCAATAAGTTGGGTCCAGATGTTGCCCAGGATTGCCTGTTTGTGTGGCCAAGACAGGTGTGTGACATTTAGTGTACATGTCTGTGTGAAATTTAGTGTACACATCTGTGCAACTTTCGGTGTACATATATGTGTGACATTCAGTGTATAAATTTGTGTGATATTTAGTGTAGACAAATGTGTGACATGTAGACATTAATTTGAGTATACATATCTGTGCGATATTCAGTGTCATATCTGAGTGACATTCACTGTACACACATGCTGATCGTCCACTACATGTCACTGTGTGTGCAATATAAGTTATGATGATTTGTTTAATTTGATACTATTGAAAAGTACACCACCAGTGTAGTAAACTTCCTGAAAAATGCTATACAAAATGCTGGGCAAAACTCATAGCAGTGAATTTAGTAATTGCATTTATATGTCAACAGTCTAACTAACTAGTATAAACATATTATTAGATAGATTCCCACAAATAACAGACACACAAATACAAACCTAATGCCCTTCAAGTCCTTAATGTGTTAGCTTAACTGATGTAACAGCATGTTTTATGAATGCATTTTCCCACTAAGCACAAGGCCACACACAGGACATGATAATACCACAGCTACTGCTATAATTTCCCTTGCAACACTGAAATACTAGAGCTAAATGTTGTTACTATTTTCTGAACTACAATAAAACTCTGCTCAAGCTTCAGCAGATCAAAAGATCACATTAACAAATGAGGGTATAATGTGTGCAATGTTATAAGAGCACAGCTGATAGGGGAAGCTTGTGCATTGTCTGAACTGACAGTAATGGTGTTGATACTAGTTGTAGGTTCCACTCCCAAGAATAATGTTCAAATGAGAATTTGTTTTATTAGACCATGCTTAGGATAAATCCACAATTAATACAGTAGTCACCTGACAACAGTGGCGATCCAAATTAATTCACATGACATTATGATAAATTGTTACATACATATTTCTGAGCAGAATTGGTAAGCTGTATATTACCACGTGTTCATAACCAGGTGTAGAATAAATTTTCTGTGTGGTCAGAAATCTCACTTTGCTACTTCACTTTACTGACTAGTGGATGTCATATCAGTACCCTGGTGTGAAGAAAATTACTTTGTAAATGTTTTATAAGTAACTAGCCGAGTTGCCCGTCATTGCACGGGAGAATAGGCAGCCCCTGCAGGAGCTTACTGGCTCATAGCAGTACCCAGTCAAGCTTTGGTAGGGAAATGCCAATGCCAATGATGGATATAACTCCCACCCCCAAAAGTTGTGTGAACATTTGACGTAGATCACATAACTCGGAACAATAAGAAAACATGCACGGCATTGCAAACAACTGTGTGTAACCACGGTCTCCTATTATTCCGCTTTACTTAATCTGTAGATGTCAAACGTCCACATAAGTATTTCGTAATATAATTTAATACTTAAAAACAATGAAACCAGTCAACGTATTGTACTGTAGTACCATACACAGGTGTACGGACAGACTACATCTTCCGCAACTATTAGTTATGGCCTACAGAAGGCTACAACAGTCTGCTTTGTTCTCACTATTCATATCAGAAGTCTATGCAGCACACATATAATAAATCAAACACTACGTTCACAATTTGTTCTATCAATGACCAGCATACACATCTCATACTTCCAGTTACTCTAATGGAAGAATAGACCTGTTTAAAGCAGATTGTGTAGAATGATTACACAGTGCTTTGTTAAACCTAGAAAAAACTGTGAATGTTCTGCTACAATGGTAATTGGCTATGTTATTTATAATAGAAAATGTTTGCTACCCCATCTACTGTAAATTTTAGGTCACAGTAGAAAGTATTTCTACTACACTGGTTATTACTCGGTCCTTATCATGATATGCAAAAAACAGTCAACTGTCATACTATACATTTAAGATTATGTAGACCTTGCATTGCAATCATACTAATATTATTATTGCTACGAACTTAAGTCTAGATGTACTGAAGAGTAAACTGTTCTATAAAAAATAGAATATTGGTAGAATTTTAAAGGTACCAGATAATTTGGAATGAATTCTACAGAAATAAAAATTACCACGCAGCAGATTTGTTTACCATATTAGCTATTAACTGTTGGTATATTTAATAGTTACATTAATCATATCTTGTTTTCCAATACTGAAAAGCGTCCCACTGCCAGTAACACTTGCTGTGTTTAAAAAATACTGGTATGTAAATAGCGTAAAATTAAAACAGGCACATGCATGCACACTCAATACAATTTCATATCATAGATTTATAACCTCTTCCAGGTCTGTCAGGATGAACAAAATATTGTTTGTTTTTTATGGGTAGACATGTATTTGTAGAACGATACTACTCTGCTGGAGACCACCTACATTGTAGGTACACACATTATATACATACAAGTGTGTGTGTGTGTGTATGTGTGCGTGCGATCTAATGTTTTGTCAGGTAAACTAAAGGTTAAAACCAAGTAGGGAGCTTAAATACAGCAGCTCGTTTTTAGCCTTTGCTGATGTTTATTTTTATTGCACTAAAAATATCACTTTATAATCTAAACTAAAATACATACTCAATAGTACAGCATACTGAACACATCAGATCTCAACTGGTGACAAATAAAAGCAAGCTTGCTATTTTTATAACAGCCAAGGAATGACTGAAAGGAAGAACCTGTCAATCAAACATAGTCTTCAGAACAATCTGTCTATAATTATGTATAGCCATTTCAAAGCTAACGGTAAACCACATCAAAGTCACTGCATCGATGACTACAAGCAAGAGTTAAACTAAAATAATAGTACTTCCAAACAAAAGAAAGCCAGCAACAGTCTACGCTGTTTCAAATGTTAACATTTCTACAAAACTTTTCGCATAAAATTTTACATTTACTTACATAGATAGTGATCCAACAAATTACACTACAGTCAATTACAATACACACTCAATATAGTGCTACTGCTTGTCAAAGAAATACAAAGCTTGTATAAATTTAATACTTTTATTGCTGTCAAATATGTATTTATATTTAAATATGTTGATTTTGTAAACACTTGTGGTTGTTGTATTTGACTTTTCCAAAAGCCCATATTATAATTGTATTCGTTGTTCATATTATTGTTTACACATGCACACTTGTATGCCAAATACAGCAGCCTGCTAAATGCCTTAGTAACCACCTGCAACCATTAATATGACGCACTTGGTAACCTTTTCCTACACATTTTCTCATCCGTCTTTTCTTTACAATTAATTATTGTTATTGATTCTTGAAAATCCAGGGTACCCAGGGTACCAATCTTTTTTCAGTCCTGACCATGTCAGTGTTACAACTGATTATCTAAATGACATCAGGTGGTGCCTGGTCATTCCTAGAAATACCTATGCCGATCTACCGGCAGACGCATCTAAATTATATAAACTTTGTTCCCAGATATAACCATTCTATATTTCCAGGCACATATAGCGAAAGACGTGCATGGTGTCCTGAAGACATATTCGTACAACTGGAAACTACGAAACTGAACTGTTACTAAAGAGAGGTTATGTCAAAATGAATGTGATGTGTGAGAGCAATCACATGGCATACTAGAAATGCTGTGTCATATTCCCATCTAGAGCAGTTTATTTGTTGAGAAGACCCAACAAAATGTTGCACCTGTGATACACAGAAGAAATAGACAATAACTTGCAGTGTCAGTTTACTGAATGTAAATAAACTAAATGCAGGTCCATCAGTCATAACAAACTCTTATACTGTTTTCCAGCTTCAAAATTTAACTTGGTAAATATGCATATCGCTGGTGCAATGTGTGTCGTCCGTGCTACATTCTTAACTGAAGTCTACAGATAACAGATTCAGCTATATAACTGTGGCTAGCCAGCAACACAGCTGATATTAGTCTTAAACTAAAACCACATTCTCTCCACGAAGCAGGTGCCAAATCAAGTGTTATCTGTCACTGGCCCATAGTGAACAATAAAATATTTGGTATCTAGTGCACTGCTTCTCAGCAAACACATTTTTGTTTTGACTGTGAAATGACACCAAACACCTTAAATCAAAGCACCATTACTGCACAATTGTCTTATTATTTCACTACATTAATTTGAAATTTCATTTAGAATTACTCAAAAATTTTACATTTGAGTTTTAGTATGAAGTTGTTAATTTGTTGCACTTATAGTTTTGTGTTTATACCCACTGTTAGTAACAGTACCTCCGAATGGATATGTTTTGGCTATATGGCATCTGTATAGGTTATACTATGATTATTATTTTGATGTGATGTGCAGTGGCTAAAGTGTTTTATATTGTTCAACACGGCTAACATAATCCTGTTAACAAATTCTTTTGAAACGGTTGTCAGTGAGTAATTACCATATATTATACAGAAGAGAAGATGGAGATGGCTTGGACACGTGTGCTGAATGTCACCTGGCGCACTGCCCAAGACAGCCTTATGCTGGACAGCAGATGGAAAAAGGAGACGTGGTCGCCCAAAAGAAACATGGAGATGAACAGTGGAGGAGATAAAAGAATGTGGCCTGACATGGAACACCATCACCAAATGGGTTGCAGACCGACAGTAGTGGCGCTCTCTTGTTGATGCCTTATGTGCCACCGGGCACGAAGAGGACTAAGTAAGTAACTATACATTATCAACATTAGTTTGTATTTAAAAATGTATGTACTGCCCACACACTCAACCAAAATACTAAAATACCCTAGCATACAATCTAGATACCCTTTGTAACCTTATATTGCACAAGTTTGTATTTGTGAAACAAAGATTCCAATTGCAATGTTACAAGAAATGTGCAACTAAATGTTTGGTTAATCTACTTGCACTGTAGTGAATTTGCAGCAGTAAGGTAAGTCATCCCCCAGGCATTACACCTTAGGAAGCCATGATGGCTTATATGGCCAGTGCTTAAACCTGGTTTCTGTAGTGCGAAGCAACTTAGAGTGCAGTTATACTGACTCTCCTGGACGGGACACTAGTCCATCGCAGGTACCTTCCAAACAGTGTTTGTACTCATTTGCAGCTGAGTAGACTGAGGCAAAGTAGGGTAAACGAAATTGCTTAAGCTTCGAAAACGAACCGTGTCCAGTGTGGGTCTTGAACTCACAACCCTCGAATTTAGAGTTCAACACCTTAACCACTAGGCCACGGCTGCCCCCCTTTTGCAGCAGTAATGTCACACAAAAATTAAGTAAATTGCTAAATATCAGGATGACCTGATGATCACAGTCCAACAAAATTATATATATATATATATATATATATATATATATATATATATATTATGCACATTTCACATGAAGTGTATAATTGATACCATAAGTACATTAGTGATCAATTTCATGTAGAACAATAATTTTGAGGAGACTGTGATTGTGAACAAAATATTTTCCAACGAGCTATATCTTAATGATTTATGGTCATAAAAACTCATAATGTATTTTTCTCAAGGGTAATAAGCATGAACTCATTGGCTTATCAATGCTAATGTATGCTCAAACTGATTGTTCTGCATGCATGTGTATAAAAATTTAAGATAATCTGGGATGACAAGGGCTTAACTTGAATTGTTATGTAATGACGCTATTTATTATATACATGAGATATGAATTGTGAGTGAAATAGTTGTTGCATATCAATGAAAAAATTACACATCGATATATCTTGTAATGCAAGTGTGTGTGTGTGTGTGTGTGTGTGTGTGTGCGCGCGCGCGCGAGCGTGTTACAAGGCAGTTGTGAACCTTTGTATTACAAAGGTAACTGATTTTTATTATAAAGGTAACTGATTTTGACCTTTGGTCTGATTTGTCCAAAATGAGTAAACCCCGATTTTTTTATATTTGGTCTTTAGAATGTCATTGTATCAACAAGCATCAAGCAAAATATTTTAATGGTGCAACTATAAGTTCCTAAGATACAGTAACTTGAAGTTAATGAACATTTAACAGAACTTAATCTATAGCTATTAGTCATTACCACTTTTTGTGAGAAACTTGTATACTATTTTATGTATTTTAATATGCTGTGAAGTGCCAAGAACCATTTAGGTTCAGGCGTTATACCAAATAAAATATATTATTATTATGATAGCATGAGTATTTCTACCAACTAACTTCAAATAGCTGCTTATCTCAAGAACTTACATGGGACCAAAATGTCCTCATTTTTTAGAAACATGTTTGGCATAACCAAATTTCACTACAGTTCCAACATGTGTAGTAAATTTCATTAAAATCAGAGGGGATAGAGAACGTGTTTGCCCTTTTTAGTTGATTTTTTATGGAATGATCAATTTATTCACAAGACGCTTAATGTGTAATCACAGTAACTGAACCTTGGTTGTCTTTTGTCATGTCATTGGCTAATAGCAATATGGCAGAAGTACTCAAATGTCAACTTTTTAATGTAGATATGAATGTCTAGTCATTTTCACAAATGTTGTGTTTCAAAATAGCTTTTAGGTGGTCTCCTTGTGACATATACACCTGTAAATAAAAAATAAATCTGCATAAACAACATTTGTCAATAATCACAAACAACACTTTACCTCCAAGACACCCCACGGACATGTACCACCTTAAACATCAGAGCTCTCAAGAACTATGAGCACACATGCTCCCTAGGAACCAATCCTGCAGGTTGGTTGGCTATGCCCACTACACACTTCATAACATTTGGAGACTGTCTCCCTCTGTCTATCAGACAATCTAACACCACTGCATCTTTCAAGACAACAATGAAAAACACCTTTTAAAAACTGCTTACGCTAATTCATTGAGGACATGCAGAGATAAAAAACAGTGTTGTAAAGCACTTTGAACAGACCAAAGGATTGAAACTGTGCTATAAAAGACTTTATTATCATTATGCCATTTGTTTATTATTTACGAAATTTATTGTGCCATTCATATATTTGACTAGAATAGATTCCATCAACTTACAGTCTCAAATATCAAAATTATTATAATTTAAAATTGGTCCATACACATCCATTTTCTCTTACCATAAATTTATTAATGCATTCGCCGATTTTTTAGATTTTAATTCAACTTTCAAGTCATATTTTGGTTAATCTACCATCCACGTAATAAATCATCAAAGTATTTCCAGAGATGACAAATTACATTAGTTTCAAGAACATTGTTATTATTGTGATTTAAAAAGGGAAGGCTTACCGATTCTGATTTGGTTAGTTATGTCAAGGTTTGAAGCCAACGGCAAAGCCAAAAGCGGACGTTTTCATTGACGGCAAATTATAGGCCTAGCGGCACTGCGCTTGCACAAAAAATATAGGATGTCGGTTGAATTAATATAATATAACTTTACGCAATAAAATTAATGTGAACTTACTTCATAATGTATCCGAGATAACAACGTGTGCATGTATTCCGCTGAAAATAACGGAAATACTATATTCACCGAGATGCAAAACTGATCTCATCACAAAAAGCCGCCATCTTGTGCATTTCCGTGAAGCATGTCGGGAAAGAGTAGAAATCATCTAGATTCATGTGTCTGCCGCCAGAGGTCGCTCATTTGCGCAAAGTGAAAACACAGTGGCGCCACATATTGATCAAATTCAAGATAAATTAACACGTAGCGCCACCATCTAAACGATTATATTATAAACGTATCTGACAAGGGTGACGGCGGGCGAGACATAAATGAAACATTGGTTGCCATCTGATATGCCGAGTATTTCCTTGTCTACGTGCCATCTGAAGATTGTTACGTTGGGTGGCTGATTGTCATTATCGGAAAATCATGTTATATACTTTATACAATATATGAGGTCAATGACGAAGCAGTTTATATAACATTTAATAAGTTATTTACAGTGGCGTCGGAAGTTGTTGAATAATTGGAGGGGACGACGTTTTGTTTTACGATAAGCACAAATGACTAAAGAAAGAAATATCAAGCTGAAACTAAAAATACCACATGACGTCATCAGAAGGAGAACAAAAGTAAGACATAATATATATATATATATATATATATATATATATATATATATATATATATATATATATATATATATATATATATATATATATATATATTATGTCCGCAAGACATTTCCACCTTTGTATGTTTTGGCTTCTCTTGTCCAGTGTGCTCCTGCATTATTTTTATTTGTACTATGCTCATCTCCACTGTGTTTGCAATATATATATATATATATATATATATATATATATATATATATATATATATATATATATATATATATATATATATATATATATATATATAGTATATGGGTTCATCCCAATCAGTAAATAATGAGGCACTATTGTTAAGCCAATGGTTGACCTCACTTATTATGGCTCAATGAAGCGCTAATGTTAAGCCAATGGGTGACCTTATTTATTATCGCTCTTGTTTTGCGCTGATAAGCCGCTAGGGACGCTCAAGGGGATATGTTTTTGATTGGTCAATGGTGACCCCGGCGTTGATTGGTTGAGCGCATGCACGTGACCTGTTTGCGCTGATACAATCGCGCAAGGGGTTTCCCTTTAGGATTTCCCTGAGGTTTGCGCTGATACAATCACCAGAGGGCGCTCTCGGGGTTTTCCTTTAGGATTTCCCTAGGGTTTGCGCTGATACAATCGCCAGAGGGCGCTTACTGGGTTTCAGGTGACCACGTGCAAGATGGACTTCCGTTTCCGGTTTCTTGCGCATGCACGGTGTGTGCTTCTATTCGGCCAGCTGTTGTATTGACCAATCGGTGAACATGTTTCATTCACTTCCGTTTCCTACTCCGAACCTCGCAACCGTACACCATCGAGGATTTGTAAATATCCTAAAGTTTACCCATAACTCCTACAATTCACCCATCACTCCTACAGTTTACCCATAACTACTATAGTTTACCTATAACTCTTACAGTTTATCCATACCTCCTACAGTTTACCCAAAACTCCGACAGTTTATCCATAATTCTTACAATTTACCCATACCTTCTATAGTTTACCCATAATTTCTACAGTTTACCCATAATTCCTACAGTTTATCTGTAACTCCTAGTAGTAGTAGTAGTAGTAGTAGTAGTAGTAGTAGTAGTAGTAGTAGTAGTAGTAGTAGTAGTAGTAGTAGCAGCAGTAGTAGTAGTAGTAGTAGTAGTAGTAGTAGTAGTTGTTGTTGTTGTAAGTACTAGTTGTAGTAGTTGTAGTAGTAGTAGTTGTTGTTGTCATAGTAGTATTAGTAGTATTGGAGACAACAAGACACTGTCACACACAAATTCTCTTATAGTTTACCCATAACTCCTACAGTTTACTCAAGATTCATTACACACAACTTCAAACAACTTCACACACCTTCGCACAACTTCACACAACTTCACACAACTTCGCACAATGTTGAAAGTTTGTAATTTGGAAGTTTGTGAGTTGGAAATTTGCAAGTTGGAAGTTTGTACTTTGGAAATTTGCAAATTGAAAGTTTATGCGAAGTTTATGATTTGAAAGTTCGTTAGTTAGAAGTTTGCATGTTGAAAGTTTCCAAGTTGGAAGTTTGCGAGTTGGAAGTTTGCAAATTGGAAGTTTTGCATATTGAAAGTTTGCACGTTGGAAGTTTGTGAGTTGGAATTTGCGAGTTGGAAGTTTGCATATTGAAAGTTTGCAAGTTAGAAGTTTGTGAGTTGGAAGTCTGCAAGTTGGAAGTTGGTGCTTTGGAAGTTTGCAAATTGGAAGTTTGTGAGTTGAAAATTTGCAAATTGGAAGTCTGCATGTTGGAAGTTGATGATTTGAAAGTTTGTCAATTAGAAGTTTGCATGTTGAAAGTTTGCAAGTTAGAAGTTTGCATGTTGAATGTTTGCAAGTTGGAAGTTTATGAGTTGGAAGTTTGCAAGTTGGAAGTTTGTCTTTTGGAAGTTTGCAAATTGGAAGTTTATGATTTGAAAGTTTATCATTTAGAAGTTTGCATATTGAAAATGTGCAAGTTCGAAGGTTGCGAGTTGGAATTTTGCATGTTGAAAGTTTGCAAGTTGGAAGATTATGAGTTGGAAGTTGCGAATTGTAAGTTTGTGTTTCAATATACAAAACTTTCAATTTGCAAACTTTCAACTCATAAACTTGGAAACTTCCAAAGCGCAAACTTTCAACTAACAGACTTCCAACTCATACACTTTCAACATGCAGACTTCCAACTCGCAACTTTCAACTCATAAACCTCTAATTTGCAAATTTCCAGCATGCGTGTGCGTTTGCGTTACCGTTTGCATTTGCGTGTGAGTAGGAGTTATTGGTAAACTTTAGGAGTGATGGGTAAACTGTAGGAGGTATGGGTAAATTGTAGGAATTATGGGTAAAACAAGAAAGTCACGGGTAAACTGTAGGAGTTATGGGTAAATTGTAGGAATTGTGGGTAAACTCTAGGAGTTATGGGTGAACTGTAGGAAAAATGGGTAAAGTGTAAGAGAGCAATATTTTAAAATATAGACATATAAGGAAAACATGCTGATGGTGCACTTTCCGTGACATTGAATCTAAAGCGATGCCCACTGTCGGAGTTCAACGCTAGCGGCGAATGAACAATGATATTTTTTTTTATCCTTGACTTTCTACTATTTTATATTGTCGTTATGAACAATGATATTTTTTTATCCTTGACTTTCTACTATTTTATATTGTCGTTATATGTCAATATTAAAAAATAACGTACCCATATTTAATTTTATTACAATGCTTCACTACGATATCCCGTGTCGTTATTTTAAAATATTTAATACAATTTGTTCGTGCTCTTATTCGATAGGAGGGTGTCGCGTCGATTTCTGAACACGCGGACAAAAGAAACACGACCCCACATTTTCACCCTGCTAGCAGACCGAGACCTAACGGTCGAATGTCCTTGCATGCAGCTAGAAAAACGCAGCTGCATGTCCTTATTTGGCATTGTTCTGTGTGCTGCTTACGTCAGCTCCCGTCCGCGAGTTCTGTATACGGCTTGCTTCAGCTGCATGTCCTTATTTGGTATTGTTCTGTGTGCGGCTTACGTCAGCTCCCGTCCGCAATGACAAATATGGAAGCGTGTGACCTCGTTCGATAAACAAGGCGCGTCACGATGCTAATTTTCACACAGAAGGATTAAGAAAACAAATAAAACTTATGTAACCGTAACGTCCTCCTAAACGCGCGTTAGAACAACTATTCGTCCGTAAATCTAGTTCAGGGGAACTGCAAAATACGCATTCACCTTTTATATTTATAAGCAAACGCATAGAACTTACTGAAACCACATTATCGACTGCAACGACATGGCCATGGTTATATACAAATCGTCAACGTTGTACGGTTGGGAGGTTCGGAGTAGGTGGAATAGGGGGTGCTATCGCAACCGGAAACGGAAGCAAATGCAACATGGTCACTGATTGGTTGAAGAAACCGGAACCTGAAGTGAATGCAACATGATCACCGATTGGTCAATACAACAGTTGGCCAAATAGAAGCACACACCGTGCATGCGCAAGAAACCCGAAACGGAAGCCCATCGTGCGCATAAGCGCCCTCTGGCGATTGTATCAGCGCAAACCCTAGGGAAATCCTAAAGGGAAACCCATTGAGCGCCCTCTGGTGACTGTATCAGCGCAAACCTCAGTGAAATCCTAAAGGGAAACCCCGTGAGCGCCGCAAACATGTCACGTGCATGCGCTCAACCAATCAGCGCCGGGGTCACCATTGACCAATCAAAAACAGCTCCCCGTGAGCGCCCCTGGCGGCTTATCAGCGCAAAATAAGTGAGGTCACCCATTGGCTTAACAATAGCGCCCCATTGAGCGATAATAAGTGAGGTCACCCATTGGCGTAACAATAGTGCCTCATTATTTACTGATTGAGGTGGACCACATACTACTGAGGGCTACATCCTGGAGTGGATGGATAAGCCCTAGGTAAAACACATACTCTAACACATTGACCGCCCAAATGTGTTTAAATGAACCTGAAGGTTGTTGTGCAGGCCTGGTACGTGAGACGTTTGTTCTACTCAGAAGACGAAAGCTTGGTGGGCAGGCCTGGTGCGACGTAGATTCTACTCAGAAGACGGAAGAATGGTGGGCAGGCTTGGTGCGACTTTGGTTCTACTCAGAAGTCGGAATTAAGCTACGTTGTTGGGGAGGCCTCCTGCAACGTTTGTTCTAATCAGAAATCGGAATTAAGTTTGTTGGGCAGGCCTGGTGCAACGTTTGTTCTAATCAGGAATCGGAATTAAGGTTGTTGGGCAGGCCTGGTGCAACGTTTGTTCTACTCAGAACACGGAAGGTTGGTGGGCAGGCCTGGCGAGACGTTGGTTCTACTCAGAAGTCGGAAGGTTGTTGGGCAGGCCTGGTGCGACGTTTGTTCTATTCAGAAGACGGAAGGTTGGTGGGCAGGCCTGGAACGTGCGACGTTGGCTTTACTCAGAAGACTGAAGGTTCTTGGGCATGCAGGCCTGTTGCGACGTTTTTTTCCACTTTTGATCGTTTGATTACTAACCTGCAATTATCGTTTTTATGGCTTATGAAGCTTAGAATTAGGTGGCGTCCCAGTTTTATTATGGGTCGAGATACAATATAATATATATTATGTGCAAAGTTGATACACAATCAGTGTAGTGGTTTCAACGAGAATTAAAGCTGTGTAACATAGCATTACAAGAAATTATCATGCCATGGGTTGTCCGTGGTCGAGAGGGTTGCTACTGGGTATATGTGATCAGTTTGTGAGGCATGACCAGCACGTACTGAAGTGGAAAAAACCCCACCTAATTGACATGACGATCGAATATACATGCATGGCGGCTGTGTTGGAAGGGTGGGTCCGACGAATGCTCCTTGTATATATAGATATGTGCAATAACAACAAAATCCCGGGAAGTATCGCAAATAAAGCAGTGCTTTAAAATGTCATAGTGCAACTAATTCTGCTAAAGACCACCTGCAGTGAAATTGCAATAATGACATTCAACTGGCCAGCAATACCAAATTCATGTAACAAAATATTAGCAGCTTCCATGAAGTTAATTAGCCACCACAACCAGATTAATGGTAGCTATCTGGCATCGCTACAGTGCAGTCCGCGAAATCTAGGTCAAGCAGCCCGTGACGTCAGAACAGGCAGAAACTGCTGGGCCTATTGCGCGTGCAGCCGTATTGTGCGCCATTGTTTACATTCCTTTAACGAAGTGGCTATTCGCCCAACCATCGTGCGAATAAGGCGTACGATCTATCTTATCTGCCCAACCGTTGTGCAGACAACACCGCATCATTTATTATTCGCCCAACCACTAACGTCAAATCAGGTGCTTGCACTTTCACATCCGGTATTTTAAGAGCGTCTTAGCCGAATTGCGGAACGGCGCCGAATATGATTATTATACTGATTTATTCGTAGTAATAGTAGGGCAGTTCAAAATGCGAAAAAAAGATTGTATCAACTGCTAAAGCGTATTCATCAAAAATCGTGTATACATTCATCGAGCTAACGTGCAAGCACTATGGCAAACCACGATTGGCTAGCAAGGGACACCGTCCAAACCAAAGGTACATGTCATAAGCGCACTCACTGATAAAAAGACGTAGTATGGTGTGATTGGGCGAAAAGCCTTCGCATAAAAAATAGTTAATATTTCCCAGCTAATGCCGGGCGTTATCAGCTATTTAGCTTGATAGAAAAACGGCTGGCGAACATTAACATTGAGTTCTTGCTGAACATAGACATGTACTATTAATCTGTCAAAAAATCATGAATGACAGGGAGATCGAAGGACAATTAATGGTTAAAAAAAAATTGTTTTTAATTTCTTACAGCGATTTTCAAAATTTATAAGCTCATCGTTGAATTAGTTTCATGAGCGTATTCAATGGTATTTTTTATTGGTTATCAGGAAACCCCAACAGTTACTTAACTTAATTGCTGTATTCCTATGCCTTTTGAATTATATATATGTATTATTTATGTATTAGAATACTTTTAAAAGACTCAAACATGTTTTTGACTTTTGGTCTATACGATGTTGACGACTTACATCATCTCATCAACAACAACAAATTTTGCTATCTCCCAGACAGGATGCCGGTCCATTCTGAAAGCATCGGTCAACAAGAAGAAAGACAAGTTAGTGGTCTTTGAATTTGAGGAAAAGCTACATTACCCCGAGGTAAACATAAATGTTCCATGTCATAACACACTCATCTGAAAGCATTCTCTCATTTAATGTGTTTGTTGGTGGGCTGGATCTAGACGCTGTCTGTCTTTCTATCTGTCTGAATGTCTCTCTCTCTCTCTCTCTCTCTCTCTCTCTCTCTCCCTTTCTCTCTCTCTCTTTCTCTCTAAGTTTATGCACTCAAGTACACAATAAGTTCTTTGAATATGTTATCAATTATCTTTCAGAATCGACGACTACATGCCAGTAGCTCAAAGGTTGTTGAGACCCTTCTGAATCTGAATGTATATGCATGGAGGATACGCGATCATATGTGCGGTATGACGGGGAAAAATTAACAGCAAATGATATCCACAATGCCAGGCAGAGAGCAAGAGGGATGAATGACTCACAAGAAGAACAGCTTCTTCGGATGTTAGAAGAACTCGTAGAAAACGAACCCGAAGCAGCTGTACAGTTGTATAGCTGTTGTACAGTTGTTTTGCAGTTGTACAGCTGTTGTACAGTTGTTGTACAGTTATACAGCTGTTCACAAATACTGATGGTGAGGCGACCGTCATCTACCTGCAGACCACGGAGATGAAACATGCAGTGGAAGATCCAGAACTCATGATGTTAGATGCAACATATGCAACCAACAACAGGAAAATACCACTTTTATCCGTAATGGTTGTGAATGGACACGGCACAGGACAAGTGGTGGCACAAGCACTAGTATGCAATGAGAAAAGGGAAACCATTCTAACATTCTTGGATGTATACCGAGAAAATAATCCTGCCGCCAAATCAGCAAAATTTTTCCTGATAGACAAGGACTTCAATGAGTTCATCCATATCCGGAAACTGTGGCCAGATGCTGCCGTTATGTATTGTCTACGTCATGTGATGCAGACATTTAAGAAGAAAGTGCACACTCTGCATATGCAACCAGAAAATAAAAAAGCCTATTGCAAACTCTAGTGAAGATCATACATTCATAAAGTGAAGATGACTATGACCAATTAGTTGACCGAATGAAGGTTGTTGCACCCACAGAGTTCATGGCATATTACAAAGAAAACTGGGGGAACTGTGCAAACATGTGGGTTGATTTCCACCGCAAAAAAACTCGGTCATCTTGGAAACAAAACAAAGAATTGGTTGGAAAGTTACCACCAGAAGATCAAGGCTCACTTACAACCCAGCATGACAGTGGCAGAGTGCATCACCCAGTTGATGAAGTTGCACCATGGCAAGAGATTAGAAATTGACCATTCCGCATTTCTGGATCGTGCTACGGTCAGGTACTGCCATGGTGATCAGTCAAGGATGAATGCCGTCATTCAGCAGTTGGCAACACCTTGTGCTGCTGATTTAATGTTTAAGCCGCTGACAGTGGCAAAGGGGCTAAAATGCGACGTAGTCGAAGAGGAGGATATGGTTGTGCACATGAAGATCAACAGAAAGGAAGGAGGGCAACATAGCTATGACATCTGCTACAATCCACAGAATGTTAATTGCACATGCGAATTCTTCATCACACAGGGCTTGCCATGTCGACATCTCTTTTTCCTGGATATAAAGAGGGGTGGGGTCATATTTGAAGAGTCATGGGTATTGAAGCGCTGGTTGAAGGCCCACCGACGTGCACAACCACAGGTGTTCTGCAACGGTAACATCGAAACCCTTAGAAAAGTGACTGAGAGAAAAACCCTGTCTCCACAAGAGAAGTTCCTGTAGATGCATCGTGTACTGAAGAAAATTACTGACTGGGCTTTCTTTATATTTCACCCTTTTCACTGGTAAATGCTTTGTGACTGTAACCTTTTTTACAGTATATGTCTATATGCACAGCATTTATTTGTTATATCCAAAATTCGTTATATCTGAAATTGACCACCAACTCGGTCATAGGGGAAGGTCGGGTAAAGTGGGCCCCTTAAGCGCAGATTGATCTACATTTGACATTTTTGTACAAAAAAGTTAGTTTGTGTTACACTACCAAGCTAAATATCTTAACCACGTGTATGCATAATATTGCTACTCTATCTTAATAAATATTGTAAGTCAGAAGTGTTTTAAAAGACACCCATTTCTTTATTGAACAAAACATGGCAGCCAAAGTGGGGCCCCCCCGCAAAGATGTGCGATGCCAGTTAATCATCTACGAAAATTTCGCACATAGAACCACCACGCTCATACCAGGCTCACTCACGGTGTGTTCTTTCGCCACACTCCCACATTGCACCCAGCTTTCGCCTCTTCTGCTGCTGGAATATAATCCCGAACAGTATAGATAATGCGTAATGCCGCTGTCTTGCTTTCTTCGATGTTTTATCAGCTTTCGAGTGCCCTCTCTTATTTGAACTGCATGACTTTAGTAGTGGGCAGGTTACCAGGTTACATTTGGCTTCCAGTGCGGTCTTGTATCGACTGGCCGTACTGACTCAGGTCTTCCCTCTCTTTGTTGCTTTCTGCACTGTAAGCCTTTACTGCATATAAGTAGTAGGTGACTAATTCTCAATCCTAAATTCCGTATCCTATGTGTCTGAACCACTTCCGGTTGCGCGCGCAGCACACCAGAGCGCCCCCTAGCGGCTGTAGGAGCGCCCCTGGCGAATGGAGATAACCCTATGTGTAACCCCAACCTATTGACGTCTCAGTTTATGTCGTCTGCGGTGAACCCTGACCCCTGACCCGGAGAGGCGCGCGTGCTAACAGGGTCATTAAAAACTGAGATCAAAGAGTCTGTTAACAGTGGCCATTAACAGGGTCATTAAGAACTGAGATCAAAGGACCTAACAAGGAGACGAGAAACGAACAAAACACGGTATCGTACGAGTGCACCAGCTGACGTAAGCCGCACCAGACGCGTCGTGGAAAGTGCACCATCAGCATAGTTTCGTTATATGTCAGTATTTTAAAATAATGCGCTCTTACACTTTACCCATAACTTCTACAGCTTACCCATAATTCCTACAATGTACCCATAATTCCCCTATTCAATAAGAGTACAAGCAAATTTTATTAAATATTTGAAAATAATGACACATTATTGTCCACAAACGTTAGACAGAGGACTCTAAAGTCTCTTGCCATACCGACGTACAGCTGACGTTTGCTATAAACGAGTCAGGACATGCAGCTGACGTAAGCCGCACACAGAACAATACCAAATAAGGACATGCAGCTGACGTAAGCCGCACCAGACGCCTCGCGGAAAGTGCACCATCACCATATTTTCGTTATATGTCAATATTTAAAAATAATGCGCTCTTACACTTTACCCATAACTCCTACAGTTTACCCATAATTCCTACAATTTACCCATAATTCCAACAATTTACCGATTCCTCCTACAGTTTACCCATCACTCCTAAAGTTTACCCATAACTACTACAGTTTATCCGTAACTCCTACAGTTTAGCCGTAACTCCTACAGTATAACCATGACGCGACACCCTCCTATCAAATAAGAGTACGAGCACATTTTATTAAACATTTAAAAATAATGACATAGGATATCATAGTAATGCATTGTAAAATAATTAAATATGGGTACATTATTTTAAAATATTGACATATAGCGAAAATATAAAATAGCAGAATAGGTCAAGGAACAAAAATGTCATTGTTCGTTCTACGGCGGCGTCGAAGTCCGGCAGCAGGCATCGCTTTAGACGCACACGCGAAAGGAAACGCACACGCACGCGCACACGCACACGCGCACGCGCACAAAAAAAACACACACACACTCTCTCTCTCTCTCACACACACACACACGCACGCACACACACACACACACTCTCTCTCTCTCACACACACACACGCACGCACACACAAACACACACACACACACACACACACACACACACACACACACACACACACACACACACACACACACACACATGATGCTTGCTTATATAACACTGTTGTTTCAATAAAGCACACATATGTAGTGTAGCGTGTTAGTTCCTTCACCTATCTATACAAAAACTGGACTTTAGTTTCATATGGATAGTGTTACTCACATACCCCTTATATTCTGATTGACCAGGCGAGGCAAACTATTACCAACATTAAGATACTGTCCTCTGTATCTCCTACCTATCCTGGCTCCTGATATATTGCGTCCATCATACAGTCCTCTGTCTCTTCTACCTCCAGCCACATCCTGGCTCTTTACACATTGCCTCCACCATACAGTCTTCTGTCTCTCATACTTCCAACCACATCCTGGCTCCTTACACACTGCCTCCACCATACAGTCCCCTGTCTCTCCTACCTCCAGCCACATCCTGGCTCCTGATACATTTCGTCCAGCATACATTCCTCTGTCTTTCCTACCTCCAGCCACACCCTTGCTCCTTACGCATTACCTCCACCATACTCTCCTCTGTTGGTCCTACCTCCAGCCACATCCTGGCTCCTTACACACTGCCTCCGCCACACTGTCCTCTTTCTCTCCTACCTCCAGCCACATCCTGGCTACTGATACATTGCTTCCATCATACAGTCCTCTGTGTTTCCTACCTCCAACCACATCCTGGCTCCTGACACATTGCGTCCATCTTACAATCCTTTGTGTTTCCTACCTCCAGCCCAATCCTGGCTCGTGATACAATGCGTCCGTCATACAGTCCTCTGTCTTTCCTACCTCCAGCCTCATCCTGGCTCTTGATACATTGTATCCACCAAACTGTCCTCTGTCTTTCCTACGTCCAGCCACACCCTTGCTCCTTACACATTGCCTCCACCACACTGTCCTCTGTTGCTCCTACTTCCCGCCACATCCTGGCTCCTGATTCATTGCGTCCATCATACAGTCCTTTGTCTTTCCTACCTCCAGCCACACCCTTGCTCCTTATACACTGCCTCCACCACACTGTCCTCTGTTGCTCCTACTTCCCGCCACATCCTGGCTCCTGATTCATTGCGTCCATAATACAGTCCTTTGTCTTTCATACCTCCAGCCACACCCTTGCTCCTTACACACTGCCTCCACCACAATGTCATCTGCTGCTCCTGCCTCCTGCCACATCCTGGCTCCTGATACATTGCATACATCATACAAGACTCTGTCTCTCCTACCTCCAACCACATCCCGGCTACTTACACACTGCCTCCGCCATACAGTCCTCCGTCTCTCCTACCTCCAGCCACATCCCTGCTCCGTACACATTGCCTCCGCCGTACAGTCTCTGTCTCTACCACCTCCAGCCACATTCTGGCGCATTACACATTGCCTCCACCATAAAATCCTCTGTCTCTCCTACCTCCAGCCACATCCTGTCTCCCGATACATTGCGTCCACCATACTATCCTCTGTCTCTCCTACATACAGCCACATCATTGCTCCTGATACATTGCCCCGCCATTCAGTCTTCTGTCTCTCCTACCTCCAACCACATCTTGGCTCCTTACACACTACCTCCACCACACAGTCCTCTCTCTCTGCCCTACCTCCAGCCACATCCTGGTTCTTTAAACACTGCCTCCGCCACATTGTGGCTCTTGACACATTGCGTCCACCATAATGTCATCTGCCTCTGCTACCTCCAACCGCATCCTGACTCCTGGTACGTTGCGTCCACCATACTATACTGTCCTTTGTCTCTCCTACCTCCAGCCACATCCTGGCTCCTGTACATAAATGTATACTGAGACGATGAGAAACAGCAAGATAGCTTCTTGAGAGTGTCATAAAATAAATAAATGTACAGTCTGTATCTCCAGCACACAGCTGTAAGATATAGTCACTACAACTCCAGTACACAATTAGAATACACAGTTACTGCTAGAATACATGGCCAGTGCAACCTCAGTACACATCTAGAATATATAGTCACTACACACTCTGCACACAGCTAAAATACAAAATAGTCACAGTATGTCCAGTACATAGCTATAATGCACGGGGAACCGGGGTCACCAATAAACAGCCATAGGCGTAAATCATAGTTGATCGTCTATTGGCGCAGCGGATTTTGTTTCATTTAGACCTATAGGTTTGCCTGTTGCAACGAAGAAAATGCGGTGGGTCTGAAAATGTCCATACGAAAGGACAATATTAAACATCTATCATATGCCATTTATTGCAATATTAACTAAAAGAATTATAGTAATGCAAATGTTTAATAAAAAAGGCGTATCTTTGCACACAAAGAGACTAACGCATATTATACTAAAAAAGTGTTACACGCATTCTCTATATTACTCAGCACATCCTTTGCTAAGGAAACTGTGTTTAATAGTTTCTCATCCATCCCCTTCTTCCCATAGAGGTTCTGAATGATATAATAAAAGTAGTTAGATTTCATATTACAGAAAGTCGTGGCATCAAATTTGAACTGAGACAAGGTGTAACTGAAACTTTTAGACATATATGAATCAATACCGTGAAGGGCTAGATCACCCTCTCAAGAGAGTCTATCCAAACCGTTGTTGCATTATAAACTACTCTGTATAAAGCGCACCATTCGATTCATGATCTGAATTTGAATCGACATTCTGCTAAAAGTAGTAGTACCATGTAACAACAGTGAGTGCAAACTGGTAGATTAAAACGTTCCCTGATACCTTTGAGCCATGTAATTTAAAAAGCATCATAGAAATACATACACCGTAGTAGGAAGAACAATATGACATAACTAATTGACGTTGTGTACTTATATTACAAATCCCAAAAATGTAAATGTAGTGATTAGCAAATCCACCTTTCATGCCATAGTTCTGAATTCAAGACGCAAACCGGACACAATACATTTGGTTTATAACCCTGGCTCTCAACATTGTGGACTGTGTATCCCTCGTAACTCGGAGATCACGTTAATGTCGGTCCCGTCTTAATTCGGGACGTTAAACAACCACTGAGGTCAGCTTGGCGAAACAGTTCTGAAAAAGCTAACGAGTTGAATAAGACCTCAAAAGACCACAACATTCTAACAACAATATAATTATGCAGTCAATAGTCAGTTAATAGAACGTTGCCGGGTGCTGGATACAACTAGATATTATAAACTCTGTTTATGTCAGCTGTGTTTTAATAACAATTGTTCATCAGTAGATCTGTTAATCATTATATATCAAGCTCCAGTACTCGTTGCCTTTTCCATTCTGATAATATTAGCACACCTGATTTGAGTCACGTTGATTATTGACACAGTATGTGAGAACATTTTCCTGTTTCCAAATCAATCTCTATACCGTAGTTCATGCTCATCACGGTGAGCCCAGAAAGCCGATCTTTCCAATCCTGTTGCCTAGGTAGGTTTTGACCCGTCGCAGGCAGGGAAATGAATGCTCTGCGTCACAACTTCCAAACAGGAAGAGCGAAACCGATCCTTAACAGGGTGCGGATGTTCGGGAAGATGTCTTCATCTGCGTGCTCGAGACCTTCAGTCAGGTTAGGCGAGGACGATGACTGTGTAGGCTCTGTGATTCTCAAATAGCGCTGTCATTCCTTCAGCTCAGCTCGCAGCGAAGAGACGTTTGGCAGGTCTGACTCCAAGAACATCAATCCATCCACAACATGTTGTACATTTCCCGTCTCTTTAATGATACCGGGGAGTGGAGCAAGAATCTCTATACTCTTCCTGCTTTCTGGGTTAAATCGATTGTGGAATTCGGCAGACAGGTGGTCACAAAATGGGATTGCCAGATTGTGCAGGTAGTTCTCCCGTGGGATGTGTTGGGGACACTGGCTCTTTGCATCTGTCGGGACGATCGGGGTGTCCTTGGTGCTGAGGTGGATGTACCAAGAAGTGTGACTAAACGTGTAACATTTTTATACCATACACTGCTTTCCTCTTCTATCTATTTTTTCTCACCGTCACCATTCTTTCCCTGGTTTGGTCGACCATACTGTATGCTTGATATAACTCTAAGTCCCTCTTTTTAAACTTGGAGGCCATGAGCCTGACATTCTCCAAAACATTCTTGGTGATGATGAATGCGATGATGGTATGTGACGAAGTGAGTTAGCAGCCCTTGTGCCTTCATCGTGGTCTCCTCATTCCAACTGCCTGTCTATGCAACCTCCTCGTAGATGTCATGATATTCAGACGGATTAAGTACGGCATCCAGATATTCACACAAGAACTCATACATGTCATAAAACGTGTCGTAGCATGTGTGACGTTCCACTCATCTGGCCTTGCACATTCCGACAAGTTTCTTATTCCTCATATCTGGTGCCAAATATTTTAGGATTCGTTCCTGGAATCGTTGTCGTTTGGGGGACAGATCTAAAAAAGGAATACTGTATTAAGGATGTCGACCGTATTCCGGATGGCAGGTAGTCTACAGGCATTGGCGATGCTCACATTGAGAACATGGCTGCTGCAGTGTACATACAAAGCTTTAACCTCGCCTGCACGCCAACCTTATCCGATGACATACACTGCGCACCATTATAGCCCCTGGTTTTACTGATGTCGATGTTATGATCTTTCAGACACTCTATGACTGCATGAGCTATAGCTTCCACCGCTGCCCTCTCAAGATATATATAATTAAAATTCTTTGACTTTACAGCCAACCAGCATCATCAAGCACACTGACATAATCTCCTGTTTACCATGTGGATATGTGACCTCATCTGCCATGATGGAAAAGAAGGCATTTTCGCCTTCAAGGCTTCGTGTATTTTCTTTTCTAACATATCCGGCTTCTACATCAATCACTTTATTGTGGATGATTCTTGGTGTATACTGCGCATTCTTCCTTCCGGTCTCAAGATGTTCTCGGAGTGTGTCGTCGCGTTTGGCCACCATCTCCAGAATTGCCAAGAAGTTTCCCTTGTTGGACGATGGACTTGTCCGATCATCCCTGTGGCCTCAAAGTGGCAAGTTTGTTTTCCACAAAATGCAACTGTTTCTCCAATGCTCTCCAGGGCGTCAACGTTTTTCTTGTATATCTTCTGATCGGACTGGCTCAATTAATTAATGAATTAATTAATTAAGTTCATGGGGCATGTTTTCCTTGGATAAATATAGCATAAGGCTGGCTTAAATGAAATATTTAGTAGGGGCTATTGCCATAACACCAACCAGACAGCATACAGTCTTGAACTACGACCAATAGACATTAAGAAGTACATAACTCCTCTTGGTTTTATGTTAAAATGATCTAGTTAACAGCGAAATGTGATTTTAAAACGTGTATTACTTGTTATAATGATTAAGATATTCAAATACATTGATAATACGATAGGATACTTAGTTTTTAACTGTAAAAATGCCTATTGTTATCTTGAAAGTCCGGTCCGAAGAACTGATGCAAACGATTTTCACTAAACGACCAGTGCGTCTGTTGGGCGCATTTGCTGGATCTGCACAACCTGCAGATTTTCGAGTATCCGAGGATTGCGCAACGTAATCGAGCGCAATATCCAGAAACTGCGCCCAACACGTCTATGAGCGCCAAACATTCCCATAGTACGTTCATTCTTTCGCGGGAAGATGTGGTCAAACATGAGGTGGGCGTGTGTGTTTACACGTGCTTGCGGTGTGCGCGTGCAGTGAATCTATGAACGACGTCACCGATAATGCTAAGAATAACTTTAGGGATCCACTGGACGCCATGTATATCGCCTGCGCTAGATCAGTGTCTGAAAACTTCGGACTGCTACTAAGGAATTCGTACGTAGTAAGCTACAAATTTGACCTTGTGTTGTTTCTTGGCAATGTCTTTGTCCGCCGTTAACATGCAACTGCAATAGATTTTTGGTACTCAAAAAGGGGGGGGGTCCGGACCCCCCTCTGGATCCGCCTATGTGTACTCTTTATTGACGATCACCAATATCTATTCACCACAAGGCATCACAATGGCGACGAGGATGGGATCATCCAGTACAATCTGATCCATAGACATTCAATGTTGCATTGTTGGTGAATAAAGCAAATGTGGTTGTTGCTGTGCGAAATGTTGCAGTGAGCGATAATAAAGAACTATTGGATACTTACGATGGCTTTACCTACCTTTCCGGAGTTTGATCTTCAACCAAGGGAGACCGTTCCTACTCGATTCGACAAGTACCAGAAGCGACTTAATAACCTGTTCGCTGCGATGGGAGTAGAGGAGGCGACCCGGAAAAAGGCCATGCTGCTTCACTGCGTCGGCGAAAAAGTCGGTGACATATTCGATACACTAAACATACAAACGTCTGAATCGGACACTAATTTATATCAAACGGCAGTCAAAGCTCTCGCTGACTATTTTGAACTACAGAAATGCGTAGATTATCACGTCTACCACTTTCGAAAAGAAATGCAAAAGTCTCACGAAAAAGTAACCGAACTTTACACCAGGCTGCAGCTAATTGCTCGGAAGTGTTAATTCAGTGACTCAGATCTTGAGATAAAACGTCAACTCATTCAAGGAACCATATCAGCAAGGCCCAGACGAAAAGCGATCGAACAAAGCTTGACACTAGATCAGATTCTCAAGAATGCACGAGCAATGGAGGCTGCAGAAGAACAGACAATCCAAATCGAAAAAGAGCAATCAAATGCTGTTCAATACCGCGTTCACACCAAATCACATTACCCAAAACCGGTATCTGAAGGTAAACGTAGCTCCCAGTGTGGTTTGTGTGGTGGATCGTACCCGCACAAAGGACAGTGTACAACGAAAGGAAGACGTTGTCTGACCTGTGACAAGCTCAACCACTTTGCAAAAATGTGCAGAAGCAGAGCAGTCTCCAATGAAAAACCGGCTCAAAAGAAAAGCTATCGACGTCCGAAGCAAAGAGCCAGAGCATTCACTACCGAAGGCGCAGAGTAGCAATCTGAGGAATCTGGCGCTTATGAAGAACAGTACACGTTTCATGTCGGTTCCGTCTGCAGAAATTCAGTACTGAGCGACAAACTTCTGTTCAAAATAAAGATCGCGAACACGCCAATCTGTATCATGGCGGACTCTGGTGCTACTGTCAATATAATCAACGAGAAAGACTATCTGAGCATAACACCGAGACCAACTCTGTTGCCATCTACAACAGAAGTGTACCCATACATGAGAGTGACGTCACCAGCAATGAAGAGAAAAGCCTATGTGGCCAAGGGGCCAAGTCGATCGCTTTTCAGTTGGAAAATGTCGCAAAGGCTGAAACTAATCCAAGTTGCAAACACTGTCGAAGGAACAACAATACCAGAACTCTTGCACAAGTTTTCTGAAGTCACTACTGGCATGGGCGAATACAAGGGTGAACCTGTAAGATTCACATCGACGAATCCATAAAACCAGTTGCCCAACCACACCGACGCATACCGTTTCATGTCAGGAAACAAGTTGAGGAGAAGCTAGACCAACTCCAGAAAGATGACATCATAGAGCGGGCAAAAGGTCCGACCCCATGGGTGTCACCAATCGTGGTCGTTCCTAAACCGCATAATGCCAACGAGATCCGCATATGTGTTGAAATGAGATCTCTGATTAAAGCGATAATTCGCGAGCGTCACATCATACCGACGACTGATGACATCATCGCTGACCTGAATGGATGTAAAGTGTTCAGTAAGATTGACCTTAACCAGGGTTATCATCAGCTTCCGCTCCATCCCAATTCGAGACAGCTGACTACATTCTCAACTCATGTCGATCTATATCTTTACAAACGGCTGAACTTTGGTTTGTCATGCGCAGCCGAGATATTCCAGAGAAAGGTTGGTGATGCAATCAGAGGAATTCCAGGCGTTCGTAACATCAGTGATGATACCTACATCGGCGGCATAGATGAGGCGCAACATGATGACAGACTGATCAAAGTCTTACAGCATTTGAAAGAAAACCAGCTGACGGTGAACGTTCCGAAATGCTTGATCCATGTCCCGAGTATACTATTCTTTGGGCATGTCTTTAGTGGAGAAGGAGTGTCACCAAATCGCAAGAATGTCGAGGCACTGAGAGGTGTAAACGCTCCAAACAATTTGAGTGAAGTTCGAAGCTTACTCAGCTCTGCTGCATTTTGCTCACGATTCATCAAGGACTTGCCACAATCACGCGTCCATTGAGAAAGATCACGTGCGATGGAGTACCATGGGAATGAGGTAAAATTTAACAACAATCGTTTGAAAGACTCAAACCAGCGCTGTCTACCAAAACAACGCTGGTATACTTTGACTTTGATAAACCGACAACGATCTTCGTAGACGCTAGCCCTATCGGTCTAGGGGAAGTTCTGACCCAAGAGAATGCTATATTGAAGGAAGTCACACCACTCTACTTTGCAAGTCGACCACTGACTCCTACAGAATGGAGATATCCACAAATCGACGGAGAAGCGTTAGCAATCAGCTGGGCTATCAAGCGGTTTCATCTGTACGCATATAGAAAAGAGTTCAAGGTTGTGACAGGTCACAAACCATTAGTGACCTTGTTCAACAACCCATCATCAAAACCGACCGCGAGAATTGAACGATGGCTCATGAACCTGCTATGCTACAACTTCACAGTCACATATCAACTTGGAAAATCCAACCCAGCAGACTACGCAACGAGACATCCTGTTGACGTTGCAACCTTGGATGAATACGACGAGACCGCTGAAACTGAACATTACGTGGCATGCATCGCGCGTAATGCAGTACCAAAGGCAATGACACTGAAAGAAGTTGAACTCGCTACTTCTCAAGACCGTGTGCTACAAGCAGTCATGGCATGCATCTTGTCTGGCAGATGGCACCAAACACCATCAAAGGTATCCCTCGCTGAGCTGTTTAGATGCGAAAATGTTAAGGACTAAGCTGACCTGTGCAGACACCGTGTTGCTGAAATCAAATCGAATCGTCGTCCCTGCAACTCTACAAAACAGAACTGTTGAAATCGCGCACGAGGGCCATCTAGGCATAGTAAAGACGAAAGCGCTCATGCGACAGAAAGTATGGTTCCTCAGCATGGACAAACTGGTCGAAGCAAAGGTGAAATCATGTTTAGCTTGTCAAATAGCTACACCTGTAACGAGTCGCGAACCATTGCAAATATCAAGACTACCGGACCAGCCGGGTGAGGAGATGAGCGTGGACTTTGCACATGTCGATGGAGAAACGCTTCTCATATTGATCGATTACTATTCTCGTTTTCCATTAATTGAACCAGTGACATCTGAAGCTGCATGTGCAGTAATACCGAAAATTGACAAAATCTTTGCCATGTTCGGAACACCGGATGTCTTAAAGTCGGACAATGGATCTCAGTAGTAGGTGTATCCATATGAGGAAGCAATTCTGGGCCCCATGTGTCTGAACCACTCCCGGTTGCGTGCGCAGCACACCAGAGCGCCCCTAGCGGCTGTAGGAGCGCCGAAAGAGAACCCGTAGCCATCGATAGTGGACATAGGAACACACACATACACACACACACACACACACACACACACACACACACACACACACACACACACACACACACACACAAACACACACACACACACACACACCAATACCCCGAGTCCGAGTGGCGAGCTAACACTAACTGGACTCCCTAACGACTGGAGTTAACTCTAAGCCCAAGCGTTTATCCAGCTGTAAGCCGTAGTGCGAGATCAAAGGATGCCAATCAGAATAATGTTGCAGTAGAGCCGACCTTATCAGTGAAAAAACAGCGACAATATTGCAAGTGCAGTTTTAATGTGGGACTGAGGCAAGTTATAGCTAGTATATAGGAGGTGGACATAAGACGTCATGAAATGAAAACGTTTAAATATAATGTGAAGATTTTATATTTACTGTATAGCCTACACGCATACCTACATTTTATTCGCTGGATGATGGAAATCTCACCGCTCAGTTAAGAAATGGTAGCAGGGTGAAAATTTACTATGTGTATAATGTGCAGTTGGAACGAGAAATCAACACAAGAAGCTCAAGCAAAATTTAATAAGCAATTTATAGCCAGTATATAGGCGGTGGACATAAGACGTCATACAACGAAAACTATTAACTATATGATGATGTTATATTTATTGTATAGCCTACATGCATGCCTACATTTTATTCGCTGGATGAAGGAAATCTTACCGCTCAGTTAAGAAATGGTAGCAGGTTGAAAAGTAATGTGCACACACACGCAGTGGGAAAGAGAAATCAACACAAGACGGGAGTGTATAGCAGCTCAAGCAAAATGTAATATATATGAAAACGAACTACAATAGGAATATATATATATATATATATATATATATATATATATATATATATATATATAAAACATTAGAAATATATATGAAATAATTACAATAAGAATATATATTTTAATATATATATATATATATATATATATATATATATATATATATATATATATATATATATATATATATATATATATATATATATATATATATATATATATATATATATATATATATATATATATATATATATATATATATATATATATATATATATATATATATATATATATATATATATATATATATATATATATATATATATATGTATATATATATATGTATATATATATATGTATATATATATATATATATATATATATATATATATATATATATATATATATGTATATATATATATATATAAATATATCTATATTAAAACATTAGAAATATATATGAAAACGAGTTAGAATTAGAATATATATTTTAAAATATTAGAATTATATAAGTTAAAAATTAGAAGTATATATGCGTATAGTAAATGTTCAGATTGTTGCATTGAACGCTGACAGTAGATTGCGTCGAATGCGGCATGTCAGCTTCAGTGGCGCGAGAGTTGTAATGCAGAATGTGGAAATGCGTCGTGTGGCGGTTTGCGAAAGCGAAGTATTTTCAGCTGGAGCATAACAGTGTTCCAAGCTGTCACAGCATCGTGTGATGGTGCGACGGCGCGATGTTGTTTCAGCTCTGTCATGACCGTCTTCCAGGCCTTCGCGTGGTCCAGGAAGGCGGCCAAGGTTTCGCATTCGTAAGTCCAATCCTCCTCCTCCTTTTCCTCCTGCTGCTGCTCCTGCACAGCAACGGAAGAAGTGGGGGATAACTTGTTGGCGAATCTGCGTCGCTCTATGGTCATGTCTTGCATTTCCGCCATTATCATGGGCCATAGCTGACTATGACGACTGCAACGAAACGACAAACCATAGTGTATATATATATATATATATATATATATATATATATATATATATATATATATATATATATATATATATATATATATATATATATATATATATATATATATATATATACAGTAGGAAACGTGAGAACAGGCGTAACTAAGCAATGAGAGATGGAATGTGAAACCGACCTCGACTAGCAGTGAAGTCGGGTGAGTGTTATTATGGGATAGACTTGTAGAGTTCAGTGAGACATGTAAACGGGGGAGAACAGTGTGTAAAGTGAACATTCATTCAAACAATGTACTTACTGAAGATCTCTGTCGAGCAGGAGTGCCGAATTGATCATCCCATACAACAGTAGAAAATCGCTACTGAAGTATCGGACATACCACACCGTCACGTAGCCCGTCGCTAACACCAGCGCGGCGACGTAGTACACGAAAACCCTCAACAGTGTGAAAAACATAGTGCTGACTGTGGTCGAGAGAGCGAGTGTAAAGAAATATCGAGGCAGAGCGCATATATTTATATAGCAGGGGAGAAACAAGCCAGACGGGTGACGTAAGACACTGTGAGCATAGTCACAAGACGCAGAGAATAATAACGCATCGATCAAGACTGATAAACATGTCAGAGCAGTGTCAGGTAACCGACGCAGTATATCCATCACGTAGAAAAAAGGGGCTATGAGTACTCAGAAAGCGCTACACAACCTTGTATATTTAATACGATGCATGTATAATTTAACAGCATAAAATCAGCATGAATCGTCCTATACACTTCAGGAGGTAACAATTACCTGTCCAATTTCAGGATACATGTGTGGAATAAATATTTTAACACTGTGGAAAGCGCGTATCAGTGGCGAAAATGCATACATTATGGAGATGTAGAGACAGCAGAAAAAATGCTAGCCACACGGACTGGACTACAAGCGAAATACCTCAGCAAGAGCATACGAGAGATGATGCATTTACGCTCAGAATGGAACAAACAGAGATATTCTGTAATGTTTGCGTTAGTCGCTGTTAAATTTCGCGACGCAACCCTACGCAAGCAACTGGTAGACACACGGGAAGCTGAATTGAAGGAATGGGTAAATAGTCGGGAAGGGTATTGGAGTGCACTGACCTACAGTGGTCAAGCAGGCCAGAACATGCTTGGACAGATACTTATGCAAGTACGGGAGTTCATTCGAATGCACCAGAATCCCCCACAGCGAAACGATGGCCAGATGTAACGCGAGTCGATCGTACGATCGAACAAAGTGCAATGCAGTGCACCGCAGACACCCGGCGAGCAATACCGGCATCACGCGCGCGACCAACGGTGGAGTTAAGATTGCGTGCCATAGGCAGTATGAGGCCTTTATAAGCTGAGCGCACAGTTAACGACTCACACAACAGCTCTCCAATTGCCCAGTAGAAAGTCAAAACGATGGCCGCACAACTGTTCGCCAACAACAACAAGATGACTCTGACACGTCTGCAAAACGAAGTAATTAACGGGAACTATATATTTACACGTCCGTTAATGATAGTACAATGTGCCGTAGAAGAGAAATACATCGTGTACCCATCGTGTCAGCACTGTAACAAACGTGTGATTCAGGAAAATAATGGCTATGTGTGTCCTATTCATCGATGGCAACGGGTTCCCGTGTACAGGTTCGCTCTGCGGAACTTTCTGATAAGCTTGACTTGTTTACTGCAAAAATTGAACAGTTATACAAAGAAATTGAACAGAAAGAAAATAGAATAACCGACCGGGAAAAGAGAGTAGTGTCTCTAGAACTACAAAATGACAGGTTAGAACAATTTAGCAGAATATCAAATCTGAGATTCGAAGGAGTCTCAGAAGCTGTTGGTACACCAGAATTCGAAAAGGAACTCTTGCGTATTCTAAACGACAACATGAAGTTAATTCCCAAAATGCAAACCGAGGAAATTGAACGAGCGCACAGAATTGGACGTCTTATTTCAGAGGGACGCCCGCGCACAGTCATAGTGCGATTTAAATCGGAGTGTCGTCGAGATGCCGTGTTTAAAACCCGGGCCAACCTTAAGATGCACAATGCAACAACGGAAACGCATCGTATCTTCGTAAATGAAGATCTTACCAGCCAACGAGCGGGGTTACTTTTTGAGTTGCGGAAACTGAAGAAAGCTGGGGATATTGCAGACTGCTGGTCATTTAATGGAAACATTTTAATGAAAACTCTGAACATGAAAGCTCGCCAAGTGCAAACGAGACAAGACCAATGCTTCGCGGCTTCTGCGACAGTCGTCTGAACAATGACGATTGTGCGAAAAGTGTCTGACACTTTGTGCAGTTACACTATACATAAGCATTTGTGCGTAAACCTATTCACACCTTTACACGGTGTTGAAGTCGGACATAGACACTGGCTTATACATGCCGCTAAATGATCATAAGATGATTTATTATTATTATTATTTTTTTATTTGAATAGGTATACTGTGTTACAGTAATACTATCCATTATATATGAACATATATGTATGGCATTATTTGTGTGTGACATTTATATTATATATATATGACATTATTTGTGAACTACTGTATTCACGCGATTGATTTTCGTGGCTTATACATGTTGTTATTTGACCATAACAGTAGTTTTTTTTTATTATTTAATCACGTTATTCACATATTACATTACACTACACTGGATGCCTTGCGTAATAGACTGCATAAACGTTTTCACACCGTTTTCACGTCGATAAAATTGGCCAATGTAGAGACGTTGGCTTATACGAATCATATCACCAGCTTATACTTGCCGCTGTATGACCATAGCGATATTGTTTTAATTTTCTATGTTGGTGATTGTTGTTGGTGATATTGCCCTATAACTTGGAATAAGCTAAACTTATGCAAAGATAAGTCTAAGGTAACTATTTTTTTTCTCCTTGGAATTTCTCACGAAGTTGATCCAAATCTTCGTTAGCATTTTTCGTTTCTTTTTGTTGTTATGCGTTTTCATTCAAAATGACATGATGTCGATCCCTAATTACTCACCAGTTACTATACTGTGTATTACGCTATTAAGAAATGTGGAAGTTATTATAACTATATTGTTAATATGTATCTCTCAAAGCATATTAAATATTATTTATTGGATTAATTATATTAATATAATGGGAAGTACCGTCCATATTATACAAAACTGCAAATCAAATGGTCTTTGATGAATTATTCCTATCATATTTAGGAGGTATTCAACATAACAGTTTAGGTGACATATTATATATAAATGATACTGAGATTAATGAATTACAAATAATACGTCGCTCGTCTTATTATGATTTTGACAAGTTTAATGATTTCGCTAAGAAAAACAAAGGTCATTTTAGTATTTTAAGCACAATATACAATCTTTAAATTCCAAATTTAGTGAACTAGAGGCATATATAGAAGAACTAGATTGTATCAATTTTAAACTTAACATAATATGTATACATGAGTCATGGAAAGCGGAAGACGATGATTTTTGTAAATTTTTGTTGCATGGTTATATCGCTATAACTCAGGGTAAAAGTTGTAGCACTAAAGGAGGTTTAGTAATATATATTGATAATAAATATAAAGCAGAACCAATTATGAACCTTAATATATATGAACATTGGGAAGGACTGATAATTAAAGTAAACGGTGGTAATTTATCAAAATCGTTAACCATTGGGAACATATATAGACCACCAAGAACAAATAATGAACAAATAAATTATTTTATAAATGAATTTTCATCAGCTGTAGTATCATTAGAAAATAGTAATCATGAGCTAATTATTGCAGGAGACTTTAATATAAACTTACTCAAAATAAATGAAAATGAAACTTATAGCAACTTTTTTTATACATTAACATCACACAGCCTTTACCCTCAAATAACTCTTCCCACTAGATTTACAAGAACAAACGGAACACTGATAGACAACTTTTTTTGTAAACTTGGTAAAGCTGTATTAGAAAGTACGGCAGGGATATTAACTAAAAGATTCTCTGATCATCAGCCATACTTCATGATTTTAAGCATTACCCAAAAGACAGTACGTCCTCCTAAATATGTAAAAATAAATATATTAAGCACAGAGGCAATGCAGAATGTTAGAGATGAAATTAAATCAGATGACATTTACAATAAGCTTAATAAAATCCCAAATGCTAATCCAAATTTAAATTATTATATAATATATAAAGAAATTTTACGGTCTAAAAATAAGCACATGCCAGGTAAATTAGTAAAATTTGATACATATAAGCATAAAAAATCTACATGGATTACTCAGGGTTTACTAAAATCAATCCGGTACCGAGATAAACTTTATAAACAATTAAAATTAACTAACCCAAATTCACCTAATTATGAAACAGTTAGCATTAACCTTAAAACATATAATGGAATATTAAAGACAAACATTCATCCAGCAAAACAATTATATTTTGAATCATGTTTTAATCGGTTCAAAAACGATATAAGAAATACTTGGAAAACTATAAATGATTTTCTCTCTAAGACAAAAACACAAAACAAATTTCCAACATTCTTTAAAGAAAATGATGATAAAATAACAGATAAAAAGATATTGCTAATAAATTTAATATTTTTTTAACAAACATAGCTCAGACTATTGCAAATGATATTAAATATGATGGCAATAAAAATTATAGTTATTATTTGAATAAACACATACATACGGTAATAAAATTTCAGAATATTGATGAGGAAACTGTAAAGAAAACTATACAAAGTCTTCCTACAAAAAATAGTTGTGGGTTTGATGGTATTTCTTCAAAATTAATAAAAATAATTGAACCTGCTATAATTAAATCATTAACTATATTAATAAACCAAGTGTTAAACACAGGAACTTTTCCTGATGAACTCAAAATTGCCAAAGTAGTTTCTATATTTAAGAAAGATGATCCTACATTATTTAAAAATTACAGGCCCATTTCTCTACTTCCAACGATTGCTAAAGTAATAGAGAAAATAATTTGTTCTCAGTTATCACCATATTTCAACGATACTAAGCTGCTTTTTGATAATCAGTACGGTTTTAGACCTAACCACTCAACTGAATATGCTGCACTAGAACTAGTAGATAGAATTGTAAAGCAAATGGATAAAAATGATGTTCCAGTTAACATATTTCTCGATCTCTCTAAAGCTTTTGACACAATTGACCACACAATTTTATTAAACAAATTGAGATATTATGGCATTGATGATGCAGGTCTACTTCTGTTAAAAAATTATTTATGTAACCGGAAACAGTATGTTGAAATTGAAGAAATAAAGTCTGAAATTCTTCCAATAGCAGTTGGTATCCCACAAGGTTCAATCCTTGGGCCATTGCTATTTATCATATATATAATTGACTTCTCACAAGCTAGTAGCATATTTAAATTTATAATGTATGCAGATGACAAAACATTATTTAGTGCTTTAACATCTTTTAGGGATAATACACAAGATAACACAATTGAATCTGTAATAAATGCTGAACTTTCCAAAGTTGTTGAATGGTTAAATATAAATAAACTATCACTAAATAAAGCTAAATCTAAATATATGATTTTTCATGTCCCCAATAAAGGTATACATTCCCTTACACTTAACATAGATAATACAAATATTGAAAAAGTGGATGAATTTAATTTCTTAAGGTTAACCCTGGATTCAAATTTAAATTGGAAAAAACATACAGAAAAAATATCTAATAAATGTGCAAAAATGATTGGCACATTAAATAGGCTAAAATATGTTTTGCCTCTAGAAATAATTTTTTTTATATAACTCATTAATATTATCACATATAAACTATTGTGTTATGGCATGGGGATACAAAGGAAACAGATTAATTAAAATTCAGAAAAGAGCTGTTCGTATAATAACTTTAAGCGGATATAATTCACATATTGAGCCACTTTTTAAGCAACTTAATTTGTTAAAGATAGAAGATCAATTAAAGTTACAAGAAGTAAAATTTTACTTTAAATACATCCATATACACTTACCTGTCTATTTATTAAACTGGCAGATTACTCCAAATGTTAATATACACTTTCATGACACTCGGAAGTCTAAAAATATACATACTGCTACAACTAAACATGAATTTGCAAAAAAATTTCTTAAATATAATTTGCCATTCATTATAAACAACACTTCTGATATAGTGAAAGAAAAGATATATACTCATAGCCTGCGAGGCTTTACAATTTATGCAAAAAACTTTCTTCTGCAAACATATAGAGACACATGTATACTTCCAAACTGTTATTCATGTCACCAAAATCAGCAATGCTAATTGTTCATTAATGGATGGAAACTCTAATATTCAAGTACATACACACACTTGATAATATTAACAGGTATAAAAAAACATATACTGCCAGATAAAATCCACATGCTTATATAATTGAGATAGACATGTAATTAAAAAGGCCAACAAATAATAAAAACATTATTAGTCATAACTGGGGTGGCTCCTATGATAGCGACAGTATGTCTTAATGGGAGCCAATGATCCCTACTTGTTTTAACATTAAAATTTTTTTTTAATTAATTATGATTATCTATACTGGTTTCAAATAAAGATGTATGCACACCAGTATTATTATATATGTGCATATATTTTATTTGTGTTACTGCATATCTCGATTGTTTCATTATTTGTTATTTTTGGGGTTCAAAATAAACTTCTTGTTCTTGTTCTGCATATCCTCCTGGCTGACTGGATCGGGTCATGTTGGGTAACTCTATTCAATGAAAAGGCAGTACAGGTGTTGGGGTTCACTGGTAACGCCTACATGAGCATGTCGTCAGACGCCGAGCGGTATGCAGCACTGGAGATGATGCGGGGCGCCCGTGTCCTGGTCACCGTTAGGAAACGCATAGCGGGAGAGTATGTCAATTACACCATGTCAGAAGTGGGAAGTAGTAGCCGTGTAATTATGTTGACAGAAATTCTGTTGAGAGAATCACTACTGTCTGCTACAAACAGTGACGTCAGTGAGGGGACAAAGACCAGAGGGAAAGAGAAGGCATTGGAATGGTTACGTAGTAATAGTTCTGAAATACTATTCTACCCCTCGGTGGAAAGTTGTTCACCACCACCACTCATTGTAATAAGAGATGACGAGGGGGAGGAGGGCAGTACGTCACAGCCCGATGTTATATCTATAAGTAGTAGCGACGAGAAGGATGCGACGGTTAGTTGTCTAGATAGGATACGTGATCGATCCGAAGACATGAGGATCGAAAACAACTTCTATAAAGTGCTAGAGGTCGCCTGTGTCCGTACGCGTGTGATGAGGTGGTCCGCATATTGAATTTCACGGACGACAAGGAGTGTTACATACCATCGTCCGGGTTGGTCCTGCACATCTTGCGGTGGCTAGCGATAGACGTCACCGCAAACTGTGGGAATATGCAGTGGCGATGCGATGTGAAAGATATGGTTAGAAAGAGTCTAACCGAACGATACGCAAATATGCATGGCGATACGGACGATTATGCCGAACGATGCGCAAATATGTATGGTAATACTGACTAGCAAAGTAACTAGTATTTCTGTTCAATGGATAAGCGACGGCCTGCGTCAGCTCCGTACGTCGTACGAGACGACGGTGTCGTCATCCAAATGAAATGCATCGGAGATGGAGGATGGTGACACCAGACAGGTGGTGTTGATGAAGAAAAGTAGAGACACTTCCGCATCACCACCATCTCAGGTATCACCACCACCACCATCTCAGTTTCACCACCACCATCACCGACACAATCATCATCATCACCATCATCCCCAGGCTACGAGTCGCCTCCAGCATCGCAGCCACTACCATGGGGTGATGAGTTCGAATTCAGCCCCGCGTCAACACAACTAACCCAGATGACGGAGCGTGAGGAGAAGTCGCCACCCACACTGTTCGTCCTAATAAAACACGAGCATCGTCGTTCCCACAGACAACGAACCGGCAGTGTACGTACCAGATCGAGGAACAGACACGGGATCGAATGAGACGGATCCAGAGTTGTGTGATATTATGATAGAAGAGGCTGTGTCGAATCTGATCACACACAACTGGCGACGATCAGGCAGAACATTGGATGAGGTGACGACCAACACCTGCAAAGAAATTACGGCGACGATAATGATGCCGGAATGGCAGGAGCAGATGAAAGAGTACGTGCGCACCTACAGCTGCCGAGAGTAGTTGAACATTAGTAGTAGTAGTAGTAGTAGTAGTAGTAGTAGTAGTAGTAGTAGTAGTAGTAGTAGTAGTTTTATAAACACTGTAGTTGAACATTAGTAGTCATATATATATATATATATATATATATATATATATATATATATATATATATATATATATATATATATATATATATATATATATATATATATATATATATAGTAGATGAACATTACATTAGTACTTAATATAACCACTGTAGAAGAATATTAGTATTATTATGTAGGATGAAAATTAGGATTATTCGTGCGTGTCGAGAATTAGTGGTGACAATAACTACGTATATGACGTCATCAACCGATTATTTATATTAACGATGATCATCGTCAGTACTTATATAACCACGGTAGTGTATAGTAACCTGTAAGCGACTATTTCTATTAACGATGATCATCGTCAGTACTTATATAACCACGGTAGTGTATTGTAACCTATAGAACTTTACGTTATTCAGTCTCTTTCGTTTTGTATGACATATATATATATATATATATATATATATATATATATATATATATATATATATATATATATATATATATATATATATATATATATATATATATATATATATATATATATATATATATATATATATATATATATATATATATATATATATATATATATATATATATATATATATATATATATATATATATATATATATATATATATATATATATATATACAGAACGACTTATATAGTACATCATCATCATCAACATAAGTGTTGTAACTTCTGTCGCGGTGTAACATCCCACAAGTTAACCTTAATACTAGCCACTGGCGTGTCAATAACCTATCGTAAGTTAGTGGTCACTGTCGGGGACGTAAAAATCCCACAAACGTCGTCATCGTATTTATATAAATCTATCCGTGTATATGTATATATGTATATATGTATATATGATATACCACATTATAGTTAATAAAAGTCATACAATGATTGGTACGTGTTGTCAGTGGTGTTCCAGTCGTCCTACATAGTTGAAAGAGAACCCGTAGCCATCGATAGTGGACATAGTAGTCAATACCATAGGAAAACATCTTAATAATTCATCATCCACCATTCCCAACACCACCACCACCACCACCACCACCACTCCACTATATATATATGTATATATATATATATATATATATATATATATATATATATATATATATATATATATATATATATATATATATAGTGGACATAGTAGTCAATACCATAGGAAAACATCTTAATAATTCATCATCCACCACTCCCAACACCACCACCACCACCACCACTCCACTATATATATATGTATATATATATATATATATATATATATATATATATATATATACAGAACGACTTATATAGTACATCGTCATCATCAACATAATTGTTGTAACTTCTGTCGCGGTGTAACATCCCACAAGTTAACCTTAATACTAGCCACTGGCGTGTCAATAACTTATCGTAAGTTAGTGGTCACTGTCGGGGACGTAAAAATCCCACAAACGTCGTCATCGTATTTATATAAATCTATCCGTGTATATATATATATGATATACCACATTATAGTTAATAAAAGTCATACAATGATTGGTACGTGTTGTCAGTGGTGTTCCACTCGTCCTACATAGTTGAAAGAGAACCCGTAGCCATCGATAGTTGACATAGTAGTCAATACCATAGGAACACATCTTAATAATTCATCATCCACCACTCCCAACACCACCACCACAACCACAGCCACCTTCACCACCACCACCACCACCACACGCACTATATATATATATATATATATATATATATATATATATATATATATATATATATATATATATATATATATATATACACACATATACATATATACCTCAGTACGTATATATATATATATATATATATATATATATATATATATATATATATATATATATATATATATATATATATAGACGTACTGAGGGCCAATGTCTGTCAGTTGTAGACACGTACACCACCATCATGAAATGGCATCTATGTCGTCACTGCGGATTGGCACTCGACACGTATGCAGAGCTACGACGTCACGTAGAGAGTCATTCGACAACGTCGGTGAATCAGCACTCGTATTCAGTGGTGCCACCAGCAGCGGTGCCACCTAGCGACCACGCAAAAGAGAACGAAATATGCGTGTAAATGCGGCGCAACATTTGGGAGATGGGACGATCTACAACAACACGTAAGGTCCGTATGTCGTCTTAGTAGTAGTAGTAGTAGTAGTAGTAGTAGTAGTAGTAGTAGTAGTAGTAGTAGTAGTAGTAGTAGTAGTAGTAGTAGTAGTAGTAGTTGTAGAAAAAGGACAACCTTCTACACTTGTACGAAATGTGGATGGAATTTCGTTAGTCGTCGCAACCTGACCAGTCACGCAAGACACCACACCCCACCACCCACTAGTTACCGACAAAGATCCACCTGCTCGACTTCCCTTTGCCGACAACCTATCGACGGAACTGCTAGATGTCGTTCGATCGCACTGGTCGACCATAAGGACACGTGTATTGAGAGGACCCCTCCAGTGCAGGTAAGATTACAGATTAACTAAGCTAGACACGACCGTTCTATAGACTCCTTTGAAGATCATGTTCCAGGAACAGACCAACGCCTTCAAGATTAACCTCAGTTACGCGTTCGTTATGAGGAACAAGAACACTGGTCGATACAAGTACTATCATTCCTCGTGCAATTGCTGTGGACACTACCTGGACGAGCCCAGTCTCATCGCTAGAAGCAAGGACTATGATGACTTTCTCGAACGCATCCGAGAAACCGACGTCTTGCAGTGGGCAATTATTCAAAGACCGGATTCTGCGTGGGTGTGCGAACTCGTGACTAATGTCACCTTCTTCGTCAACCGTATGATCGGTCATCCCATAGGATGTGTAGGCATGACCCCTTTCCAGTATATATCAAGAAGGACAAAGCCGTAATCGGTCTGGAAAAGGAACCCAACCATTTCAAGAGGTACAATGGCAACCTGTGTATCTTCCTGTGTCTGGCCCTGCATCAAGGATGCGATCGATATCGATTGGAACCGGCGGTTAAGACGCTATACGAGGGTTACGACCAAGACGATGTACCCATGGAAGAATTTGATGGGGTCACGCTGGATGACCTCTATCCAGTAGAGACCACGTTCCAAACGAACGTGTGCGTGTACAAGCTCGTCTAACGGGATGGAGAAGATGGAAAGACAACTGCCGAACTCATCCGTCGATCGGTATGTAAGTACCCTGACACACTACACCTCAACCTTCACGAGACACATTTTCCCTTCATCCAGGATGTATGCATGTACTGTAACTCGTATAGATGTCGGAAGTGCGGTTGATTCGTTGTGGAAATACGCATCGAAGCTACGCCAACACGAGAGCACGTGTACGGGGAGTGTGCGTCGAGTCTATCTTGGTAGCGTGTACCATTCGACTCCATCGGTGTTTGAACATCTGGACAACGAGAACATCCGAATGTCCAAATCGTTGCGGTACTATCCGTACCGAGTCACCTTTGACTTTGAGTGTTGGTTCGACACCAATAAACAACTTCCGTCGGACAGTGACCACGTTCACTGGGTTGCACGTCACGTCCTGCTGAGCGTCATCTTGGCATCCAACGCACCAGGTCACGAGCAAGTGAAATGTCTCGTCACGGACGGAGACACCAACAAGTTAGAGAGCGCCATGATGGATATCCTGCGATCGATGAGTGATGCCGAGTGCGACAACATCAAAGACTCATACGAGGATGTGTTGGAACAACTCGCAGAAGCACTGACGAACTGGAACGAAATGGAGGCGGCTGCACGGTCAGCCACCGACAAGGAATCTCGACCAGCAACCAATCCATACAAAAAGTTGATGGACAACTTTATGGATGGATGCATCAGTTACCTGTCATTGGGTTCAATTCGGGTAAGTATGATCTCAATGCCATCAAACAGTTCCTCATACCCTACTTCCTATCCACGCCAAAGACAGAGGAACAAGAAGAGGAAGAAGAGAGAGAGAGAGAGAGAGCAAGAGAACAAAGAGAAAGAAGAAGAGAACGATGGCATCGGGTCATTTTTCGTCATCAACTGCAACAACATTTTCATGTGTCTTTCGACGGATCAGCTGAAATTCCTAGACATGACCAACTACATAGCCACTGGGTCCAGCTACGACAAGTATCTGAAAGCATACGGATGCGAGGTGACGAAAGGTCATTTCCCGTACGAGTACATGGACTGTCTGGAGAGACTCGACGATACCGCTCTTCCACTGAAAGAGGCCTTCTTCAGTCGACTGGAGTACGAAGGTATTTCCGACGAGGATTACAGTTGTCAAGAGGCCTAGTGCGACAATGGCATGACAAGGTTGCGAGACTTTCTTGTCTGGTACAACAACAGGGACGTGATTCCCTTTCTTCAGGCCATCGATAGACCGTTTGCCTTCTATCAACAACATGGAATAAGCATGTTCAAGCAAGGCATCAGCATACCTGGTCTGACCCTGCTGTACCTGTTCAACGACCTTCCAGAGAAGACCTACTTTACCATCTTCAACGTGAACAATAAAGATCTTCATAACCTCGTCAAATATAACATTGTAGGCGGTCCTTCGATCATTTTTCACCGCTATCATGGGGTCACCAAGATACGTCAGAACTAGTACGGAGAGGCTGCTCGTCCGTGTCGATCGATCGTCGGATACGACGCGAACGAGTTGTACTTGTGGTCGCTCATGCAAGACATGCCTATAGGATGGTACACGCGACGACGGGCAGAGAACGACTTCCACCCTGAATCGGCGCAGCTGTACGGACAGATGGCTGCAGAATGGACGTGGGAATCCGAACGCACGGGACGTCCAATACGACATCAGATCAACGGGCGAGAGAAGGGAATAGGCAAACGTGTGGTGGATGGATGGTTCAGTGAGACGAACACGGCTTATTAGTTCCAAGGTTGTCTTTTCCATGGTTGTCCGTGCACCCGAGAAGAGGTGAACGCCGTCAACCTGAAACCCGTGGCGCAAATACTCGCCGAGACCCGAACGAACACCGCCTACCTACGTCACTTTGTCAAAGTCGTCGAGCTGTGGGAATGCGAGTGGAAAGAGATGAGACGAGATCCGACCATAAGAAAGTGTATGGATGCTGCATTTCCACGACGTCGACACGCGCGGTTGACGATGACGTCGCAACAGATCCTAAGCGGCGTGCTTGCAGGAACCGTGTTCGGCATGATCGAGTGCGACATTTGCGTACCGGAAGAATTGCGTGAGCACTTTGCCGAGATGCAGCCGTGTTCAAGAACACCCGTCTGACACTCGACGGTCTCGGACCTTTCATGCGCCGATACGCCGAAGAGCACAACATTATGACGACTCCAAGGCGCATGCTCGTGGGAAGTTATCATGGTGATAAGATATTGCTCGCAACACCCCTGTTTCTATGGTATCTGGACCACGGTTTCGAGGTGCTGCCCGTCTATCCGGTCATCGAGTACGATCCTATTCCCTGTTTCCGACGGTTCGGCGATGCGGTGTGCACGGCCCGGTGCGAGGAAGACGTCCACTCACACAAGACCATCATCGCGGATACCATGAAGTTGCTGGGGAACACGGGTTACGGAAAGACCATCACCAACGTGGGCCGACATCGTGACGTCAACTACTGGACGGAGAAGGCGGCATCGCTCAAGGTCAACGATAGACGGTTCCGACAACTCGACATCGTCGTCGACGATGCGTACGAGATAGAGATGAGTAAGAGAACCGTCACGTACACCCTACCCGTACACGTGGGATTCTTCGTTCTACAGTACGCCAAGATGCGCATGTTGCAGTTCTATTACGACTTCATCAACATATACGTGGAGCGCCCTCTGTTCCAGTACTGCGAGACGGATACAGATAGTGCCTATTTGGCCTTGGCCGGTGAGTCCGTCGATGACCTCATGACCCCAGAACAACAAGATCATTATTTCCGACATCGTTCCGAATGGCTCCCGTCCGAATGTTGCGACGAATATCGGAACGAGTACGTACGCTGTCGAATCGCCAATCGATCGTGGGTCGGGGACGAGGCGTGCTGTAAGGCGCGCAGAGCGTTCGACAAGAGGACACCGGGTATGTTCAAGGTCGAGTGGTCCGATGACGGGTTCGTGGGGTTGTGTAGCAAGACGTGCTGTTGTTTCGGAGCCACCTACAAGTGCAGCACCAAAGGACTGAGCAAACGTCACAACACCATCGACAAGGATGCGTTCCTGGAGGTGCTCACCAACCGTCGGAGCGGAGGTGGAACGAACCGCGGGTTCCGTGTGCATCACTCGACCGTGTTGACATACGTGCAGGAACGGGCGGCCCTCACCTACTTCTACGCCAAACGCGTGGTGCAGGAGAACGGGGTGACCACGGGTCCGGTGGACGTGTAGAAAAGGCGATGCACTCTAGTCGTCTTTCATAAGCGATCATGGATGCACGATGGAAACATCCCTTCACGTGCATCATCGCCGCACCGACGGGATGCGGCAAGAGTACTTTCTTGACGCGTATGTTGCGTCACGCTGCTGCGATGATCGATCCACCTCCCGAAAACAATCACGTCGAGTTACGGAGAATGGCAAGAGGCTTACGCAACGATGGAATTAGTCGACGTGCGGTTCGAGGAAGGGTTACCGACGGCGGCCATGTTCGAATTTACAACGAGAAACCTCATCGTCATAGACGATCTCATGGCAGAAACGGACGAGCGGGTCACGACATTGTTAACTAAAAAAAGGAGAGTCGTACCATCAGTCTTAACTCTCAATACATGGTGGTGTTCAAGAATCCACACGATGCACCGCAGATGTCACACTTGGCTCGTCAGATGTATCCGGACGCATGAAATTCGCGCAAGATGTTTTTAAAGACGCCACGTCGTTACCGTAAGGTTACCTATTGATCGATCTCAAACAGGATACACCCGAGGACATGCGTCCGCGCCCGTGCATCTTTCCAGACGACGGAGTTCAGTACGTGTACTTGCCGAAGGTATGAAAAGACCGAATGCGTAGATCGTCTCTTCATTCGCACCATGTCTGACCTGGTGAAAAGACACATTTTGAGAATACAAGCTCTGAACAGGTACAAGAGTACCAAACTGAGAAGAGCCATCATCGCTAACGCCGACGCCGATCTGCTGTGTGCACTGGCCGAGTGTGCCTACAACATACTAAAAAAGAACATTCCATTATCCGATTTACAGAGGCGACGTTTGAGTAAATCCAGGACGAAATTACACGAGTTGGCTCAGAGACGAACGCCAGCTGCGAGGAGACGACGCATCTTGTTGCAACAGCAGGTCGGCGAGGGACAGAGCGGAGGTTTCCTATCGGCCTTCCTAGCACCGTTGGTAAGTTCAATATTTCTACCCTTGCTCCGAGAGGTGCTGCTCAAGAGGTAGAGACATGGAACACGCACGCAAGATGGCCTTGGTGGCCTTGGTGGACCACCCCCACCTCCAACGGACACCTCAGGTAAGAAGGTGCAAACCCTCGATGACGAGATGAAGACCATCCTCGAAAGAAAGGACCTCGATGACGGGACAAAGGTAACACTGTATAATCAGGTGTAGCAGCGGTTCAACGTCTTGTCCGATAGACACGTCAAGGAACCGGTCCACGTGGTCACGGTTAACGAGTCGATGTCATCAACAGCGTCGGGACCTGGGACGGGGGTGACGGTGGTGCCGGAGGGAGCAGTAGGAACTGCTATTAGTGGAATAGAGGCCGACGTAGTGGACACAGTTCCCAAGACCATGCAGGCCAAAGCCAGACGTTTGATGGAGCATCTCAAAAGAGATGTCGCGTGGACTGCTCGTGGTGAACTTATACACGAGGGTGTGCCGGTTGTCGGAAGTAACGTGGTGATCTTGTTAATGATCTGTTGCGACAACTCCGTGCCATCAACATACCCAATGCGTTGGTCGGTAACGTTTCCAGGAGAGCCTACATACGACAGGCGACGACGGCCACTCCATCTCGTCGGCCAGCTACTACTCCTCGTGTTGCTGCTGCTGCTGATAATGCACGAAGATCACTAAGTTGGACACCCCTCGCTCGTCAGCGCCGTCGAATGGAACATTCCATGCCACCCCAGCCCCCGAATCAAGCAAGGCTTTGTCGTCATTGGCTGGTTGGGACGACTTATAAGGCGGTACGGTCCGTGTCCATAGCACAATGTTCGTCATGCCAACCGATCCACAGGACGCGTACCGTTCCGTCGTCTTTGCGATATTTTGCGGTGGACTGTACTTGCTTGCTGACGCAATATCCCGAATTATTATACAACATGCGTTATTCGAACTATGGTTTCGCTATTAGACTGTTGTTGCACCGCCGCTAGCGTTGTGGGTGCGATAGCGTGTGTCCTACTATACGTCGGTGTGCTCCTCGTCATTCGTCAGCATTCGTACTCCGGAGTCAACGTCACCGCCGCCGTCAACGCGTCGGACCTCCTGTTTTAATGGCGCGGAGGAAAGAACACCCAATGAGGGAGGTCTACTTCGATCCGAAAAGGGTAGGCAGTTATGGTGGCGTCGGTGCCTTGCGACGCGTCATGCGCGTGCCGCGGAAAATCGTCGCAGAATGGTTGTCGGAACATGACGCCTATACCTTACACAAACCAGCGAGACGTCATTTCAAGAGACGACGCGTCATCGTGGGTGGTATACGTCAGCAAGTGACAGGCCGATATCATAGACTTGACGAAGTTGAAAAACGACAAAGACGGTATGACCTTTCTCTTCACGGTGATCGACGTCTTCTCGAAAGTGGCCTGGTGTGTTTCTATGAAGAACAAGTCCGCGGCGTCGTTGGTGACAGCGCTGCAAACCACGTTCGTGAACGATTGGCCACAGACGTTGCAGACAAATCAAGGAGTGGAATTTCTGAATAAATCCGTTCAGGCTCTATTGCAGAGTTACGGCATCCATCATTTCTCCATACACAACGCGGAGACGAAGGCGAGCATCGTGGAACGGTTCAGCAGAACGTTGAAGACGCGCATGTCGCGATACTTCACGAAACACCAGACGTGGCGTTACATCGATGTCCTTCAGGACTTGGTGCTATCGTACAACAACACCCCCCACCGCAGCATCGGTATAGCTCCATTACGGGTAAATGCAAAGAATCAAGAAAAGGTGTGGCAACGCCTGTACAGTCAAGACGGTAAGGGCGTATCCAAGTTGTTTGTGTCGGATTGCGTGCGCGTCAGCAAGTACAAAGGTACGTTCGAAAAGGGCTACGAGACGAACTGGAGCGAAGAGATGTTCACGATACACGAGGTTCATCCCTCCGATCCACCCTTGTACCGCTTGCGGGACGATCTCGGTGAAGTGCAGGAATGCACCTTCTACGAACTGGAGCTGCAGAAAGTGTCGGTACCCATCGATAAAGTGTACTGCGTTGAATCGGTACTGCAACGCCGTGAGGTTGGTAGACGAACGGAGGCTTTGGTGAAATGGTTCGGCTATCCCTCCAAATTCAACAGCTGGATAGATGCCAGCGCACTCGTCCACTCCACTATAAAGACTAGCCGCGCGTATGTTGAAACTTCATTCGAGAAATGACACAAGACACGACACCACCACCACCGTCATAGACGAGGACGAGGAGGTGGAGCCGGAGGACGTAGCAGCAGCAGAGGACAGTACTGATGCGCCGAACGAGAACGATAGCACTCCTGTTCGGTATCGTGTGTCCCAAAGAGGAGATAGTGTTTCTGTGTCAGGTCGTCGTCTTGTACACGGTCATCATGATAAGCATTTACAACCTGACGACAGGTCACGAGAATTCTAATATGTTGACGGCTCTGTTGAGCAGTTCATTAGGTTACCTGCTACCCAATCCCACGTTGAGACGCACTGGCGACTGATTTCTATCTGACGCTACCTAGCAACGCTTCCATGAAGGTGCACCCCAATAACACCTTGGCTCATTACATCACGGACTTGCCTCAACGGATATCGGTGTCTGGCGAGTGGGAATGCGGACTGGCAGAGATCCAGTACCCGCATACTTGGTACAACGTTCGAGAGGACGACACCTGGTTCTACCTCAACGAGCGCACTCCTGTGGGTCTTACCCCGAGTACGAAGATCGAGGCTGGGTATTACCGCAGTCCTAAAGTATTGTTGGACCACGTCAACAAGGCGCTGAAACACATGTGGACGGATAAGATGCGGGCTAAATTGAGCTATAGTACCATCACTCAGAAAATGACTTTGCACATGTCATCGGGCACCGACTTCAGCAGAGTGCAATGGGTACCATTTTAGGATTCCACCCGTCGGTTGTAGCCAGTCCAACGAGAGTAAGGACACGGGTGTACACCCACCCGAGAGTAGGCGATGAAACAAATATAACCTACCCATCGGAGCTAGGTCTCACGCCGTCGGCTACCGTGACGTCGAAACCCGAAACAACGACTGTCGATAGCCCGTACTCTTTCCGTCAAGAGGCCAATACCGTGGTGAACATGAATCAAGGGTTCGATACGATCTACGTCTACACGGACGTCATGGAGTCTCGCATCGTCGGCGACAGTCTCGTACCGTTGTTGCGATGCCTCCCGGTTCGCAGAGGTCACGGCGCCACGGTATCCGATCGTTTCACTAACGTTCACTACGTGCCTCTGTTGCGCAAGGAGTTCTGGACCATAGAGGTGGATTTAAGAGACGACACCGGACGGCGCGTGCCATTCGAGTACGGTAGAGTGATGGTGACGCTTCGTTTTCGACGGCGTAGGACAGGACTGTTCTGACGATGAATTACAACGACTATTACGCGCGGCAGGCGGGTGGTGCGCTGCCCTATTTCGCCGGTGCACAATACCAGCGACGTCACGGACTGGACAGTCTGTTCAGCGGTCTGCTGCGCAGCGTCATGCCACTCATCAAGAGAGGTGCCGTGGCTTTGGGTAAGGGAGCGTCGAAGACCGGCGTGCGTATAGCTGGCGACGTCTTATCTTGACAGAACATAAAAAAGGCAGCCAAAAGTCGCGTCACGGACGCTGGTAGGAGCATGCTGCGTGACCTTGAGATTCATGGCGTGCGACCTCGTAAGCGTATAAAACGAGCACCCGCGAAAATAGGAGTCACTACAACGAAGAGACGACGCAAGAGACAGACGCCCAAGAAACGTGAGGCCGACATATTCGACGACGATGGCGTTCGTACATAGACAGTCGTGCGAAGGGGTCAAGACCGAGCTGGATCTTGTACGGTAAAAATACCGTACCCCTCACTCAGACCAGCATCGTCGACAGCCACGTAGTGGAACATCAACCCATGGCCTCTCTGGACTCGGGTGGACCGATAGAATTCCTGATCCCTGGATTGGGAGACGATTACCTGGATCTCGCCAACACGATGCTACACGTACAGGTGAAGGTGACGCGAGCCAACGGGGATGATCTCGACTTGGCCGACCCCGTGGGACCAGTGAATAACTGTCTGCATTCGCTGTTCAGTCAAGTCGACCCCTTCGACAACACGTACGCGTATCGTGCTTACATCGAGACGCTGCTGAGTTATGGCACCGATGCCAAGGTCACGAACGCGTCAGCTGTGGCACAAGGACACGGCCACTCACATGGATGCCGTCGAGATAGTCGACGGCGCCGCGGCTAACGCAGGGTTCGTGGCTCGACGAGAGAACGTCGTACGGAGTCGAGTTGTCGACATGATGGGTCGTCTACACGTGGATCTGTTTCTGCAAGATAAATTCCTGATCAACGTCGTCAATGTCAAGATATGACTGGTGCGCAGTAAGGCTGTGTTTGCGCTCATGGCTGGTGGGAACGCCCCAGATTACAGGATAAACGTCGTCAATGCCACCTTGTTTGCCAAGAAGGCCACCCTCAATCCCACCGTGCAGATGGCACACATCAAGGCTCTCGAGAAGAGCACAGTCAAGTATCCGATGCGGTCCGTCGACTGCAAGGTGTACTACATTCCTGTGGGTGCTCGGTCGCACACGCAGGAGACCCTGTTCCTCGACACTCTGCCGAAACGTCTGGTGCTGTGCTGCATCGATAACGACACCTACAACGGTGCGTACGACAAGAATCCGTTTCTCGCCAAGACCAACACCATAAGCTTCCACGCAGTATACGTGGACGGATGACATATACCCTCCAAACCTTTCCAGCTCAATTTAGCAGACGATCTCTTCGTCAGGAGCTACATGAGCCTGTTCACCTCGACCGGTAAGATTTGGCAGGACGAGGGGAACGGCCTGACTCTCAGCGACTTCCGGCATGGCTACACATTCTTCGGTTTTGACCTGACCCCCGACCAGTGCGATGTTCCCTGCTTCCATCTAGTACAAAAGGGCAACCTGCGCATAGAACTGCATTTCCGCGACGCGCTGGCGAGAACTGTGAACGTCACAGCCTACGCCGAATTCGAGTCCGTACTGGAAATCGACAAGAACCGCAACATCATCTACGACTACTGAGATGGACACCCTGCAGATCGCCCGAATACTGGAGATGGACCAGTGCACCAGATCGATATTTCGCGGTGTCGTACCCAAAAATCGGACTGCCTACGACAATAGACGGCGTTCTACCTGCAGCATTCGTGTGCAACACCGACGACGGTGACGAACCGGGCGAACATTGGATAGCGCTGTACCTGGCCGCCGACGGACGCGGCGATTACTTCTGTTCGTACGGCCTGCTGCCCCGTCACGCGGAGTTCCGCACATTCATGAATGAACATTGTTCCGAGTGGACTCATACTAGCAAGAGACTTCAGAGTCCCCTGTCTAACGTTTGTGGACATTATTGCATAGCTTTTGTATTGCTTCGTTGCAACGGCTTTCCGATGCGAACTTTTATCAACGTATTCGGCACCGATCTAGTTGCTAACGATTGCCGCGTGTTTGATTGGCTTAAACAGATACGACAAAGTAGACTGTGCTATCACACATCGTTCATCGATTGAGCCTCTGGCGAGGTGGACACACCGCCCGTAAGCTCACGACCTCTGGCGTGATGTTCAACATCCGCAAGTCGCCTCATCATCATCATCCTCGAGCCTCTGGCGAGGTGGAGACACCCCTAAGCTCGCGACTCTGGCGTGATGGTCAACATCCGCAAGTCGCCTCATCTCATCTTCTTAGTTGTAGTCGTAGTGATATTACACGCTACCCATGTTGTATCATCATGCTGCTTGTGTTGTTCAATAAAATACGTACTCGTACGATATCGTGTTTTGTTCGTTTCTCGTCTCCTCGTTAGGTCTTTTAATCTCAGTTATTAATGACCCTGTTAATGACCACTGTTAGCAAGCTCGCCGCAGACGACATAAACTTAGGGTTACACAACCGTCAACAGGTTAGGGTTACACTTAGGGTTATCTCCATTCACCAGGAGGCGCTAATACAGTCGCTAGGGGGCGCTCTGATGTGCTGCGCACGCAACCGGAAGTAGTTCAGACACATGGGGCCCAGAATTGCTTCCTCAGATGGATACACCTACTGCTGACCTCCATTCAAACGTGCTAGGGTTCAAGCATCGCAAAGTGACACCGCTATGGCCCAGAGCTAATGGAGAAGTTGAGAGATTTGTGAAGACGTTAAAGAAGTGTGTGAAACCTGCAAAATCAGATGGCAAGAACTGGAGAAAAGAAATGCAAGCATTTTTACGCAACTATCGTACCAGTCCACATGCGACGACTGGAGTTGTACCATCAACACGTACTGTTCTTGAAGCGTGCCGTTCGCAATAAACTACCGCAATGTGCAAGCGCTGGTCCAGTTGCTGAGATAGTTCGCAAGAGAGACACTGACCATAAATGGAAGATGAAGTATCATTCAGACCGAAAGAACTACCACAAGCCGTGTGATATCAGCATTGGCGAGTCTGTGTTAGTGAAGAGACCATTCACTGCGTCAAAAAGTCACAATCCGATGACAATCGTAACACGGAAAGGCACCATGATCTCTGCAAAGACTGATCAAGGACGGAGTGTAACCCGCAACTTGTCTTTCTTCAAGAGACTCCACGGTCGTGACGAAACAGAAGTTGGCGCAGATGAAGATCCGTTGCTTGATGAATGCAGTGAACCGAAGCCGAGAGACGATCTCATGGCGAACGATGACTCAACAACAAAGAACGACAACTCACCTGTGCAGTTGACTCCGAGTCCAGATCTGCCAATTCTTCGCAGATCTACGCGTGTTAGAAAAGCACCTGACGTGCTTGATTTGTACTTTGTCATTTGCCATTACAAAGAACATTAACATGTTATGATTCATATCAATTATAGTTGAACTTTCTTTTACTATTAACCTGTATGAATGAAACCCAGTAATTCTTTATAATTATGATGGACAACACTAATTGCTATAATAACTACAAGGAAGGAGATGTATCAATGTCCTAATGTCATATTAGTAATTATCTTGAACAGTAGACGATAAAGTGTGGAAAGACACAAGAAATGCTAGGGAGAGCTCAGCCTGGGAGGAAGCTGAGAGGAGGGAAGGTGACAGGTCGTAGGGAGACAGGATGTAAGGAGACGGGAAGGAAAGGAACGGGAGGGAAGACAACCAGAGTGAAGGAGAGGGGAGTAGGGGAGACAGGAGGGAAGGAGAAGGGAGTGGGGGAGACGGGAGGGAAAACAACCGGAGTGAAAGAGAGGGGAGTGGTAGAGACAAGAGAAAAGGAGTAGGAAGTGGGGGAGACAGGAGGGAAGGAGACAGGAGGGAAGGTGTCAGGACAGAATGTGATGGAGGGAATCGAACGGAAGAGTTATTCTGCAGCAGTGATAGAGGGGGTGAGGAAGAGAGCGAGGGTGTTTGTGGGGGATTCGATATTTAGGAAGACCGACAGAGTCTTAAACAAGGGAGATGATGTGGTGGTCTGCTTGCCTGGAGCCAAAATAGAGGCGATAACTGAGAGGGTAAAAAACATCGTAGGCTCGGGTAAGGGTGGATCTGTTTTAGTACACGTAGGGACAAATAACTTAGAGAGGGAGGGTACAACTGCCATAGTTAGGAAATATAGGCAATTGGTCAGAACACTAAAACAGACGCGGGTTGAGCAGGTAATACTGTCAGGGATTTTACCTGTAATGGGCAGGAAGGGTCACAAATATCGAAATTGTCGGGGGATGGCAATTAACATGTTAGTCCAGAAGCTATGTAGGGAAGAGGAAGTTGGATTTGTGGATTTATGGGGAAGTTTTGTTGGGAGGGCTGATATGTACATGAAGGATGGGCTTCATTTAAGTGGAAAGGGGGCGGCAGTATTCGCGGACAAACTTTCAGCAGCAGTAGATAGTGACTTGGGTACAATTACTAATATTTTTGGAAGTAAACATTCTTTAAACTAGAAGTGCAGGGGGGTTACCTAGAGGTGTCTCAAGCAAAACAAGAGGCCACTAGCACAGATAAACCAATATCAAATCATCCGAAAAACATATATGAAAAAGGTTATAGATGCGTATGTTTAAATGCAAGGAGCATAGTAAATAAGAAAAACGAATTAAACATTATGGTAGAAGATATTGACCCTCACATAATTGGTATAACTGAATCATGGGTTAACATAGATATAACAGATGCTGAATTAGGACTGACAGGATATGTAATGTTTAGGAAAGATCGAATAGGAAGAAGGGGCGGGGGAGTTATTTTATATGTTAAAGAATCTATTCAGGCTTATGAAATAAAACTAGAAAGGGAAGCAGATTGCGATGAAGCTGTTTGGTGCAAAATTGTTTCAGGAAATTCAAAATTAACTATTGGATTAGTTTACCGAAGTCCAAACATAAACGAAGAGGACAACACAAAAATAAACAACGCTATAAAGGAAGTTAGTAAAGGGGAATGTATCATAATGGGAGATTTTAACCATGGACACATACAATGGAATTCTCTAGAGAGCACATGGATTGAGGATCAACAATTTTTATTTTTAATCCAGGATAGCTTTCTCACTCAGCACGTACTAGAACCAACCAGGGGAGAAAATGTATTAGATATAGTTTTGTCATCACAAAAAGAATTAGTGGACAATGTAAAAATATTTGAACCATTGGGTAATAGTGGCCATAATCAATTACATTTTGACATCAATGTAAAATCAGAAAGTAAAAATAAGAAAACGTACAAGAGAAACTTCCACAAAGGTAACTACAAAGATATGAGAAAATACTTAGCAAAGGTAGATTGGAATAACATGCTGATGAATAAGACCGCAATTGAATGTTGGAATATTCTAAAATATGAAATTGAGAGTATCATCGATAAATTTGTTCCCTTCCAAAAACAAGGAAAACGGTGTAGAAAGAAACACTTGTCAAAAGAGGCAATTAAAAAAATAATGCTAAAACAAACTATGTGGAGGGTTTATAGGCGTACCAGAAAGGAAGAAGACTATGCAAAATACAAAGAGGCACTTAATGCAGCTACAACTGAAATCAGACAATCTAAAAGAAGCTATGAGCAAAAACTAGCATGTAACATAAAAAATGACAGCAAGAGTTTTTATGCATATATCAGGAGTAAACAAAACGTACAAGACAAGGTCGGACCTCTAGAAGACAGTGCTGGAAATATAATATCACAGGGGTTTTTAATGGCGGAAGACCTAAATGGTTACTCCAGTTCAGTGTTTACCAAAGAAGATATTAGTTCATTACCAGTTGCTGATGCTAAATTTCAGGGGGCTAAATCTGACTATTTAGGTCCGTTAGTTGTAACTCCAGAATTGGTAGCTAAGAAAATAAAGGCAATGAAGGATAACAAATCACCGGGAATGGATGGGATTCCTCCAAAATTACTAATGGAAACAGTAGAACAAATCAGTATACCACTTGCAAGAGTATTCAATTTGTCATTAAAAGAAGGAGTTGTTCCGTTTGAATGGAAAGAAGCAAACATCATACCATTATTTAAAAAGGGTTCGAGAAATAATCACAGAATTACAGACCAGTGAGTTTAACGTCAGTGATTTGTAAATTATTAGAAAGGTTAATTAAAGACCATATGGTGGACTTCCTCGTTAAGCATAAATTATTAAATTCATCTCAACATGGATTCCTTAAAGCGAGGTCATGCTTAACAAATATGTTATGTTTTTGGAAGAAATCACTAAGTGGATAGACGTGGGATCGCCAGTAGATATTATCTACTTAGATTTTCAGAAAGCTTTTGACAAAGTGCAACATCAAAGATTACTACTTAAATTAAAAGCCCATGGTATCGGGGATAGCATAACTGACTGGATAGAACAATGGCTGACTGACAGAAGACAACGAGTTGTAGTAGATGGCGAAGTTTCAAATTGGAAATCGGTTTTGAGTGGGGTACCTCAAGGATCAGTATTAGGACCTATATTATTCTTAATTTATATCAATGACTTGGACGACCGTATAACAAGTAACGTTCTGAAATTTGCGGAATTATTGAATGGGTATGAAAATATTGATAGAAATATGTTTTTCTCACTCAAGAAGGATAGCAGAACTAGAGGACATGAGGTAAAATTAGTAAAGGATCAATGTAGATTGGACATCAGGAAGCACTCGTTCTCACAGAGGACAATAAATGAATGGAACAAATTGTCTACAGATTGTGTAACTGCTAGCAACGTGAATATGTTTAAAAACAAGGTTGACACATATCTCAGGAGGGCGGGTTATAAGTAGATGAATATTGTTGGACTCTCGATAAGCCAATGGCTTCCTTGTCAATTACAGACCAGTGAGTTTAACGTCAGTGATTTGTAAATTATTAGAAAGGTTAATTAAAGACCATATGGTGGACTTCCTCGTTAAGCATAAATTATTAAATTCATCTCAACATGGATTCCTTAAAGCGAGGTCATGCTTAACAAATGTGTTATGTTTTTTTGGAAGAAATCACTAAGTGGATAGACGTGGGATCGCCAGTAGATATTATCTACTTAGATTTTCAGAAAGCTTTTGACAAAGTGCAACATCAAAGATTACTACTTAAATTAAAAGCCCATGGTATCGGGGATAGCATAACTGACTGGATAGAACAATGGCTGACTGACAGAAGACAACGAGTTGTAGTAGATGGAGAAGTTTCAAATTGGAAATCGGTTTTGAGTGGGGTACCTCAAGGATCAGTATTAGGACCTATATTATTCTTAATTTATATCAATGACTTGGACGACAGTATAACAAGTAACGTACTGAAATTTGCGGATGACACAAAACTGTGGAACTGATGGTGATAAACAACATTTACAAAACGATCTAGACAGATTAGTGAAATGGTCTGAGAAATGGCAGATGCTGTTCAATTTTGGGAAATGTAAATGCCTACATACAGGACATGGGAACTTGAATGTAAACTATAAAATGGGAGATACTGTTCTTGGTACTACTATAAAAGAAAAGGACTTAGGAGTTACAATAAGCGCTGATATGAAAGTTTCAGAGCAGTGTGGTATTGCAGCTTCAAAGGGTAATCAAATTCTTGGATTGATTAGAAGAAACATAACATACAAGGGAAAAAAGTTAATTATACCTCTTTATAAAGCAATAGTTAGACCTAATTTAGAATACTGTATACAAGCATGGAGACCATATCGTAAGAAGGATATAGATACGCTTGAACGCATACAAAGGAGAGCAACTAAAATGATTCCAGAACTTACAGACCTTAATTATGAAGAACGCCTGAAAGAATGTGGTTTAACAACTCTAGAGACAAGGAGGTTAAGATCAGATTGAAGTTTTTAAGATATTGAATGGGTATGAAAATATTGATAGAAATATGTTTTTCTCACTCAAGAAGGATAGCAGAACTAGAGGACATGAGGTAAAATTAGTAAAGGATCAATGTAGATTGGACATCAGGAAGCACTCGTTCTCACAGAGGACAATAAATGAATGGAACAAATTGTCTACAGATTGTGTAACTGCTAGCAGCGTGAATATGTTTAAAAACAAGGTTGACACATATCTCAGGAGGGCGGGTTATAAGTAGATGAATATTGTTGGACTCTCGATAAGCCAATGGCTTCCTTGTCCACCTGCCATCTGGGCCTTTGGCTTGGATGGCAAATCTTGTTAAATCTTATTTTGATACATACCGGTGTAACCCGGGAAGCGAGACGGAGAGTGGATGCGGGAGAACACAATGTAATGCAAATGAATAAGGTTCGTTATCTGTACTCTTTATTGACGATCACCTATATCTATTCACCACAAGGCATCACAGTTGCGAGATTGGCCTTCCCGTCGTGCCGTCACGAATACCGTCCGCAGTCGCTAGATGTCGCTACAAACTGGTACATTCTGTGTGCACAAAACGTAATCAAATAATTAAGCTGTTTTATTTAACAAGATTTAACAAGATTGCCATCCCAAACAACAAGTTCCAGATGGCAAAGTGAACAAGGAAGCCATTGGCTTATCGAGAGTCCAACAATGTTCTCATCTATGTGTAGCCCACCCTTATCAAATATGTCAATTCTATTTTTAAACATATTCACACTACTAGCATTAACACAATCATTTGGCAGTTTGTTCCATTCATTTATCACCCTCTGTGAGAAAGTACTTTCTCATGTCCAACCTACACTGCTCCTTAACTAATGCTGCTTTAATTGTGTCCTCTGGTTCTACTGCCTTCTTTAAGTTTGAAGAACATATTCCTATCAACATCATCATAACCGTTCACTATTTTAAATACTTCTATTTGGTCTCCTCTTAGTCTCCTGGTCTCTAGTGTTGTCAAACCACATTGTAATAAGCGACTTTCATAACTAAGGTCTCTCAATTCTGGAATAATTTTGGTTGCTCTTCGTTGTATTCTTTCTAGCTTGTCTATGTCCTTTTTACGATACGGAAATGGGGTGACCGAGGCAATTAAAAAAATATTTGAATAGCTGTGAATTTTTTTGAGTATGGACAATGCAGTTTGGGAAGAAAAAAAATTAATTTCGCGTGCTTAAATGTACTTTTCCAGAAAATCAGTGGCGACGCCAATGAAAAAAGTCAGGTTGATTTACAACTCTGACTTTGATATTAACGAGTAACCAAATCGCTGGCGTATCAATATTGAGCAGATGAATAGTTCCTATTCACGTCTACCTCTGCAAAACGATCGCTTTACAATTGGTTGGTATTTGGGGACGTTGTCTGTTGTTGCCCCTCCCACCAGAGTAGACATGGTCCCTGCAGCGTTGGCACCGTTGCGTGACCGTAACCCGTGAAGTTAGCTCAGCCAATGAAAGCGTTTCTGGGTCACAGCAAGGTCGCTCGAAGTTTTCGCGGATTTAATGTCGCGGGATCTCAATAAGTTAGATTGTTGGTTGCAAATGTAGTGAGCGTTAAAGAAATGTGACCAAGTTGACGCCACAAACTCAGGAGTTGACTGCGATGGGATATCAGGTGTGTTTCTCGTGTGTGGTGTAGAAAAGTCGGACTTGTGAAGGAGTTTGTAACTTTTAACTAGCGCTAGCAGGTGGTCGAAATTGTCCCGTGCTGCTGCCGCGATACGCACGCGACATATGGGCACTTCCGGTGGTCTTTCAACTCTTTGTGTGTCGCCAATGTGACGGCGAGCCGTCTTGCAGAACGTTTGTGTCGTTTGCTGTGTTTGTGTAGAGCACGGGAAGGCAACCTCGTAACAGTCTGTTTAGGTTGTCCGATGTCCAACTTTGCGAAAGTTTTGTTGCCCTCGCCTAGACCTAGTAGGTATGTGACAAAAAAATGAAGTTTGTTGCCAATGTTGGATATCACTTTAATTTACATCATTGGAAATGTATTGAAAATACCTTTCCAGTGGTTTAAATATATTGTAATAGGCCTAATATTATGGAAGTTGTGTTAATTTGAATGTTGTAAAGTCGCAAAAAATGTTTACCTTTGTTTTAATGGAAAACATAGAAATGGTTGTGACCTTTTTGTGGCTTTTCATGAGAAACATAACTTCAAAATGGCACATGCTTCCTCAATTGTCAACCTATAGGCAAAAAGTAAATACTAGAAATCATCATAACTTTCTTAATAGTTGGAATATTTTGGTCAAATTTGTAGTGAAGGTAGCTCATAAACAGCCCATCCTCATGCTGTGATGCTATCCTGTTCACGCCATATAACATTTGTAATTAAAGAATAATTACCTAAAATCCAGATCTAATATGCGTGATCATTGAAGACTTTGAACGTTGAAAGTTCATTTCAAATCCCTATGATTATTCAGTCAGGTGAAGTCAGTTCCTTGGTGCATATCATTATTATCACTCTTTAGTAATTTTTTTACTTACAGATTGAAGATTTATGACAGCACAAAGTCCTTACAGACGAGAACGCAAAGTGAACCTCGACATTTCGTAGTAGAGTAGATTGACTTATCCAGGGAATCATTGTCATACCAAACATGACAGATGTTCCTGCCAACAACTGCCCCTGACATGATATCCTTAAGATCTGCCAGGGAGTTTTTCTCTAACTCATGAAATTCCTTCTCGATATCATCTAGATTGATGTTCTTTCTGCATGCTTCCGACGATTGGTCATTCTTTTGCTTTCTTGCCATACCCACTGCCCAACTAACCAGGACAATGTAGGAAAGATTTACGCAAGGGGGGCCATAGGGGGCAGTTCTGCAATGCAATTGGATGTAATTAAAAATGAAATATATAATGACTTAGCTGAAATTCATTGTTTGCCTGCATTTATTTGTTGTTTCACTCTGTAGTGCTTTGACCAATTGCAGTGTCACTAGAAAAAAGAATCATTAAAAGTCTGTATCAAAATTATCTATTCAGTTGTCACAAACTACTATTTAATTACTACAAACATGACAAAACAACCCAAGCACAATGAAGCACATAGAGGATTGTGTTTGTAAACAAGACTCTCAGCCAATCAGGTTGGGGGAAATTGGTCACGTGACCTGACTGACGAACTCGATTAGACGAACTGCAGAAAAAGGCTTGACAAAATCATCAAACATCTGCGCCATAGATGTATAATTTAAGAAGCAAACATGTTCAGAACATATTAAATAGCATTTAAATTAATTTCTATACCATATTTATCTTAAATCTGTTCGATATGAAAGTTTTGGAAGACATTTTATACTGCTGAAAATTTGGGGAATATGGAGCGGCCTTGCCTATTTCTGGGTACTCTCTTACTTTGTGCGCAGCGTAAAAAAACATTTGGGAATCGATAGATTTTTATACAATTTGGCACAGATATGGATATATATATATATATATATTACATTTTATTTATTTTTGAAAACGAACCACATACACCGAAAGCAGGTACACCTGGTCGCAGGTATGGATGCACGTCACATAGAGGGATAAGTGGGTCATTCTCACATACCTAGGCCAGGGCTAGGCTAGATTATGGATGGTGAATAAACATTATGTGGACTCTCTCTCGAAAGAGAATAGAATAACCTCAAACTTGAATGAATCGCCATAATATGGTAAGTTCCTAAAGTCGCGTTTACACGAGCGATTAATTGATCTGGAGAGCCTTGCCCTTGATTACAAATTTTGAACAGACAATAAGATAAGATAATTCTTTATTGTCTCAACAATGAAATTGAGAAATTTGTCTCGGGTAAGAACAGACATGACTGCAATATATACATAAACCATTCTATTAAAGCTGCAGATAAGTAGACAGTGAGTGAAACAGATTAATAGTGATAATAATAAATACACAAATAAATTAATTAATAGAAATGATATACATTGCATACACATTACTTGTTATGCTAGGAACGACAAGTGACACTGTTGCAGCAGGCATCATGAGTTACGTTGTTTAATGGACAGTGGCACAAATGAGTATTTGTATCTATTAAGCCTGCACGGAGGAGTTCTATAGCATCTGCCAGATGGCAGGAACTGAAATTCATTGCGTAAAACATGTTTGGTATCCAGCGCGGCAGTGGCTCAGCTGTCTGACACCGTCACGCAGGCTGAACATTCTCACCCCACTCTATTGTTATTGTGGCAGGTGATTTTAACAAAGCCAGTCCCAAGAAAGAGATGCCAAAATTTGCACAGCAGGTAACATGTGCGACTAGGGGCGGTAACATTCTCGACCATCAGGGGCGCCTATCGCTCGATCCCTCACGCACCACTCGGGCGGTCGGACCATGCTATGGTTTACCTGGTGCCCACTTACAAACAACAGTTGAAATGTGTGAAACCAACAGTGAAAACTGTGAAACAGTGGTCGTTGGATGCGGTGGAGTCACTTCGTGGCTGTTTTGAATGCACCGATTGGGATGTGTTTAAAGAGGCCGCAGCTGATATCCATGAATATGCAGAGTATGTCAGTGATTACATCACCTTCTGTGAAGGCCTCTGTATTCCGACGAAAACCATCAAGATTTACCACAACAACAAACCATGGTTCAAGACAGATATCAAACAAAAACTACAGGCGAAACAAGAAGCTTACAAAGGAAACGACAAAGACAAATAAAAGCAGAAGAGGTATGCAGCGGAGAAGGCCATCAAGACCGCCAAGGCCAATAACCGTGACAAGCTGGAGGAGAATCTCACCACCGACAACCCCTGGTACATCTGGCAGGGTCTGAAGGCCATCACCAACTACAAGCAGTCTTCAAAGAGTGCTGACATTACTGACACTACCCGTCCTGACAATCTGAATGACTTTTACAGTCGCTTTGATAAACAGGACACCATCTCTCCTCCCTCTGTAGCAGCATTTCACTGTGATGTTCCACCTTTCACAGTTGATGAATCTGTCGTCAAGCGTATATTTGAACGTCTCAATAGTAGGAAGGCTGCTGGCCCGGATAATGTTTATCCATGTCTACTTAAACAGTGCCGTTCAGCTCTCAGGTGTCTTCACAGACATATTTAGTTCCCTTTCCCAATGTATAGTCCCCTAATGCTTCAAAAAGTCAACTATCATTCCTGTACCAAAGAAATGTTCAGTCTCCTGCTTAAATGATTATAGGCCTGTTGCCTTGACCTCTGTAGTCATGAAGACGCTCGAGCGCTTGGTCCTGCAGTTTCTGAATTCAATTATCGACCCAATGCTTGACTGATTTCAGTTTCCGTATCGTGGAAATAGATCTGTTGACGATGCTGTCTCTCTAGGATTGTTTTATGTTCTCAAGCATCTGGAAGGTCCAGATCCTTACGCTAGGATCTTTTTTGTTGATTATGGCTCTGCTTTTAATACCATTATTCCTTCAAAACACAGTTTCATTCATGGTTATCTAATTGTCACTAACATCTATCATGTTGTCTTAAAAGCTAGTTAGTGAAACCATGGTGCCATAATTATTTATGTAATCATTACTATGTGCTAACGAGTCAAGCAAATTCAAATAAAATATAATACACAGAGTAAAAGTTGTACTTGCATATGAATGGTGACAGGATAATAATATATTGTTTTTAAATTAGTCTACGCATTAAATAAAATGGCACCTCTTTTTTAATTTCTGATACTTTATAGTTATACGTCAGAAAGCTATTTCTGACAGTTCCTGGTGGTTTCTGACATTTTATTTCTGACGATGTGAGGTCTCTTCAGAAACTTGCCAACCTGGTGTTGTATGTACACTGTATTGTGATTGTGTGTGGTGACTCCAGCTATGTGCTGTCTGTCAGCTGTGCATAATGGGTGTTAGAATGTGACAGACAGCCACTACCAAGATCATATGATGCTTGACTTGGCACACTCTACAGTGTGGGTTGATGTAATTGTTTGTGCCAGCAGAGTTGGATTGATGGCTGTGCTGACTTTGTTGTACACTCTTAAGATCATGGTGCATTTGTATGGTTGACATAACTGTGTCAGCGGCTACACTCTGTTGCAGATGTGTAGCATGACTGGATGGAAGGATAGCTGCAAGGACTACTGCCAAAAGTTTACTGTAGTTTTCTTAGACATCATTGTTCAAGATATGCATAAACACATGTGTGACACAAATATGCGTAAATACATGTATGTGTAATATGAATAACATTGTTCAGGGTACACACAGATACATGTGTAGCACAAGTAACGTTGTTCAGGGTACACCATAGACATAAATAGAACACCCATTAGTAAAACAAGAAGGCTGACCTCTTATCAGTTTACACATGATACAGTGATGCCAGTGACATTCATGGGGTAAGACCTCAGTTGACCTTCCTGTTTATTGTTTCACACGAATGTAGGGCGTATTAAATTGCGATATGTGAATTTTAAGAATTCATATGATGTGACATAAGTGCAATTGAGCAGGCATATTCAAAGGTTTGTTTGTAGAAGCTATTGGCTGTGAAATGGTGCATTTTTTGAGAGTTTAACAGGCAGAGGGATTTATGGGAATTTTTCTGCTATGGGCCACATGGGTGCATGAATACACGGCTATTTTTTTCAAAATTGATGGGCATCGCACGTCGGGGCGTTTTAAAAGAGCCTGAGGTATGTGATTTTGATAAAACTCGGTCAGCATGTCAATGAGATGATGGCAGTTGCTGTGAAAAAGTTTCAGAATTTTTAGTGGTCACGTTTTCTTATAATCAGACAAAACATTAACATGGCCACCAATGCAATTCTCAACTGTGGTCTGACTCCTCATGCTGCTGCACAGCAAGAACCCACTGGATGCCCGGCGTTTATACTGTACAGCACCCAGTCTTCATCATATATCTACAGATATACAGTACTAATAAGAGATTATTACTACATAGCTATATATACCTAATACCTTATTACGTGCACAATCTATCCATGCACCTTGTATATCAAATATCATAACATATTAACTATAACAGTAGCACCACTAAACGTGATCGAAACTGAACTTTCTGAAGTGCTCTATACATGTTTTAGCTAATGACTGCAAGAGGTCAAAATCTCATTAAGCCCTATTGGACATTCTTCTATAAGGTCCCAAAAATATTCTTTTCTCATATTCCAACACATTCCCCAGCTGCTCCATCACAGCTATTTCCAGCTGCAGATCAAGATCTCTCAAATGTTATCTGGCCAACTTGCCCAAGGACACACCTCATGTAAAGAAATGTGCTCTCTCATTTAAGCTGTCAATTGTTTTAGTAGGCAACCTTTCACATGGTTTGTCAAGCAAATGCATAGAAGCAATGAATGTTGCAATGTGTACAGAATGACTTACATGATAGTGGTTCATACAACGAAGAAAAGGCAAACAACGACAAAAAAGGGGAGAGCCGCATTAAATGCAGATGACTTAATAAAAAAAAATCTTTTTAATGAGCTGACATCTAGTAGAGTTTTAAAAAAGAGTTACAACTATACATACATGCACGCACACACACATTATTTATAAAACTGAATCCTACCCCTATAACATTTTATGTTGCACCCAATCAATGTGACTACTGGGAAACACTTAATGTATGCTCCCCCAAGAAAAAGAAACGTATCTGTAATATATTGAACATTTCCGAAACTGTTACATTCATTCGCATATACACTAACACAGCACAAACATTTGCGACATAAATTACCTGAAAATAACAAGATGTTAGATCCTGTTTTCTGTCGATTCGTACAGCTGTAAGCCACACAAAAAATAACCATATTCGTTGTCCCACAACTTTCTCCAGCAAGCCTCCAAAATGTTTGTCTTGAAGAGTTTAATACTAAAGCACGTATGAACAACCCAACTGCCCACACTTATAACACAACTGCTGGGACCACCCTCACCCAAATTATTTATCAGTCTGGTGGCCATGCCGCATTAAGAACAAATGACAATGACAAATCTTCAAGTTAATTGGTTCCTGGTGTCATCATCGCTGGCTACTAGCCAGATAAGTTTATAATTCTCTGGCAGCCACCTCATCTTCATTGCTTTTGTTTGCCTTATATTGTACATGATGATGGTGAGGAGGAAATACATTAACTTACTCACTCACTTACTTGCTCACTCACTCACTTACATATGTTAGACAATTATTTGTAACATGCTATGTCCACTCTATAAACAGTACTACCCTATGTGTCATGCAGTGGATGCAACTGTTTCTGCCTTGCAATGAAATGCCGGCCAGTGGTCCACGCCCACTTCACTGCAATGATCTGGCTTATCGCTCTTGTTTATAGGGGGGTGATTACTGATGTAACTCTATGGGGTACACACAGATACATGTGTAGTTAGTATAGTTAGTATAGTTAGGCTGGACAATAAATAGACAGATAGTGGGTGAGTTACAGCGTTATGACCGTCTTCTCAAGTCACAAGTATTTGACCGTGTTCTGTCTTGCAGATGATGGCAGAGACCCACTAGGTAAGGCAGCGATTTATGACGACAATGGCAACGACGATGATCAACTCGAGACACGAGTATGGCAAGGGCGTCTATGAGGAGGTGGCGTTGATTGGCAACGGAGCTTATGGCACCGTCTACAAGGCGCGCGATCTCCAAAATGGACGCTTCGTCGCTCTCAAGAAGATTCGCATACCATCTAATGCGGAGGAACTCGGTATGCCGATGAGTGCGATGCGAGAGATTGCATCTCTGAAGCAGCTTGACAACTTCGAGCACCCAAACATCGTTCGGTGAGCACACACACACACAGCTTGAATCCTGCAATTATAAAGCTGAGAATTTGTATACTAGAAACCTGCCACAAACAGGGTTAAGGAAGTGAAGAAATGTCGGCAAAACACGATAATGCAAATTCAGGCGACATTTCTGAATGGGCGAAATTTCATATTTGAAATATGCTATAAATGATAACACAACCCGAAACAGCAGCCATTTTCATGAAAACGCAGTGGAAGATATGTATGAAGGAAGCCTAAAGATGTGATGTTGTGCCACCTGGTCTTTATGTGAAAATTTACATTCGTTACAACTTGCCTCTGTTCCAACTAACCCACTATCCCCTACATAGCAGTCTGTGGCACTGAGAGTGATGCAAATGCCAATTACAAATAGTTCACTTACTCATTAATATGCAGTTATGTGATGCTAAATGTATAGCTTTATTCTGCAAGAATATGTTCCTGGTGTTTACTGTGTCCCATTCATGACTAGACATAAGTAGATGTTCAAGAAATGCTGGCTTCAATTTATAGCCCGCAGGTGCCACACGTGAATAGCTTCTGAAATGCTCGGGCATAATAGAACCGTGTCAATATTTGCAGGCTGACATTTTATTTTGTCTCGTATTCATGTGCGTACGGTCTAGACGAAGTGCGACTGTGTAGTGCTCATGAATGATTAGTGCTTTGTGGCATTTCGTTGTGTGCACGCCCTATGACATGTGTACTCAGTACTACAGCGAGGAAATGTAACCAGAGGAAAACTGTTTTAGTATTACTACTATTTATCAGTTTACTAGGTTACTATATTACTATTTACTATGTACAGGTGAATTGGTATTTGTGATGGGGATTACCACATGTGTACAAACCAGCGGTTGTGTAGTAACTAAATCACTGCTGCAGAAGTTATTTGGGAGGAACGCGCTTAGGAGTACGTCTTGACCTGAACAATGTAGTTTTCGTAACTAGTAAATTTGAATTATAAAATTATACTTGTCAGGATACATCACTTTGAGTACTCCCAACACTTGTATACAACACCCATACCCTGTATACAACATCCATACCATGTTTACAACACCCCTACCATGTATACAACACCCCTAACATGTATACAACACTTATACCATGTCTACCCTTTTTGTTGAGAGTCATGTCGTATGCCCAACAAAATATATGTTTTATGATATTGCTATTATTAGTGATCATAAAAACTAAAAAACCGCTGACAACAAAGCCTTCCTCACAATCTCTTGACTGGCGTGATGGCATAATATGACTAGTAGGCATGTTTAGAATCTTCATGTTAGAAGTTAGTTCATCAACCATGACCGATGAATCAATGACAGTGACTGGTTCTGCATGAATGCACACAGTAATCATGTTGTGCTGCTAACCTGCTACCACAGTGTGAGTCAGTGGTAATTATTGTAAGGATATTACTAAGGCAGTCGGGTTGACAAGTGAGCATAAGGCAGGTAGTAAATGCACTGGACATGGTTGGGGTCAGTTGCAATTGTCAGTTAAATGACATTGCATCATAAAAACAACTACAATTACAACGCTTAAAAAAATCAGTCGCTATATAAAGGGTCAGTCGCAACAGTTCGTAGGTTGAGTACAACTACTGTATTCGGCATATTAAGCGTACTAGTGTGGAACAACTAAAGTGTCACAATCTGGTGTTAAACAGTTGGCACCACTTATAAGAACAGATTTTAAGCGGGTTTTAAGTGAAGTCGTCATCATCAATCCCGTAACCCGTAGTGTGTCATTGGGGCACCACCGATGACTTTGAAACCAGCTATCTCCACTTCTTCCTGTCATCTGCCGCCCTCTGCGTCTCTGAGAAGTCCAGGCCTGTCCACTCTTTGATGTTGTTCCCTAACGGTGCCTTGCAGGATGGTCTTTGTCATGATAAGTATAAAATGAATTCATGCTTACAAATTACATTTTTCAATATTTTTCAGTTACATTGTAAACAATGTAAGATCAAGTACTGTGTAATTAATTACATATTACACAAGTATAGTTGAATCCAACCCTGGTGCTGGAAAGGTATATGGCATCCTTAGCTTCTTGGCACCTCCATCCATTGGTTGACGACTTTTTGCATTGTACATGATCACGAGAATGCCTAATCCTTTGGTTTTGTTGCGCCACTGAGCTCGGATTTTCCGAGGATATTGGCGCCAAAGAAGTCATTTTATTGTTATTATTATTAAATGTATATGTACATAAAGTACAAAAACAAGTTAACAAAACTCTTACGTCTAGATAAGAAGAACTATTACAGGAAAAAACTTGAAGATTGTAAAACTAATACAAGAGAGACTTGGAAAATTCTTAACAACATAATAGGTAGAAGAAAATCTTAAACAAAATATTCCAACGAATTTCGTGTTGGTGAAAATCGAGTAGTAGTAGAAAGTAAAGAAATAGCTAACCATTTCAACAAATTCTTTGTTGACATAGGTACAAATTTATGAAGCCTTATAGAACCCTGCCCGGGAACAAAGCCAACTGACTTCGTAAAAAGTAATGTATCACAGTCAATGTATATGCAGCCAGTTACTGAGCAAGAAGTACTTGACATTGTGTCTGGGTGCAAAAGTAAAACTTCATACGGGCACGATGAGATCAGCATGAAAACAGTTAAGCATATAAAAAACAAATTGTAACACTGCTAACCCACATTTTTAACAGATCATTGATCTGCAGATCATTTCCAAATGATATGAAATTGGCAAAAATCATTCCTGTATTTAAGTCAGGTATCGTTTTAAATTTTCTAATTAGACCCATATCTCTTTTATCCCATTTTTCAAAAATACTTGAAAAAATATTTAACAAAAGGCTAACATCTTTCGTTGAAGCACAACACATACTGTCAGACGGGCAGTATGGCTTCAGAAGTAATCATTCGACCTCACTAGCTCTAACTGAATTTGTTAAAAAGGTTACTTCTGCAGTGGATAAATCCCAAACTACGATCGGTATCTTTATCGACTTAAAAAAAGCTTTCAACACCGTTGACCACAACATATTGCTAAGTAAATTGCAATGCTATGGAGTAAGGGGTTTAGCTCTGGAATGGATAAAAAGTTATTTATCCAACCGTAGACAATATGTATGCTACAATAATAGTAACTCAGAATTAAAGGAAATCAAGTGTAGAGTCCCGCAAGGATCAATCCTTGGCCCATTACTATTTATCTTGTACATAAATGACATGTGCGATGTTTCCAAACTACTTCATATTATTCTATTTGCTAAATACTAAAACTGTTTACTCGGCTAGTAATATTGATGATGTAACCAATGTAGTTAACAACGAACTAAAACAACTAGGCCTATGGTTTAGAGCGATTGTCGCTCAATGTGAACAAAACAAATGTTATAATGTTTAAAAAAAAACAACCTAGAACAGATGTGCATATAGTTTTGAATGGATCAAACATTGAGCAGGTAACACATACAAAATTCCTTGGAGTAACTATTGATGAAAACCTAACATGGAGAGAACATATAAAAATTGTTGAAACAAAAGTATCAAAAAGCATAGCAGTTTTGTATAAAATTGATTGTCAAACGTTACACATATTATATCAATCACTTGTTGAACCACATATGTCATATTGCTGTGAGATATGGGGAAGTACGTATCAATCCAGACTCAAGAAACTATTTCTGTAACAGAAAAAAGCTATATGGATTATTTATAACCTTAATTACTATGATCATACATCTGTACTTTTTCCACAGCTCAACAATACTTAAACTTCATGATTTAGTTACATACAAGACTATGATTATACTCTGTAAAGCAAATAATCACTCTTTAAATGGTCGGGTTCAAGCATTCTTTAAACCAACCGAAGCTATACACATCTATGGTACCAGACAAAGCAAACTGTTTTATGTTAAAAAACAAACACCATCCTCAGACTACTGTCACTCCCTGTCAAAGGTATAAATACGTGGAACAGTTTAGCAAATGAAATAACCCAGCTACCAAATTTAACACAATTTAAAAAAACATTAAAGTTGTCATTACTTACAGCATATTTATAAACTTTTAATTGAAAGTTATGTTAACTTGTTTATTTATAATTAGCACAAGCACCACTGTAATAAGTTTATAAGTGAATTGTGAATGCTATTTTGTGTTTAATTTTTTACTTGTATTGTATTTATTTAGTTTGAGAAGGGTATAGCACCTTATAAGTCGTATGACTTCAGCTATGTCCCTTCAGCAGCTGCAGCACACCATACTATGACCTGTATTACGTTGTTGTTGTTGAATAAACTTTCACTTCACTTCATATTATAATCCTGTATCACCAGTGGACTGGCGGGACTCCTGTCTACAATCTATTTTATAGACCTGGGGTCAGTTACATTGTATTAAATTGGAATTGAAATGTCAATTCCGGAATTGACATTGGTGTTTTGTCTTTAAAAAAGTAGTTGGAATTGGTGAATATATAATTGCTTTTTAAAGTTATTTTCCATTACTTTTTCAATTACATAATGTTACTTTTGAACTCAAATTATTCGTTTCAAATAATCAATAAAATAGTGCATATGGTACACTATATTTGTTTGCCATAATATGCAGAAATGAAGATGTTACTTTTTTTTTGGAGTATTGCTCTGTTCACATGCTGTTATTTTTATTTTGTATTGGTATTTTGTATATGGGATTTTAGTGTTCGAGTGATTATAAATAAACTGTTTGCAAAACACTAAAAGTCGTTTGTTGTGATCAACGAAATATCAATAGAAAAGAACACAACACATGTAGTAATTCACATATATAATGTAGCGTAACATGCTACCGTAATAAACATAATTATCGATAACATAGAATCACTTGGCGAGAACACGTCGTTACGGATGATAACAAATCAATGCTCTAAAAGTCACTTCCGGTACATCTGTCCTTGTAGACGTCGGCGCCACAGGATTGTTTTTTTTTTCAGTATAATTGATGTATCTGTAATTTGTAAGGAACTGTAATTGATTTAGTGTAATTGACTCCAAGTCTGGTTTGAGGTGTGATTTAATTCTCAGACAATGGCTGAAAAATACCAAGGATTCATTAAAAAATAAGTAGGTTATTTGAAAAGAACGAAAACCAGCATACATGACAAAATTAAAAAAAAATTAAGATTTCCGTTCCATTTTTTAAAAGAACTTCAGACATTGTATTAGTTTAATGTTGCAGGTTCTGCTCCCTGCGTGGTACTGATCTACACATGTACCTGTCTCATTTCAGGTTGCTGGATGTCTGTCCCGGGAATCGGACGCCGCATGAGATGCAGCTCTACCTGGTGTTTGAACACATTGATCAGGATCTCGCTCATTATCTGGAGAAGTGTCCCGCTCCAGGGCTGGGACCCGACCGGATACGGGTAGGGAGGAATTGTTCTTCTGCAGCTTACGCTGTGTGGCATTTTATGCGCTTATATTTTAGTTGTTTCATTTTCATTGGGACATCCGTTACATTCGAGTTGGGTTACTAGAAATTTACATATAAAATATAACAATGAAAAGTATGTTATCAATATCAAAAAGTGCAGTATCTGGACATTGAGAGCACTCGAAGTGCAGTATCCTGACATTGAGAGCACTCAAAGTGCTGTATCCTGACATTGGGAGCACTCAAAGTGCAGTATCCTGACATTGAGAGCACTCAAAGTGCAGTATCCTGACATTGAGAGCACTCAAAGTGCAGTATCCTGACATTGAGAGCACTCAAAGTGCAGTATCTTGACATTGGGAGCACTCAAAGTGCAGTATCTTGACATTGAGAGCACTCAAAGTGCAGTATACTGACATTGGGAGCACTCACAGACTTAACTCCCTGGCAGACCTGTTCATTACAACAATGTTAAATATCAACTTCCGTGGGAATCATTCAGCCACTTACTCAATGCTATTTCTTCACACATTTCTATAGTCAGATGCTCAGTTACACAACTTTGTAAAATAGACAATGTGGACTGACTAAGATTAAACATTTTTGAAAGAGAAATTTAATCACGGTCTTCTTGGCTGAGATTTTGAAATTCTAGTCACTGTATCACTCAAGTGGTCAATAATAAATTCTAGTGTTGACCTGCCTGGTTTTGGGATACGTGTAACCTTGAGCATTCGGTTGCTCTGACGAAATGTCGTTAGACCGACTATTGATCTTCACTTCTATTCAAAATATGCTACGGGTATGAATTATAGTGACATATTTTGGATCCGTAAATAATAGTTTGTTAACATACAGTTTTTCAGAAAAATTAAATAACAATTTGTTTGCATGTCGTAGTCAACTCTTCGTACGTTTGATTTGTTGCGAAATGAGTGTGAAACAAAATGAGTAAAAGATCAAATATAGGAGGAAACTTTAAAATGACCTAAATCAGCTGCTTGTGATGACAGTCACACAGCAGGAACAGACCAGGAGTGTGTTGACGCCAGTTTGGTCTGCAGATTAGCGTCTCCGTTACATAAGCTTCTGTAGATGCCACATTCCAGGCTGGATGGAATATTAACTAACATTGTAAACATAATTGTGCATGGCTGAGGTCTGACAGTGGCAATTAAGCCATGTATAGTAGCCAAGAATGTGTCGAAATTCCTTCGGGACCTACATGTTGTGTTAATAGCCGTGCAATTGATCATTTAAGGTGTATCCATTCATGCAGTTAACACCTGCATCCAATTTAGAAATTGCATGATATGATTTTGATGTAACAGAATTACTCTTGAGTGCCGAATAAACGTATAGGCCAAATAACAGTATAGGGTGGCAAATCGGTCAAATTTAATAATAGTATAGTGCAAAATAACAGTATAGGGGGGCAAATTGTTCAAAACAAACATTAGTACAGTGCAAAAAAAATCACTAGTATATTTGTCTTTTTAGTGCCGAAGCAATTTTTTACTCAACGCGAAGCCAAGGCGTCCCTGGAAAACTACGCGGATCGCCTGTATTTTGGGTTTTTGTACCGAATATGTATAAACTTTGTGCATATTCGTGTCATCGCAGATATAGTAACCGCATTTTATATATGTGAAAAACCGGGAAATTTTCCATTTTTAAATGGACGTTAAAGTTTTATTGAAATGTATAAGCAAGCCCATTTCAGGGGAAACCGCCGCCAGCCGCTTATGACCGGTTTGAGGCACTGTGCACGGCGGCCATTTACGTTCGCTTTACGTGATGATAAAGGCATTTAAACTAATAATATACCATGTCATGCTCCCGAGAACTAAGGATTCTGACGGATTCATCTAATCATGGAATTCTAATGGTCTAATCAAAGCTCCTCAGAAGCACGGGATCCCGTTAAATTCACAACTGTCATTCGAAAGGATGAAAGCCGTCAGAGGGAGCCACGTGCAACTCTAGTTGGGAGCCAGTGATTTTAGCGCGAGCGGCCGTGGATGATTGATTAGCGCTAGCAATAGGGAGTGAGAGGGATTGCTCTCCTAAAAATTATGCCCTGCATAATTTGCCACGATTATCGGAGAATATAGGCTGGCACAAATGTTTAAATTTAATAATAGTATAATGCCAAATAAGGTGCGTATAGGGTGGCATTTTTCATCAAATAAATACGTGTATAGGGACGCTTATTCAGCACTCAAGAGTATAGTAATTTTGTGGTAATCAACTTAACATTAGTCTGATTGGGAATAGTTTAAGGGGTTGTCTCTAAGTCAGTTATAGAGAGACATCTTGTAGGTTCTTGTTAGTTCCTTTCTTTATCATTAGTTCTCACGTTCCATCAAGAGTTGGCTCGAGTACAACATCTTGATCACTGTTACAGAATACAGAAAAGTTTGGCTGTTGTTACAAGCCTAACAACAGTAAAACGTTTCATGAGTGGTGTTCCTCTGTGCATTGTCAGGATACTGTGTCACAGTAGTTAAATGTCCCCCTTCAATTAGAATTTCTTGCTCATCTTATTTCAGACTCCACGAAAGAATCAAACGTCTCTAGTATTGACTATGACTTGCTAGCTCATTTGTACAATTTTTTTATTTAGTTTTAATGAAATCATCATACAAATAATCAAATTCTATTAACACTATGAAGATTTCCGGAGAAACCTAGCGGATTTTATTTTATGAAGATACATTTTGTAGCCTGATTGATGGCAACGCTCAATCAGAATGAGAATGTGTTATGGCTTTATGTAGCTATATGCAGAATTTCAGGTCGAAATATGGATTTCAACCACAGAAATGTGGTAGGTGCATTTACTTTACATCACTTAATTATATAGTAAATCTGTCATCATTCGTCTACAGAACCTGATGCACCAGATTCTAAATGGTGTCGACTTCTTACACGCCAACCGCATCGTTCATCGTGACCTCAAGCCTCAGAACATCCTTGTGACATGCAGCGGTCAGGTCAAACTGGCTGACTTTGGCCTGTCCCGCGTCTACGGGTTCCAGATGGCCCTTACATCAGGGGTGAACAAATTATACTTGTTGTGATTCTGTGAAAGGTGTATTTGATGTAGGATCCTGAAATGTTCACCTTAATCCTTGTTGTGCAAACAGTGTGCAAGCATGTTCCTCATGGTTCAGTATAATTTAACATGATCTGGATTATTTTACCAAGGAATGTTTTGTATGTAATTTCCCACAAAAAAATTAGCTACCAAGTTTACATTTTGCACAGAATATCAGGACATATTTTTAAAGTATATCCACAGTGTGTGCAGAGTATTAAATAGTTGTGTCTTTTAACTTTTTAAGGTCTTGTAAAGGTCTTAATAATGGGAAGAAAGTTCTAAAGTCTTACATTTAATTTCACCAGACTAGGCCTAAACATTAGAAAATAATTTGACAAAGGTGGAACAGACTCCGTATCCCTGAGTGATATGCTTCTTTAATCAAATGATACAGTTTGATCATCAAAAAGCTAAATATGTCTCATAGAGGGTGTTTTGAACGAAATGTCATTGTTATTTTGTTTTGAATTTGTCATAGAAAAAGATGTTAATTAAAATTGTTTAAAGGTCATAATTCTGATCATCCTGAAGTCGTGCATGCACTGGTATTTTATCTGGTTACTCAGATAGAATATTTCAACCATTGACTTTGAAGTTGTAAGCACCTTTGATATTTGGGTCTGTAACATGGAAACGTTGACAGGTGGTGACGTTGTGGTATCGAGCACCTGAGGTGCTTCTCCAGGACCAGTACTGCACCGCTGTCGACCTCTGGAGTTGCGGATGCATCTTTGCCGAACTCTTCACTCGCAAGTAGGTGCTGTCACCTGGTGGCATTATTTTGTTCATGTCGATTTCATGAAATGACCAGCAGTGCTAGAATTTAACATTAATTTTAATCCAGTAAACGAAAAGGCTTCCTGCATTTCGTGTTTAACTAGATATACTCAAATATTCCCTAGACAGTTGACATTTTGTAAATTACTAGAGTAATCTACATTAAAGCAACTGTCCCCAATTTTGTTAAATGTGAGTACTGATCTTGGTAGATTTAGTAGTCAGTTGTGCAAATTCTAAGTTATTAGATTTTGAAATTTAACATGCGTAATAAACAAACAAAAACCAGTTCTAATAGACTCCTTATGTATTCCCACAGGCCGCTGTTCTGTGGACAATCTGATGTTGACCAGCTGAGCAAGATATTTGAGTAAGCATTTGGACTACCAGTGACCAGTGGTTAGCAGTCCACCCTCTATGGGGTGTGTTACTAATACTTGACCACTTATCCAGGGCGCTGCAAAATGTTTGCTTGGACAAGTGGATTGTGTTAATCCAGTGGTCAAATACAAGGTTTTTAATGGCAGATAACAAAAGTCCTCCATGTGGTCACAGTATTTGTGTGCATCATTTAGTTTGGACTTGTGAAATTTATCTAGTTGCTGTCCGAGAGCCATAATGTGGATCTAATTCATGGAGTATAGATCAATATTATTGATGATGAAACACAATACTCGTAGACATTTAGTGAATGTTACTTATCGCTGTCGGAGAGTCAAAACAGTGGAAGTCCGTCTGAGTTATAATCTGATCTGCACCTTGTGGTTGCTTGTACGTGTCTGTTACACTAACTTCTAACACACAACTATGGACTTCTATTGTTTTGTTTCCACGACAGATGTTGTTGAACCAAAACAATGAAAGTCCTTTTTTATTTGTTAGAAAAAAAAATAGTGTACTAGACACATATTCAACCATCCACGTGATGCAAGTCAAAATGGACTTCCATTGTTTTTGACTCGTCATCAGCGTTATGTTACATGGTTACAATAAAGGAGTATAACATTGTATAATGTTCTTCCCCTATTGTTCTCTCTACATTATTATATAGGGTTTGATTTATATGTATTGTAAAGAGTTACAATAAATTTGATTTGATTTTAAAAAAAAACAATGGTAAAAAATTACTGAGTATAAAATTGTATGGTAATAATAATAATAATATTACAGTACATTTTTATTTAATATAGACCCAACATGCTTCATGGTATTTAACAACAGAATGTGATATACAAGAAAAATTATGTTTAATTATTTTTTTATTATTGAATTAATATTAATTTCATATTTTTAAAACAATAGCTAAATAAAAATGGATTTGAATGTGTTTAAAAGAATAAATATAAAATGTATGTAAAATAGAGAAAAATGTACTTAAATAAAAATGATAATGGAGTTGAAATGTGTTGATATGTTTAGAAATATGTTACCAGTTAAAAACAGTAACACTAAATAGGCTGAATTATCATGATCATCTGCAGAAGTAAGCATCAGAAGATGTTTTTCTTTATAATATAATATTTGATGTGGTCGCAGTCTTCCACAGGGTTATTAAGTTACCAGGAATGTGCAGTGATGTACTGAGATTGAGAATTTATCGCTGTCTTGTAGGGTGATTGGCTTGCCGAGCCAAGAAGAGTGGCCGGAGAACATCTCCCTGCCATGGCTGTCCTTTAGGCCGCTGCCCAAGCAACCGTTTCAGCAGCTCATCCCAGAGCTAGACCCATGTGCCAAAGACCTGCTCGAGGTTTGTGGCTTGCATGTCTGTCCAGGACTCAGTCGAACCCTGGTTCATGTGGAGAACTGTCCCACCTTGGTTCATGTGGAGAACTGTCCCACCCTGGTTCATGTGGAGGACTGTCCCACCCTGGTTCATGTGGAGAACTGTCCCACCCTGGTTCATGTGGAGAACTGTCCCACACTGGTTCATGTGGAGAACTGTCCTACCCTGGTTCATGTGGAGAACTGTCCCACACTGGTTCATGTGGAGAACTGTCCCACCCTGCTTCTTGCAAGTTTCACACACTGTAAATCTCCTGTAAATCTCTTCTCTTTTAGCCTGCGGTGGTATATTCCACTAGGGTAACTGGCATCAGGCCAGAAATGTATTGCAGCAAGTGACTAGTGCTGTGTGTCATGTGTGTATCGGTATTATTATACATATACTTGAAGCTTCCAAAAGACGTAAAATTTATTTCCAGCATCTATGTTGTTTCGTATATAAATATGTGTTTAATTAATTGAATATGATAGAAAATTTGAAAATAAATGAAACCTTACCTGAAGTTTTTTAGATACACCAGAAATATGTATATCATACCGTATAAAATATACAGTACCTACCATATGCTGTATAGAGCCATATCACAACACTAGAAGTGACAATACCATATTGCTCGGATGCATCATGCAGTATTTTCTAACTTAAAGCTATACCGTCAAGTATACATCAAATTTCCCTGGAGTTTGACAGATTTGTTATTTAATAAATTTCAGAAATTTTACATTAAAATATTTAATGTGTTGATTTATATACGAATTCTTCTGTTTAGCAAGTGTTGAATAACTACTTGAACTTGGCACGAGTTCTCTCCTCTCCAAAGTGCTGATAGATTTTTTTAATTGTAATAAGAAACCTGATTTTATTTTTTTTGGGCAATAATGGCAGATGTGAGCATGCATCTTTTATGTTAAAGCTTGAATGCCTGTGATTAACATTTATTACAAAATGCATTTTGATCCTAAACTTTACCATCGTGTCTGTCTGTTTGTCTACTGATGGTACAGTTTTTGATGTTTAATTTTCGTCTTTCAGCGAATGTTGGCATTTCGCCAGAGCACTCGCATAAGTGCCCAGGATTCAAAGAAGCATCCATATTTCTTGGAAGAACAGCCAGCAGGTGGCAGCAGCAGTAGCAGCTTTGTCATGTTCAATCCGATGGGAACATCCTCTCCTGGTTCGAGCGATAATTTCGATGATGAAGAGAGTGGTTCGCCGGTGAGGAACAGTTTCTCCGATTGAACATTGCCACGATTACAGCACAGTCATCACGGATGTAGGTGGAGGTGACTGCCGTCAAGAAAGTCACTCCATTTAGTGTTGCCATGGAAACCAGACAGACAGCCTGCACTGCCACAAATTATTGTCTGCTTGGTTTAGTTGGTGATGATGCTGACAGATGTCATTGCTGGTATGTCGATATATGTCGATTCCACAAAAAATCCCTCTTCAAATCAATTTTTTTACTTTTCTCGTTTCCGATTCATGTCGCAAAAAAAATCAAACCTATCTAGTATCAACTACAACCTGTTAGTTAGTTTTTTTTTATTTGTTACTTAGTTTTGGTGAAATCATTGGACACATTTTCAAAGGTGCTATTTACTCACTCGGAATGGACTAGATTAATCGAGGAGAGATTTTTTTATGCAGAAGTTTATTACATTACCTTTGAATCCACAACAGTTTTGACATTTACTCCTGTGAGATCTTAATTACTCTGGCTTGGACAGTGATAGGTAATTCCCCAGAGTATTTGACTTTGAAGGTCATTCCCCAGAGTATTTGACTTTGACATTTCTCTGCCAACAGAAGCTGAGCAGAATAGCTGCCAGTCGCATAGAATTAGCTTAAAATTATACTGGTAGACAGGTGAAAGTCAGATATCAGCATTATAAATATATGACCAATTTTAAAAGAATTTACATTGGCTCTGCGTTTGTTAGTGATATGGTGTTTGCCTGTTCCCCAAATCAGTGATGACATTAACATTCAGTCAGATGTAATAAAATGCATTACATTTACATATGCTTTTTGGAAGTTACCGTAAAATGCCAGTTAAAAGCTGATTAAAACCATATCTAAATCGGGGAATTAGACATTACATACTATTTGCAGGATGGTTTAGCTTCAGCAAAATGTCAATTTCCCAGATCACCATTGTGTGGTGAAATAATATCAATGAATGTACCCGTTCTAATTGCAGGCAGAACGTTTGCGGAGATCTTAAAATCAAGTTAAAACAGCCGCAGGTTTAAACTAGGCTGGTCCAACATTCCTTTCCCATAGAGGTTTTACAGCTACTTTTAATTAATTAGTTAATTAATTTTCGTAAAAGGTGCAGTGGGCCATGTATGAAACAAGTATGATATATATATGTAGCATATGTCAACAGAAGAAGTCCGGGCAGTGATAAGATACCGTATTCTACATAATAAATGTACAGTGCGCTAGAAAAGAAATTCTGCCATGGAAAAATTTCTTTAAAATTCTTATAAGCATACACCAAAAGACAATAAGGTAACTGTTTAACACTAGTGGTATAATTTGGTGCCTGCTGTAGAGAACAACTGAAAAGTGGTGCCAACTGGTTAACACCAGATGGCGACACTTCAGTTATTCCACACTAGTAAAATAACAGTAGTTATGGATTGTGCTGATTAAAAAAGGGGTGTACGCTGATTAGGGCATGTTCGCATAATAGGTCGAATTAGGTAATTAGAAAGTAAATGCATTCTTCGGGAAGACAATAAGGTCAGACCATTGCATGGCTTTGTTGTAGATGATGTAGGTAAAGAATTATTTTTTTGTAATTTGCAGCAAAAATTTATTTTGTACTACTACAGTTATGTAGTCTCAGATGCGAAATAAAAGTACGTTACACATGTAACCAGCCACATGTAGCCACGTCTTTGGATCTTTTACATCCTGCGCATGGTTCCCATGTAACGTGGCACACGTGAAATGTTTTTTTGTTCCAAGGTTTTGAAGCCGCAGAATTCTGTTTCATATCCTGGAAGCAAAAAGAAGCCCGTCATTTACATTGTAAACAACATAAATTTTTTTCAAAATAAGTGTTGATACATGTTCTAGGACGCGTAGAAAAAGACAATCTATGCAATTTGAGAGTTGATTAATGCTAGGGACTTCGTGTCGGATCTCTTTCTCGTCAGTGGTGATAGACTTTTTTTTATGTTTCACATACTAGGTGAATGACCAGTTCATACTTTTTTTTAATGTAGCCATTACATAATCAGGGGTCCTTGAACTTTGAAATAACCTATTTATAATTCCCATGTTTCAACACAGCATTATTCTGTGTATGTATTTTTTCTTACCACTTCAATTTCTAAATCATGAACATTATTAAATCATGAACATTATGCTTGCACGAGTTATTCATTTGAATATATTAATGATATCATGTTATCCTTGGCAGTAAAACGCATAATATTTTGAATTTGTATTTCCGGAATGTACCAGTTGTATCTGACACTACTGAAGTGGTACTTACATAATACGTAATTAGAATCATGTTTTAAAACTTTTATGTTTACAAAATTCTTGTTCTAATAATAGCTTGTTGGGCTACGCAGAATGGCCAGGAAAGAAATTGTACAAGTTGCATTGATTATTTTTGGAAACAATATATTATGTTAATCTGCAGTAATTGTGCATTGGAAAGGTATTTTCCTGCTCATATTGACCAATCAAAGACTAATTCTGGTTTTTTATCGATCATATTATCTCTCCAAAACTGCACCCATGCGATTTTTGTCAATGAAATACAGTAATTAATTGGGAGAAATGCTTGTTTAATTTACTTGATTTGTCGGGTGGTGTACGAAGGAATGGATAATTGTTGTTAAAGCAGATGAACGGATTATGGTTACCTGTGTACCATACAGATTGTTTATCAGATGTCAGTATGGATGATGCTGCCAGAAATATCGTGTTTTCTTATGACAATTTGTGCATAGAGACGTTTTCCATTTTGATAATCAACTGAGAAGTGATCATTGTTTTCTATCAGTGTCAATGAATTGCAAGAAGGGAAACAGAACTGATTTGGTTCATTGTGGATTCAGATACAATAATCATGTTTAATTGATGGTTATATGTACACTGTATTATAGATACAGTTATGTTCTTTATATGGTAATTTTCACTGAAGATGAACGGTGGTTTGTTTGTTAAAGCAGTCACATTGAGGGACATTTTCCCTGTGATGCCGATCAATTGACAAGTAATTCCTGCTTTTCTTTTAAAAAAATTAATGTAATTGCTTACAGCAAAATAATGAACTAGTTATTAAAATTGTAACATTACATCGTAATAATGATAGAATATGAATGAAATTACCTTTGTGCAGCCCGATGTGATATGAATGACTATATTTGTAGCAAGAACGTGTAACGTTGTTATTTTTCTACAACATATTGAGGACCAGTTCTTTGATGACGTTTACCATCGATTGTGCAGTATGCATGTATGTAGATATTTTTACAAATATATTCTTGTATCAGCGGTTCGTATGTGAAAGCGTTTTATTTTTCTAACACTGGTTTACCTTGTAATGCGTATCCATGGATACACGTTGATCACTGTGTGGCATGGTTGTGTTGTGTAGCCATTGTCCAGTATGTTGACGCTCCTGGAAGGAGCGCAACATATGCATTCACCAAAGGGACCGTATAACAGTTTTCATTGGTTATCTGAACGAATGTTTTACGGGGCATTGCGACACCAACTTTATAATGATTAGTAAAAATAATATCCATACAAAACGTGCCACTATTGTGATCTTTCATCTCATAATATTATCAAAAATACATGATATGGCGATGAATTAAAACGTGTTAGTTTTACAACATATAATTATTATAGAGACCGCTTTACAGCAGTTAGACCGACCAGTAAGTCTTTTCCTTTGAAGGTGAAATTAATGTTTTTACCGAATAATTTATTAGTCTCAAACATTTCGTTTTGTACGATTTGTGATTGCAAATACAGTACTGCAATAAAGATTAAAATATAATTAGAGATCGAAAAATTGGGCATTTCCGTAATTCCCAACTAACTACGTACCAGTTAACCAAAGAAAACCATACATTCCCTTTAAAGCGAGATGGGCAAATGGCATTTTTAAGACGAGGCGGTTGTTTTGGTAGTAACACTGTCTTTGTGGTTAAGTTGATGCCAGATGTGGAATAAAGGCTTTTAATATTGCAAACTGGAGCATGGCAATGTCTTCTTTATAGGGATGATCTCAAAACTACACAAAATTGAGGTAGTCTTCCCAAAACATTCCTGATCACAGACCATAAGAGTGCTGACTTCAAGCACGTGCAGGTAATGTTGCGTTGTCACGGCTAAAGTGCCACCTGGTGACTACGATATAGCAGTTTCACGTAGTGTGGTAATCAGTGTTTTGTGATGTCATTTTATAAAATTGGCAAGGCTCTTGCTGAAAATAAATTTGACTTATATCACTGGGAACGCTTCTTGAGTGTCTTCCAATTTGGAAGATGTGTGAAACAAACATTGGAACAAGAGTTTTGTTACACCAACTCTGACATTCAGTCCGTTATCAGTGTTACGTGTTAGAAATAATAACATTTTGTCATTACCTGAAGACGCCCTTCACCCACTTTATTTTTCATAGCCGCCTGACTGAATTAAAATTTTACAATTACATAGGTACATTTGGTATAAAAATTTTACATTTAGGTAGGGGAGACCGTGGCTGGTTGTAACACAGAGACGTACTACAAACCATACCACTAATGCCAATTATTTTGCAAGGTAGCAGTAAGTTCATAATTAGTTTTAAGTTGTGTGATATCACGTGGATCCATTGACAAGGTAAAAAACAGCCTTACAGGCGAGCACCTTTCAGAGTTCTCACCCATGTGACTGATATGTCATGTCCAGTGGTCTCTAAACGTTTGGTCACAGAATCGACACATTGGCTCTGAAAATGATAGTGTCAGAGAGGTTCTCTTGCTCAAGAACAGGCTCACAGATGACGCGTGAGTTGTCATCCAGCAACTCCGAGACAGTTGTGTCCGTGGGCACGACTTTATTGCCGTGTGCCGTGCGTACGTGGCGCCTCAGGCTGGCTTTCCAACGGAATGCAGACTTGCACTGACTGCACTGATACAGCGCCGTCTCGTTGTGGACATGCATGTGACATCGCAGGGACCGGATGCACGGGTAGGTTTTACCGCAAACGCTGCAGACGCAGTGGCTGTCTCCGTGGTAGCGTGCTCCGTGTTCAACCAGTTTCGCGCTCGACAGGTACTCCTGTCCACACCGCTCACACGTGTAGCGCTTGCGCTCGTGGTCTGGCACATGCTGGTACTGATGGTGCAACATGACGTGAGACCGTGTCCTGAAGCGCTTGTTGCACACACTGCAGACAAATGGCTTCTCGCCGGTGTGAGTTAGTGTGTGTGTCTTCAGCACCTCGTTGAGACGGAACCTCCTGCCGCATGTGGAACACTGGAACGGTTTCTCGCCAGTGTGACGTCGCTCGTGCGCTATGAGCTTGGCGCGCACCCGGAAAGCAAATCCACATGTCTTGCACACGAACGGCTTGACACCGGTGTGTATGAGCGAGTGAAGTCTCAGGGCGCTCGGGGTCGAGAAGGTTCTGCCACACTCCTCACAGAGATTCACACCACGGTCTCTTGCTTTCACTTTGTACATGGCTTTACGTTTGGTTTGATCTTCCTTGCTCTCCGGGGCCATGTTCCCGTCTGGGTGCTTGTACAACTGGTGGTCAGTCAGCGTTCCTTGCGATGCGTAGACTTTACCACACGGACAGGAAAACTTCTGTTTGTCCGAATGCCGCTTCATATGTCCCTTCAAAAACATAATATCACGTAATGACAATGTGCTATAGGTTATTCCTGCAGAGTATTCAAGTGTGCATCGGGCCATGACCACCCTATGCACTGGCATGTCAAGGGTCTCGAAGGGGAGGCCCCAGGGCACGTCTAGTCATCTATGATACCACGTAGCGACGCAGCAAAAATAAAATGTTAGCAACAGGAGACCATGGCCCAATGGCTGCCCTCCTAAATACGCCACTGCCCCTTTGGCTTAATTTTTTTATTTTTGTTGCACATCGCATGGTAAACTAAAGGGTGATTAAATTTGCCCTTTCCCCCTTTGTTACATCCTAGATATTCCAACGCCACTGGGCTGTTCACCGAGATAATCAACATTTAAACACTGGTGTAATGCGAAACACGCGAGAATCACCTTTAAAAACAAATTGAAGCTTAATGGAAGCTGAGAAATCAAACTAGACAGAGAGAAGAACAGTGACAGCAAACCAACTCAACTGCACTATCTAATATGAATTGAGATTCCATACCATAAAGTTAGATACAATTAGAGACGAAGTAAGAATGTCATATTTTGTTTATTTTTGTCTTCTGAAGGCACACAATGCATTCACTCAGGTGAACGGACACACAGGTACAGCATGCCGACAGACTGGCTACGTTGATGCACATGTACAGCCAGTCAGACTAACTAGTCAGATTTCAGAAAATGCTTAGCTTTATCGTGTCTGCCTCCCTAACACAGCTCTCAGACAACAGTATAGCAACTGCATTCTGATCAACAATATGAATGACAAACGATATACATATACCTGTACACGTATATGAACATGAACGCGGTCAGTCCTACTCAAGTTCTTGAAATGACATTATACCCCCACTGCAATTAGCCTACCCCAGATGAATTAAGAGTGGAACTGTACATCTTCTGGCTTCACTGATTCCATGTGCAGCTCACTCACAACTGAGTTTATTTACTGAATTGGGCAACTGTTAAACAATTGTCTGGACCTGAGCTTTCCTTGATATTTGTTGTTTGGCTGTGTCTAATCTGCACAATGAGCTGAGTTTACTGCCAGGTCTGGGCATCCACGTAACTTGGGGCAGTTTAAACAACAGCCTGGAACTGGGTGGACATCTTCGTTGATGTTGTCTCACAGTCGTGCAGATAGTGAGTTTTTTCACTGTTATATTCCTCATGTAATCATGATTGTAATTGAAATTGATTACGTTTGTGTTGTAATCACACCACCTCAGCATCTATTCTAACATTTCGATCACCCAAATGTGTTTAAAACCACATCGTTCATAATTTGCCTTTTATTTGTTGATGAATATCGACGTTGTCATTCAAAACATTCGTAAATAGCTGTCAGTAACTTCCAATACATATTGACACTGTTTATCAGGGTCAGGCGTTCACAGGATCACGTGATGGACATAACATTAACACTCACAAAATATACAGAACACGATTTCATGACAAAAATGAACAGACCTTGTACCTTTAAACAAATCCTGTTTATATAATTATATAATCAACAGCATAAAATTAAGTGACATCAATAGTATTGTTAACGTACCAACAGACAACTAACAGAAGACATGTAATATCCTAACACACTAATATGTATGTATAATACACTAGTATGTTAGGATACTAGTGTATTATATATGATAATACACTAGTATGTTAGGATACTAGTGTATTATATATGATAATACACTAGTACGTTAGGATACTAGTGTATTATATATAATAATACATAATAATAAATAATAATACAAAACTGATTTTAAGTGCGCGACTTATTAAAGGTCAGAGCATATTTGTACTATTGCATAATGATAACATTTATTGTTGTCATTTATTTACCATATATGGGGCATTTTGTCTCAAATCAACCAAAACAAGAAAATCTTGTTGCACTAAAAAATTTATCCACAGGTAAATATAACCACACCTGTTAAACCATAGAGCTGTAGCTCGAAGAGTTATGACCATTTCAAATTTTTTTGGATTCTGTAATTTTTGCCACTTTTTGAAAATCATGAAGATTTCTTGTTCTACTAAAGGTACTAACAACTCAAAAATTATTTGTGCAAGAACTCTGTGATCTGGCATGCTTACTCTCAATTATATAGATAGTAACAGACACACTATGTATTCCACATCTGTATATTAGATCTACAATCTGCCGTTTAAGTTGTGTTTTTATGTGCGTAGTTGAGCCAACGGTGACTTTAGACCCATATTTCAACAAAACATGTTTATGTAAGTATATGAGAAGTTTGATGTTTCTATCTTGATTAGCTTAAATACTGATCTTCAAAGTTGGTACATAGTGAAAAGTATTATAAAGTATTCTTGCACAAATAATTTGTTGTACTATATTTAGAGCCAAAAATGCTACGTGGCCATGGAGATAAAATTCTAATTTATTTTGTATGAAAGGCAGGTACAATTCCTGTGTAATAATTGGATTCCCTATTCAAATGGCTTCATGGTGAAAAAAATATTTCAAATAGACATATTCTGTGTTTTTATCTAATAAATAGACCACACAATAGCAAATCCTATAGTTGATTTTACTATGTATTCCATCTCCAAAATCACTCGTTGGCTCAATGTCGCACATAAAAACACAAGACGGAACGCCACATATCCTAACATATTAGTGTAGTTCATATATAATACACTAGTATGTTAGGATGTATCATACCAGTGTATTATATCCTAACATACCAGTGTAGTTCATATATAATACACTAGTATCATAGCATGTTAGGATGTATCATACCAGTGTATTATATCCTAACATACTAGTGCAGTTCATATATAATACACTAGTATGTTAGGATGTATCATACTAGTGTATTATATATATAATATACTACAATGTTATGACACGTGGTAAATAAATGAAAATAATAAATATGATCATTATGCAACAGTACAACTATACTCTGACCTTTAATAAGTCACACATTTAAAACCAGTTTTGCATTATTGTTATTATTATCTGCAAACCAAGAAATACACAGTTGAACAGTTACCTGTACACAATATTGAGAAAACCACTGGCTGATGAAAAACTCCGAGATTAGAACATTCTGAATGTGAGACGAATATATGTAAACTAAGGTTCACAAGTTGGCTGTGAACACAGTGGTGGAGTCATCTAGGATCTCCTGTTCGAGCACTGGTTCACATATGACATGTGAATTATCAATATGAGACTCCGTGACAGTCGCTGCATCTGGCACAACCTCGTAGCCGTGTACTTGGCGTAGATGTCGCTTCAAATCAGAGTTTCGACGGAATGCCGACTCGCACTGAATGCACTGAAAGAGCTTCTTCTTAACGTGCACGTACATGTGACTGCGCAGCGACGCTGCATGCGCGACCACCTTTCCGCACAATGTGCAGACACAACGGCGTGCTTCTTCCACCGACGGATCATCGGCATGGTTCCTCAGTTCGTGCTCACGTAACGTGCTACGGGACAGGAAGACCTTTCCACACTTCGAACACACGTGTTTGCGGTCGCTGGTGGGCGTGTGATGTCGCTGCTGGTGCGCCATCTGTAGGGTACGTGAACGGAACCGAGCACCGCACACATCGCACTCGTACGGTCGCTCCCCGGTGTGGATGCGTTTGTGGATTGTCAGTGCGTTGCGAACACGGAATCGTGCACCACACGTGAAACAAGGAAACGGCTTCTCACCGGAGTGGCAACGCTCGTGCGCGACGAGCGTACCACGCGTACGGAACGCACGACCACACGTCATGCATGCGAATGGTTTCTCGCCAGTGTGTATGAGCGTGTGGCGTAGTAAAGCACCTGGGGTCGAGAACGTGTTGCCACATTCCCCACACAGGTACCTCCGACGGTGCTCGCTCGCTTTGTGTTCGTTCAGTTCGGGAGCCGTCTCAAACTGTGAGTGACAGATGGAACATTCGTGTTTCTTGTCCATTTTCCCGTTCGGATGATGGGTCTCCCGGTGATGGTGCAGTCCTCGCAGGGTCGTGTAGACTTTGCCACAGGGACAGGAAAACTGCTCCCGACCGACTGAATGACGCTTTGAATGCGCCTACAAAAACACACACAATGTCACTAAGTATACGGACGTTGCTATACCATCAGGGCAAACTCACTGATGTGATAATGTCTAGCCAATAAACTAGTACGGGAAACTAGATTAGGTCACCTCCTGTCCTCCGTACGTCAGCCATCGAAGACACACAGTCAGAATGGCATTCAGAAAACAAGGCCATTGGCAAAAACACAAAACTTTTATTTAAAAACAGTGGCAAATTTACTAGTTATAATTTCAATGGGGATGGGTGAGGTCATGTCTAATTTGTGGAGAAGTTAACTGATATTTAGGCTGTCAGGCATTATCATATGCATTAATAAAACTTTACAAATATGTCAACAAACTAAAAAATCTACTTGAATTCGACACGCAAAATTGTTTGTTACAGACCACAAAGAAACAGTACCCACCTTTAGTTTTTCATGGGTGCAAAAGTGGAGACAGTTGACGTAGATTTAATCGAGATAGAAATGTAATAAAAATAATTGTGCGCGTCAAATTCAAGTGCGTCTGCGGCGCCAAGGTCGACATCTGGAGCACGTGCTCAAACCTCCACCAAATCAACGACATTAAACATATCCATCCAAAAATGTCAAAGGGATCATGTATCACGTGATCATGTATTATGTGATCACGTATCGCGTGTAACAAATGAATACCAAAGGTGTCATATGAAATAAATTATTATGATTATTAATTAAATTGGATGGGCACCGTTTTATACATCATGCTCATATTCAATGCATGGAAGACCCAAAACTGAGTTTAGCATCGTTAGTAACCAAGAAAATTGCTACCCTTTGATGCTTAAATGTCTCCGAACATGAATAAATTATGTCGAATTGCCAGAGATTCAGTGCCAACCAGGGCTGGGTCCAATTATGTAATTGTAATTGATTACAGCAAAATTGTGTAATTGTAATTGATTATGGTTTCAAAATGTTGCTGTAATTGTTATTGTTATATTTTGTATAATTGAAATTTTATTTCAATTACAATCAATTACAGTACGTTTCATATCAAAAACTACCTGAACGAATTGTCAATAAAAATATAATTTAAGTCTCACATGAGTTGAAAATCAAGACTAATAATAACACCTGTTTATATATTTATATTTAAGTCTCAGTATTCACTGTCTGGTGGGTACTGGTCAGTGGTGCTAGTGGTGGGTAGCCTTAGCAATTAGCCTTTTCAGTAAGTTGGTAACAGCCAGGAAGCAATAAACAATGCACAAACATTGTCAGACAAAGGCTAAGCTGGTATTCAAACAATATGGAAAGACCTGTAGTCTGATATTGCTTCAGAAAATATCAGCTCATTGAAATGTTGCAGAGTTAGCAAGCCAATTTACACCCCTTGTGTTGTGGTGGGTTGGAGACAGGTCAGGTGGCAAGGACCGTTTATATGGCCTCTCTTCCCTTTCCCAACTCACACAAAGCAAACAGCTTAGAGCAGGAGCTACAACCTCAAAGTAAACACATCAAACCCTATTATTAGTATTTTCCAAAGAAAAATTTAAGAAATGCGTACGGATAAATGTCTGCATTGGAATATGTCCTGTAGGATTATGTCTGGATATTGCATTGTATTTTTATATAATAAAAATATGTTTTAAACTGCTATCTTTTTATTTAGTATAATTCAAAGTCACAATTCAACAAAATGTACAAACATTACCGTTATATTTGTTTATCAATTGTGTGCAAAATATTGAAATTCAGCAAAACGTGCAAAAATACATAATTAACAAATGCTGAATATATTTGGTTCCGCATAATGTGATTGTAATTGAAATTGAAACAGTGTAATTGTAATTTTGGAAAATTATGACTGTAATTGTAATTGAAATAAAAAAATTAATGTAATTGTAATTGATATAATTTTGTGTAATTGGACCCAGCCCTGGCGCCAACCCCCAGAGTGGAAAGGGACAGCTGCAAAGTGGTCGATGAGAAACATAGAACAGTTTTTCTACAATTAATAAATTTTTTCTCTCTCCATTTTTTTAAACCACCAACCATGTATATGGTGTAAACAGCAACATGATTGTCCAAGCTGTATCATATACTATACCTTGAATCCACATTTTGTCTGAAACCTTGCTCCGCATTCTTCACAACTGAATCGTTTCTCGCCCGCATGTAGACGTTGATGACACTTCAGAGCGGTGTATTGATCGAAGCTCTGCCCACATTCGCTACAAGTGAACTCTTTCTCTCCGGCGTGTGTCTCGGTGTGCGCAGACAGTGCCTCTTCGCTCTGAAAGATCTTATGACACTTGACGCATGCGAATATCTTGCGATCATGCTCAAAGACGAGGTGTTCACGAAGCTTATCCATGCTGTCGAATTGCTTCTCGCAAGTGGTGCAGGTGGTGGCTGCGGGTCCGCTGCGCAGGCGGTGCGACCGACGGTGCTGCCACAATCCTGACTTTGTGAGGAAGCACTTGTCGCATTCGTCGCACTGGAAGATCTCTCGGTTGGTCTTGTGTGTTCTCATGTGGTTCTTCAGCACCGTCCTGTTTCCAAACTTCACGCCACATTCCATGCATGTGTATGGCTTCTCGTCTGTGTGGGTGCGTAAGTGTATTGAGAGAGCCGAACGGTAGTGGAAACGGTGTCCACAGATGCCGCACTCATGTCGTAGAATTGGACTTGCAACCCCATCTTTCGGGGTCTGAGTAGATTCTGCCCCGCTATCGCTCTCAATGCCTTTCGTGGATTTCGTTTCTATAGTGCCCGATAGTGACACTATTTCAGTGACATGCTCCACGTCTGGCAGTGTCATCGTGTCACTACACACAGTCGCTACACAGTTCGTATCAGCGTCTATGCCAATGGCCATTTCGCTGGACTGATCACCAACAAGTTTGTCATCTAAAACATCCTCGTTTGTACCAGCATCACTGACTGCATCCTTGTGTCCTTCCCCAGTGTCTCCCTCCTCATCAACAGTCTCTAGATGAAACGCCTGGCCTTCACATCCACCTTTGTTCTTGACCAACTTCAACACAACAGTCCTATCTCCACTGGCCTTGATGGTGACTCCAAAATCACTATTGTCCTTTCCTTTTTGGTCAATATCTGGCTGTTTGGACTCACATGTATCTACCTCATGTTTCATCTGAATGCTGTCAATAAACTGCTGCAGTAGTGGCAGCTGCAATGTCACCGTTGCGGTGGCAACTTCTTCCACAATGAACAGGCAGTCGGCATCAACGTTCCCCGTGTAGATAAACTGAAGCACATATTTCCACACCTGACAAGTAATTCCAGGAATGTTCACCAGGTAGCAGCGTTCGGCAATCTTGACAAGTGACGTCTACAAAGAGGTACAATTATGAATTAATTTTATTTTTATGAATGGTAAAATAGTGTATGAAACAGCTGAATGTATGCAGCAGTAGGGATGGAAAGAAACTCGCCACATTTGTGGAGACAGTTTGCACATCAAGGTGACTGGACAGGGTATTGCCACAATGCAATCTAAACATTCATAGCTGTTACTGCTGATTAGTAATGTACACACATAACCAGGGTCCGAAATAAACAGTCGTGATCCATTGGGAAAATTATGGCAATAATTAAAAAAGTTCCTGAATGTTTTACTTCCCCAAAACATTGATTTCTTTGCCTGATTGCTCTATTAAATATTTTATTTATATTAACACGCATGTTGAAGCATCTGACATGAAAAGTTTGTGGTTGAGCTGTAAACTTGTAAGGCACTTGAAACCGGTCATCCTTTACATATATTAACACAGTGTTAATGTCGTCCAACACCAGTCCTTGTCATCATTCTTTTTGGCTGTCACATGGGTTGGTCCATCGATTCCGTGTGGACATTTCCACTTCTACGAAGGCATAATTCCTTATTTTACGATCAGATTGTGGACAAAGCTTTAACCATTTGCAAACAAGTAGTCAGAAGTATTCAGGTGTGGCCATATGGTCCGCACCTGACACGTCATTTCACTAATGCTAAGATGTCGTTAAACAACCTACCAAAGCCCAACCCAACGTCCTCCCCGTGGGAGGAGGAAATGGATAAAGCTGGCGAAACTAGGCAGGCTAATCACCCACTTAGTGGATCCAATGGATTACAGAAGAATTAACGAGAAATTTTTAAACCAAGATCAACAGCCCAATTACACTACAAGGAGAAGTCCTAGATAAAATACAGTCTTTCACATATCTAGGAGCACAGCGGACACAAATGGAGGAACAGATAGTGATGTAAGGGCTATGATGGGGAAAGCAAGGGCAGCGTTCATTGTGCTTAATAAGATATTGAAGTCTAGAGAAATTTCAATACCAACCAAGCTACGTATTTTTAACTCAAATGTTAAGGTTGTGCTTATGCATGGATCAGAGACGTGGCGTGCCACAAAATCCACGCTATAGAAAATCCAAACTTTTGTAAATTAATGTCTAAGAAGAATTCTAAGGATTGGTGGCCAGAAACAATTAGCAATGAAGCACTATCGGAAAGAACAAACCAGGAACCAATCGGACATCAAATTAGAAGGAAGAAGTGGAGCTGGATAGGACCTACTCTCAGGAAGTGGAGCTGGATAGGACCTACTCTCAGGAAGTGGAGCTGGATAGGACCTACTCTCAGGAAGTGGAGCTGGATAGGACCTACTCTCAGGAAGTCAACACAACACATCAAGAGACAGGTGCTCACATGGAACCCTCAGGACAAAAGAAAAACACCAAGAATCACCTGGCGCAGAGAGGTAGAAGCAGAGATGTCAAAAGCAGAATAAAAATGGAAAGAGCTGGAAGACCAAAACCGTGTCCGGTGGAAGGTAGACATATTAGGGAGTTGTCCAAGCCTGATAAATATTACAAAGTTATCTTTAGTTCACTAAAACCGGTCCAGATAATCAGAGTTGGTGGTCCTGTGGTCTACTGCCCAGAAAAGTTAATTCCTTGCCTTGGTAACAGATAAGGTTGGGTTTACCTGCAAGACTGGACTAGCTGCTGCCAGAACGCAGGCGTGTGTGGCCAATGACTGGCCATCACTTGTCGCGATGGTCGTGTCACACAACATGGTGTCATTTCGTAGTTTCTCCAAGCCTGACGTCAGAACTGTGTGCCACACTAGGCTGATGTCTCCCATGTTCGCCTGAGCTGCCATCTATACCTGCAAACATACCATTGTTGCCTAATAGCCAACATGACAACTACACCAGTATAGAATGTTTGTTCTTGTGTGATAAATCTGACATTTGGGAATAGTTTGTTCAATCTGTCTGTTTTCTGTAAGTTAATGTTGACTTTTTATGTCCTGGAAGAAAAGGGTTTTTCACACAACGTAGATGAAACTAGAAAAAAACAGTTAATATATAAACATAGTCACTTAGATTCTAGGTTACACTACCATTTTGGTAATATCGGCATAATACATAAAGTCACCATGCAAAGCCAAAATAAAAAAGTTTTCATAATTGTTATAAATTTTCTAGACATTGTTTCCCTTATGACCAATGATCCAATGCCTATGTCAATGCAAGGTTTTATGCTGTGTGCATTTTGTACTCTTGAAGCATACCAGACGTGATTGACTAAAGTTAGTATGGTAAAGGTTAGGTGAGCTACTTTTGTACACAGATAAAAAATATGAAATAGTTTTTCCCAACAGAATTGTTCACCTCCTTACAATCCAGAGCAGTGCAGTTTCAATACATAAGCCAAGGCTAGGCCACAAGGTCTATTTGGCCCAGTCGTTTCGACCCACTTCACAGAAATCTGTGTCAGAATTTATTTCCGCTATGGTCGTTTCGGCATGGTCATTTTGGACCATGCTATAAATGAAGTGCTTTGATTAAAAAAGGAAAATTATGATTGTGCACAGATACACAAAAACATGTTCACACAGTTCTGTTTTCAAGAATAAACGTAAATAACATAATTTTCAGCATAATATAGTTTTAGACTTAGTTTCACATATTTCCCAAGAATTGTTAGAATCGTTCGAAGTAGCACATTGTTCAATAATTTAGCATCAAAATGTCTATTTTCAACATAATAGTTTCCATGTACATATTTTTCTCTCTCTCGAAATAGTGCACCAATAATTCAACAATCCAGTTTTTTTACACCATTCCCAGTTAGAAGATGCAAGTCGGTCGAATCATCAAACAGTGGGATTATCCCAGCTACGGCTCTATGCATCAATAATTTCGTGTATAGGATAATTAACATTTCCCAACAACAATGTGCAAACCGAAAGAGCGATTAGAATAATTGTGGTAGTTTTAGCCCATGGAGCTTGATGGCACTGACTGCATAAACAACTAGTTCATGGTCCATGCAAGCAAAAATGGTTAACTGGTTGTGCAAACGGTTCTTAGACTTTAAAACTCTTCACTTTGTCAATAATAGGCTTTTTAAATGAAACAAAATGCAGCACGAAGCTCGAATAAAGCCCCTTTAGTTAAATTTAGCTAGTATAAATTGTTCAATGTCTGTAGTAGTAAAAATTCTTTAAAATTAAAAACTATTTGACCTTTCAAGATATGAAAAGTACACTAGTAATAAATGTTTTGTAACTATTTTTTAAGCCAGTATTATACTGAGTAACTGGGATTTCTTATTAACTGTGAAAAGCACTACACACACTACATTACACACATAAATGCTATTTCTTAAGTGTCTCAGGTTTTTATTTTATATCTCAAACCCAATTAGTGTATTTATTGTGTTATGTTCAAAATATATACATAAATTATTGCTTTAAAACTTTTAATCTTTGATACCATTTTACAAATCACAAAATAAAATCAAGAAAACAAGCTGATTAACATGGTTTATTTTAAAGAACAGAACAGCACATACTACATGCTGCAGCCTATGGCATGTTAAGTGGTGAATTAGAATGGTACTTAAATTGACCGTATCTCCATCCAAAAGTCCTCATTCTAGAAATCCTTTAGAAAACAAGGCCGAATAATGCAATCTCCTTTTCCTATTTCACGTCATAGGTAGCCTATTTGACAAAAATAGAAGCAGAATTGTACGGGTATCCCGACGCTAGATAGGCATGACAGCGCCCAAAAAACGGCATTTTTTTCAGCGACAAAACCAAAGCAGCGCCGTTAACCAAGTTCCTAACATATTACATTGGCATGGCGCTGTAAACTATTGTTCGGTCGTTCAGCTTCCCTCTGCTGCGACGCACACAGTAGTCATTAGGATCAAATATCAGACAGGAGGCTAGTACTTATTCGGAAGAAAAAGGACATTACTTTCCAGAAAATATAGATACAGACAAGCCCCTTTTATCGCCAATGCGGCAATACGAAATTTCTCCAGTGCGGACAAGAGAAAAACCTAACGACGCTTACTTGATATAACAACTTTTAATAAAGTATTGACTTATTGGTACTGCGTCCAGGCGTCCATATTCGGAACGAGATGTTTGCATAATAAAACAAACAAATACTAACAATGCTAAAACTAATCCCTCGTCGCAGGTCAGTTGCCCCAAGTGTACATGGAACATCATGGTCACGATGGCATTATGCTGCGTTCGAGTGCGTACGGCGTAGTTTTCGCCTCACGCCAGATTTTGTCTAATTTTGTGATCTCATTGGATCTCACAATATATATGCCATTAATCCGATATGAAATCACATATAGGTCACTGGGATTATAAACGTTTGACAAAGTTAACCTTTTCGAAAAAAATTATGCATAAACAGGTTTTTGAGACAAATTTTCGTGTTCGACATTAATCGCCAGGTGGCCTTACTGGTACGATATATGAGTGCATCTTGTAAATTCATATTTCACTTTACGGACGTCGGACGTAAATGTGCGCAACTGTTCGTCGTAATCAGTACAGAAAAGTAATCGAACGACCCCGTAATTTTTATACATTTAATGCGTTGCATTAATATAAGTCCCGACCCCGGTAAACTCGCAATTACCAGTCGAGAACTCGAAATTTTAAAGGGAACCTCAGACACAGTTGGTGACTCGTATTTACGAGTTCACGGGGTCGTGAACTATAGTCACAAATCGTGAACTCGTATTCACGAGAAGTGCGAGCGCATTCGAGCACAGCATTATACTGGTTAGCCTCGATTATCCAGGCTCCGCGATGTGACACCACCGTTTGTCGACACACATCATCGCCTGGACACAGAGTGGGGTTCCCATTGTGACGGAAATTATGTATGCGCCCAGATTCTGGGCGCATACATAAGTAGCTAATTAAGCTCGACGATGACGTTGATTGGCTGCTGGCACTTCATCCGGTAACGCCTATAGAAATACAAATGGAGTCGCTACGAGTCGCACGTGCTATCAACATAGCAAGAGTCGTTAAATTTAGAATTTGCACTGTCACTGAAAAAAAAACAGTTTGCCAGCATCCAGAACATTACTGATGAACGTTATGTGATGGGAATACTTCCAACAGGGTACGGAGAAACCCTCATATACACAATTCTCCCTCGTGTACTTTATATGTTACCCGGAAATATCGGCTGGCACACGTTGACATGGACATGGTGTTGCCTTTTATTTACAGTTGTTCACCCGAAGCTGAGCGGTAGCACTATTGATACGGGTAAGCCACTGTATTGATTTAAGTTTCATACATATAGCATATATGGCTGACTATTAGTATTACGGTAACGCAGATTTCTCATGTCACTCGTGGTTCATGTTTGCATTGCAATCAAGTTAGTTATAAAAAAGGCACCTGAAAACATGTGAAAATAAGTGTGATTTGGGGCTCTTACCCCTTGTTTTTTGTAAAGCATTATTTTAATAAATTGATTATATTTTATACAATTAAATCAAACCTGCATACGCCTATATTACTTCCTAATTAGCTTACCTAGTACCTACATGGTACACCCATTTGGTATTGCAGTTACTAATATAATATGGTATTGATGTAGCTCTCAGCCAAAGGCAAAGATAGACATACCCCCTCATAAATGTAACGCGAATAACCAAAGTAGCAAATTGTTCCTCTCTGTACTCTGTTTCTTGTATGTAAACGTAACTAGTTATTTTCCCATACTGACTGATATATGGGTCAATCCGTGTCAAATCTACCAATTATCAGGAAATTTTTTAAGTTGATGCCTCAGAATTTGCTTAAATTTTAACCGATGATTAATAGCTATGTTTGAGCACTTCAGCGAAAGAAATAAGCATTTACATGCAAATTGTATATGTAATGTGAAAACGTCCAAAAACGCACCCACAAATGGATAATGGCCTGAACTTGCAACTAGTACACAATTTTGCTGACCAGAGAAAAGATGAGCACTTCTTTATGGCTTCAGGGGCATTCAATTTGAAGAAACTTAACTGTCAGTTTTTGAAAAATGTATCTCATCTGAATGCACCTCAGTTTGCAACTTCAATTCTAATTAAATTTTTTTTTCTTTTCTTATTTGTTTCAGTTCAGATTTACATTTGTTCCTGAAGTGTAGAAATAAAGGTTAGATTAATCTTAATTATACCATGCTCAAATTTGCCTTTTTTGTCATTCTTTGGTGTGTGCCATTTTTGCATGCATATGTGTCTTCCTGTGTTGAGATCCAAATAACGCATATATGTAATTGAAACAGGACTAGTGTAATTCAAATGAAACGTATTTGATTTGATTTTGTGTAATTGTATGCAGCCTTGGCCATGTTTATAATATATATTATAAAAATATTAACATGGTATTATAAACACGCACGCACTGTATATGCATGACAGCTGCATAGTGAATTTGTACTTGCCTGGTGACAAAAGTAACTACGGTGTCAATAGTTTTTGTCTGCTTATTGACATAATACTTCAGTCAGCAGCCTAGATACTGATATATTATTTTAATAGCATCTTCTGAATATGAAAATTTTTATCTTTCAGAGACAAGGGAAAGGGTGAAATGGGGACTTTCCAGTTATGCTACTGAGTCCCAAAGCATTGTTTGCAAGACAGTGGAGGGCTATCATGTCAGATGAGCTTTTTCAGGAGAGACTACATACAATTGTAGTTGCTGAGGCTCACTGCATTACCGAATGGTAATTGAAACTTTCATAATTATATCAGCAGTATCATACTACCATTTCTTTGAGCCACAATGTATTAACAAAAACACTAACTATGCAATTCCTCATAGTTTTTCATACATTAATAATTAAGTTTACATTATTTTAATTTATATTTTTTACAATGTTCATTATATTGATATAACTACTAAATGGGATATTACTGTCATGATAGAGAACTTTAGTTCCACAACTTACAATTAAAAGCAGATACAAAATATTAAGGGTGGCCCATGTATAGACACATTCCAAACTTGGCGTTGTGTTTGTGCACATGAATGTGTATCATTTGTCATGCTTATTAACATCGATGCAAAGTTTCACTGAGAACTTGATTTTCAATGAAAATCATTCACAAATCATAACCCCTGCAAAAGTCTGATTTTAACTGTACTCTACATAGACAATTATGAAAAAAGCGTAACAATAACAATTATGGCAAGTATTACTTCATAACAAAATCTGTTTTTAATAATTTAATTCCTGTATGCCACCAACTTAACACATTGGGCACTTGTTATGTTGTACACACATAAAATATGATAAATTATGATGTTCTGATGTAAAACAATACACATGAATAATAATATTGCTCAACATGCCTAATTAAATAAGAAGTAACAATGGATCAGTATTGCTTTCCACAACACAACAATGTAGCAACTGAAATCCATTTCACAGATATTTACTAACAATCATAGTCCCTGTAACAGGGTTTGGTGGCAGTTGCAGATGAGCAACGTTTTTGGCTTATCCAAATACTGTATTAGTGGTGTACATGTGGCATTGTTGTTCCAAAATTCGCCTTTGTTTCCTGCTGAACGTGACAACTCACATTTGTCATGCTCCAACAATACACAAAACACACTTCAGTTACCTATGCCATCCCCTAGTCAATTTACTATGCTAATGCTAACAACAGCTAATTTAAAACATGTCATTAACTTGAAAATTCTATGACTGTGACAAGGCTACTTTTAAAGTAGCCAATTATTAATGGTGGCCAATTTGTGCATGTTTTTGTTTGATTAAATTACATTATAAACATGTTTTGGTTGTCTACTGTCTGCAACACCTATAAGTTTCAATCAGTCAGATCTCGTTTGGGCTGATTGTACACATTTGTAAATTTATCACACTTTGACCTGTGACAATGAACAATATTGATATCCATCAATATTGATATTAATCCGTTACATAATGTAACAATGGGTACTAGAACTAGATATGTTTGAGTAACTTCCTATGACCATACCTTGTAGTAAATAGTGCATACGGTAATAACTACTAATTTAATTATTTTACATTCCTATTCCTGTTATTGTAGGGCCAGTGACTTCTGTGAAGATTATGTGCTGCAACAGTTACTCCAGCCAAGAGGATCGACATCCAGAATGAACTTTGCATGACAGCTTCACTAGAAATTTTGGCATGTCTAGATCAGCCAAATATTGTATATCAGGCTGTGAAATCCACACATTACACATGCATGGATTTACGAAACAGTGAACTGTGAATATGTGTATACTTAGCCGACAATGTCATATAGACTTATGCATGTTGCTGCAATGAGCCTATAATGTCCTGTGAACATTGACATGGATTGGATATATGAAACAGTGAACAGTGAATATTGCTGCATTGTACTATTATTATGGTCTTCTTATAGTTCCTTTCATGACGGGCTGATGCCGATTTTGGGTATTGTCTTTTTTCATGTCTTCATATCAGCCTACAGTGAACAATAAATAAACATTACTTCATGTTGAAGAACAGGATATTATTTCATGACACAGTGAAATATGAATATTGATGTACTGGGCCTGCGGTGTACTGTAAACCAGTTTTGACATTGGACTATAAATATTGTTGCATTATGCATGCAGGAAATTACAAAATGTATAATAAATTGTGTTTTTTCAAACAATTATTTCCATATGCAATAATATATTGGTGTTCTTTATAATTATACAGTAAATACTAAAGATTCTACATATTTTGCCTGTCGTGTATTTGGTTTGTTGATGTTCTAATATGTAGTGTGTGAACTGTAATATCCGCAATCGGTTTAATTAAAAAGTGTGTATTTTTGTTGAAATCATTGAAAGAATTGACTTTAGTTGTTCATTCTTGGTGGCTGTGCTGATTCTGCCTCATGACAGGAATGCAGGCTCATTTGTTCTGGCAGGCAATTTGCACTTAGCAGCAGTGATATTCCAGTGGCATTTTAGCTATACATTTGATTTATGTATTTGCTGATGTTTTATAAACTAACTTATTCTACCTATTTCTTTAACTAATTTAAGCACCTAATTTATTTTAGTCATTTAATTTATTCCTTTTATCTATTTTCACTCATTTTACTTATATATGTACAACTCAAGCCTTATATAGTACAACTAGAGCCTTTGAGTAGGTGTTTCACCCGGATACATGGCATGTTATAAATGTTTAATAATAAATCTGGTAGGGCTCAAAATAGTGGATATCCAAAATAGTAAACCCTGTGCGAGTCAATGCCGATCATGGGCTTGCCTTCCATCCTCTTGCCGATTACATAATAAAGTTATGAAATTTTACCAAAGGTGAAAATTGTGATTTTTCAGCATTTCGATTTTTACTAAGTAATTTAATTGTGGAGTTGTAGTGGATACTAGGTAGGCTTGAACTTGAAAACAGACAAGTAAAAACACTTTATTGAGGAGGCATCTTTAAGTATACATAATTAAGTCTCCAAAAGATCACATTGTAGTAAAGTTAATTGTGCACACCATTTGGCAGTACATTTGTAAACACCACTGTTGTGCATAATTATTTATGGCTAAAATAGGTAATTTATCAATGTAAATATGTCAATGGAGGTCAAATAATCAGGTTAGTGTTATGGTTAACAATTACAACCTCTATTGACATGATATCACCACAATCCATACTTAATTAAAAATAAATAGATCATTAACACAATTCAGTAACGCATAAAGTCAATAATGGGTATTAAGGTCAATGTGTATAATTATACATTCTACCTTACACTCCTCGCTCAACTTACTGATCTCAAGTCATACATGATTACTTAATTAGGGCATTTTTAACATAAATAGGTCAACGGTCATTGTAGGTCAAGGAAGTAGGTCATTGCAAGGTCATGTCAAGTTCACACATTATTAGGCCCTTACATTCAGTGGCAGTGCAGCCCACAAACATCCAGATCACAAAATATGGACTCTCCTTGTGTAAAAAATGCCCCTTTTTATGATACTAAAAAAGTTCGCAAATAATAAATATTAAACAAAATCAAAAAAGGGTTATACACTGCACAACATGCTTTATCACACCGAACTGTTTAAATGATTTGAAAATGTTTGCGTCCGTCTCCATTGACACGCATCCTGTCTAAAAATAGGACTGCGAACTATTGAGAAAACTCAGATAATCAGGTAAGCCCAGAACTGGTCACAAGATCAAGAAAACGCGGCAATACGTCAGTGATTACTGCAAAGATTGATGACGCCATGATTTTTGTCTATACAAGTGGTGCCACCTAACGACGGTAACAGTCAAAACATGCTTCTGTTGCCAGACGGTATTCTCGGCGGATTCACGAAGCCGAGAGAGAGAGTCAATAAGCGAGACTATTTAACAAGATTTAACAAGATTTGCCATCCAAGCCAAAGGCCCAGATGGCAAGTGGACAAGGAAGCCATTGGCTTATCGAGAGTCCAACAATGTTCACCTACTTATAACCCGCCCTTCTGATATATGTGTCAACCTTGTTTTTAAACATATTCACGCTGCTAGCAGTTACACAATCTGTAGACAGTTTGTTCCATTCATTTACTGTCCTCTGTGAGAACGAGTGCTTCCTGATGTCCAATCTACATTGATCCTTTACTAATTTTACCTCATGTCCTCTAGTTCTGCTATCCTTCTTGAGTGAGAAAAACATATTTCTATCAATATTTTCATACCCATTCAATATCTTAAAAACTTCAATCTGATCTCCTCTTAACCTCCTTGTCTCTAGAGTTGTTAAACCACATTCTTTCAGGCGTTCTTCATAACTAAGGTCTCTAAGTTCTGGAATCATTTTAGTTGCTCTCCTTTGTATGCGTTCAAGCGTATCTATATCCTTCTTACGATATGGTCTCCATGCTTGTATACAGTATTCTAAATGAGGTCTAACTATTGCTTTATAAAGAGGTATAATTAACTTTTTTCCCTTGTATGTTATGTTTCTTCTAATCAATCCAAGAATTTGATTACCCTTTGAAGCTGCAATACCACACTGCTCTGAAAGTTTCATATCAGCGCTTATTGTAACTCCTAAGTCCTTTTCTTTTACAGTAGTACCAAGAACAGTAGCTCCCATTTTATAGTTTACATTCAAGTTCCCATGTCCTGTATGTAGGCATTTACATTTCCCAAAAATTGAACAGCATCTGCCATTTCTCAGACCATTTCACTAATCTGTCTAGATCGTTTTGTAAATGTTGTTTATCACCATCAGTATTAACCTTTCTAAACAGTTTTGTGTCGTCCGCAAATTTCAGTACGTTACTTGTTATACTGTCGTCCAAGTCATTGATATAAATTAAGAATAATATAGGTCCTAATACTGATCCTTGAGGTACCCCACTCAAAACCGATTTCCAATTTGAAACTTCGCCATCTACTACAACTCGTTGTCTTCTGTCAGTCAGCCATTGTTCTATCCAGTCAGTTATGCTATCCCCGATACCATGGGCTTTTAATTTAAGTAGCAATCTTTGATGTGGCACTTTGTCAAAAGCTTTCTGAAAATCTAAGTAGATAATATCTACTGGCGATCCCTCGTCTATCCACTTAGTGATTTCTTCCAAAAACATAACACATTTGTTAAGCATGACCTCGCTTTAAGGAATCCATGTTGAGATGAATTTAATAATTTATGCTTAACGAGGAAGTCCACCATATGGTCTTTAATTAACCTTTCTAATAATTTACAAATCACTGACGTTAAACTCACTGGTCTGTAATTCTCTGACTTATTTCTCGAACCCTTTTTAAATAATGGTATGATGTTTGCTTCTTTCCATTCAAACGGAACAACTCCCTCTTTTAATGACAAGTTGAATACTCTTGCAAGTGGTATACTGATTTGATCTACTGTTTCCATTAGTAATTTTGGAGGAATCCCATCCACTCCCGGTGATTTGTTATCCTTCATTGCCTTTATTTTCCTAGCTACCAATTCTGGAGTTACAACTAACGGTCCTAAATAGTCAGATTTAGTCCCCTGAAATTTAGCATCAGCAACTGGTAATGAACTAATATCTTCTTTTGTAAACACTGAACTGAAGTAACCATTTAGGTCTTCCGCCATTAAAAACCCCTGTGATATTATATTTCCAGCACTGTCTTCTAGAGGTCCAACCTTGTCTTGTACGTTTTGTTTACTCCTGACATATGCATAAAAACTCTTGCTGTCAGTTTTTATGTTACATGCCAGTTTTTGCTCATAGCTTCTTTTAGATTGTCTGATTTCAGTTGTAGCTGCATTAAGTGCCTCTTTGTATTTTGCATAGTCTTCTTCCTTTCTGGTACGCCTATAAACCCTCCACATAGTTTGTTTTAGCATTATTTTTCTAATTGCCTCTTTTGACACGTGTTTCTTTCTACACCGTTTTCCTTGTTTTCGGAAGGGAACAAATTTATCAATGATACTCTCAATTTCATATTTTAGAATATTCCAACATTCAATTGCAGTCTTATTCATCAGCATGTTATTCCAATCTAGCTGTGCTAAGTATTTTCTCATATCTTTGTAGTTACCTTTGTAGAAGTTTCTCTTGTACGTTTTCTTATTTTTACTTTCTGATTTTACATTGATGTCAAAATGTATTTGATTATGGTCACTATTACCCAATGGTTCAAATATTTTTACATTGTCCACTAATTCTTTTTGTGATGACAAAACTATATCTAATACATTTTCTCCCCTGGTTGGTTCTAGTACGTGCTGAGTAAGAAAGCTATCCTGGATTAAACATAGAAATTGTTGATCCTCAATCCCTGTGCTCTCTAGAGAATTCCATTGTATGTGTCCATGGTTAAAATCTCCCATTATGATACATTCCCCTTTACTAACTTCCTTTATAGCGTTTTTTATTTTTGTGTTGTCCTCTTCGTTTATGTTTGGACTTCGGTAAACTAATCCAACAGTTAATTTTGAATTTCCTGAAACAATTTTGCACCAAACAGCTTCATCGCAATCTGCTTCCCTTTCTAGTTTCATTTCATAAGCCTGAATAGATTCTTTAACATATAAAATAACTCCCCCGCCCCTTCTTCCTATTCGATCTTTCCTAAACATTACGTATCCTGTCAGTCCTAATTCAGCATCTGTTATATCTATGTTGGCCCATGATTCAGTTATACCAATTATGTGAGGGTCAATATCTTCTACCATAATGTTTAATTCGTTTTTCTTATTTACTATGCTCCTTGCATTTAAACATACGCATCTATAACCTTTTTCAGAGATGTTTTTCGGATGATTTGATATTGGTTTATCTGTGCTAGTGGTCTCTTGTTCTGCTTGAGACACCTCTAGGTAACCCCCCTGCACTTCTAGTTTAAAGAATGTTTACTTCCAAAAATATTTGTCATTGTACCCAAGTCGCTATCTACTGCTGCTGAAAGTTTGTCCGCGAATACTGCCGCCCCCTTTCCACTTAAATGAAGCCCATCCTTCATGTACATATCACCCTATATACTGGTTGGTGTAATTTTTGCCATATGTAATATAATATGCCGTTTTCAAAGATATCTGAAAAAAAACTTTTGCGCTTGGGATCGATATTCGAAACAACTATCAGTTCATGTAGTTACACTCCAAACAGCCCAATCTTGAGCTAATGCAGGAGTTTGGGCCAACGGCTTTTAATATCTCTCCCGAAAGACACTGGCAAAGTGGGGTGAATGAAATTGCCCAAGCTTCGAAACGGCGGAGGTGGAATCGAACCAGTCCTCTCGTCGACAGGCGGGGTCTCTAACCATTAGACCACCGCTCTCCACAAAGTGAGGCTAGCGCCGGAAATTCCAGTAAAAGCAGCTAGAGCGTCTTCGAAAAGCTTCACTTTGCGGTACATTTATAAAAATCACGGGCAGTTCGATTACTTTTCTGTAATGATTAATGCGAATACTTGCGTATATTTTCGTGAAAAAGTGAAACATGGCGTCTATACAGAATGCACGTCGTACCAGTAATTTACACTTACAATAATGAGCATTTATAAGGCTAGATATAAGACTTTCATAGCATGCCCATATATTAACCCAGTTTTTATATATTCTGAAAAATCGGCGTCTGCGTAGCTTCATGCGTTGTTGTTTGTTTAACATAACCTCTGCCTCTGGGGTTATTTAGATTAATGTTAAAAAACTTATCTGGGTATGTTCTCTTTGCCAGTTAACAACTTAAACAGTTTAAATTAAATCTCCTCGTAATCTCCGTTCGTCAAGTCTATACAGTTTTAGTTGTGTTAATCTTTCCTCATATGTAAATTCCGTTAATCATATTACCAGTTTTGTTGCCCTGCGTTGTACTCTCTCAAGTATTAAAATATCTTTTGCATAATAGGGTGACCATGTCTGTACGCTATATTCTAGATATGGTCTAATATATGTATTATAAACAATGTTGAACGTTTTACCGTCAAAGTGAATAAATTATCTCTTTACAGAACGCAAAACCACCATACCCAACAAACAATTTTAACATTACACGAACGTTACGAGAACGTTACCTAGAACGTACGATAACGTTACCATGTAACGTTACAATAACGTCAAAATGGAAAGTTTTGTATTCGTTATTATAACGTTTCCTGATAACGTTACAGAGAACCTTCGGAAAACCCTTATTTAGAAAGTAAAAACAGTACATATGCAGTTTTTCAGTTTTGTTTTTTCTTTATTGATCCTATACATTCTACACAGAAATAAAAAAATCAGTCATCGTTGTCCTGTCCTGCTCTGCCTGCCTTGCTGCTGTTGACACCTTGCCTTGTCCAACCTTGCCTGGAAAAAACATAAATTGAATTTTTTTAATAAAAGAACCCACATATGTATGTTAAACCCCCTAATCTGCATATTTTATATATTATGTAAAATCTGCATCATACATTGGACGGCATGGCCAGGCAACATGAAATGAACACGTCAATAAGATCGACCCATACTTCCACTTAAATTCATTGTCTACAAAGAATAAACAACATAGTGTTCATCTTAAACTGACCCAGTCTGTTCGATTTTATTTAAAAAATAATGTTACACAATATAAATTGCATCAATTATTACGTACTGACAGAGGGTTACAACCCAAATATGTTATATTGAACCATTTTTTGGGTAAAATTTTAATGATAGGTGACCGCTTGTTGGGTTTCTGCAATAACTTGTTTCTCCCATTTCAAATTATTTGAAATCCAGACATCTAGATCATTCTCTTGGACTGTTTCTGCTAAAACGATATTATTATTTTCGGTTGTCGTGGTGTACTCGAATTTTGGATTGTCTTTGCCTGTGTGCATCGTTTTACATTTACTTGTGTTGAACGTTAGGCGCCATCTATTACTCCACTCTTTTAAGTTATCTAAATCAGCTTGTAAGATTTCACAGTCAGATTTGTTTTTTAATATTCTGAATGTTTTGGTGTCGTCAGCAAACATTTTTACATTACTTTACATAATTTAAAAAGAGATTAGTTCCCAACACTGATCCTTGCGGAACCCCACTAATCATATCAAACCATTCAGAATATTCACTTCTTACCATAGTTCACATTTTTTTATCTGATAGAAAATCAGCTATCCATTCTAAAATTTTACCTCGTATTCCATAGGCAGATAGTTTCTGCAATGACCTCTTTTTCAGAACTTGGTCAAATGCTTTTTGAAAATCCAACAAAATAACATCAACACTATGTCCCTGATCCTCATCTTCTGTCCAACTTTCAAAAGTTTCCAGCAAATTTGTTAGGCAAGAATGACCCTTTGTAAAACCATGTTAGTCTGGGGTATTTAAATTGTTTTCTAATAAATGTTTTAACATCGCATCCTTCACACAAGATTCCATCAGTTTACTGGCTAGACAAGTTAAACTTACTGGTCTATAATTACCAGCCATAGACCGGGATCCCTTCTTATTAATTGGATAAATGTTTGCCAGTTTCCAATCTAATGGTACTACACCACTATCATCTTCCATTGTAAATACTGATTGAAAGAACTTCCCTAGAACATGAGCTATTTCCTGGTCATTTGTTTTAACCGTCCTCCTTTCTTAAATGTAGTATGACTGCTTTTACTCTTTGCTTACTTGTTACATAACTATAGAAAAGCTTTGGTTTGTCTTTCATTCTCTTCGAAAGCTTCTTTACAGACTCTCTTAGTTTTCCAAGATGCTTTAGGGTTTGGCTTCTTCCTTTCCCTTGATGGCACATTTTTTTCACTTCCTCTTCAATTTTCAACTTAAAGTATTTCTATCTCACATTTACACCTTTTGTTTACATTTCTTCTTCCCACTTAACATTATTATAACATTATAACATATTCACTTTCCAGTAATCATATCTTTTCCCACCATTTACTCTTGTATCTATAGCCGAGTATGTAATGAATGTCCGCACCAATCCAACATGATCACTTTTCCCCAATGGAGGAATATATTTTAGGTTCTCAATCATATAATCCTCATTTGTGAAAATTAAATCTAACATTGACAGTACATTTCCTTCCTTAAATCTTGTGTTAAAATCAACATGTTGTTTCAGGAATAAGTCCTGTGTTACAACAACAATATTTGCTGGAAGTGAGGTATCACCAGCTTTCAACAAACACCTCTTCCAGTTAATTTCAGGGAAATTGAAGTCCCCAAAAATCAGTAGGTGAGATATACCGTGTTTCTCAACTGCTTTGTTCATTAAACTAATAAGCAACTTGGTATTTTGTTCAGTTGACGCCGTACTCTTACATATGCATCCTACTAGTAGTCTGTCCCTCTTATTTAGTGTGATTATACTCCATATGGATGACTCAAAATCCATGTTGTTTAGTTGACTGTAAGCCAGTCTCAATATAGAGACTGACCCTGTTCCACGATCATCTCTGTATAGGGTAAAACCTTCCATATTAATATCACCTTCACTTTTACCTTCACTACAGGATTCTGTAATGCCAAAAACTTTAGGCTTCAGTACTCTTACTGTTTTTGTCACCTGCTTTTTTCCAGCTGTTGCTACAACTCCCTTTACTTTAGTTGTTGTTTGAGCTTGTGCTCCTGTCTCTCTCTTTTTCCGAGTCTGATTTGCTTTCTCATGGACACCCCTCATGTCATTTTGTCCCTTAGTTCCATCCCTGCGCTTCACTATTTTCCCATCTCTAATCATAAGATCTGTCTGACCCCTTTCTTTCCGCTCTCTCTCTCAGTTTCTTTTGTAATTCTCTGCTTTTCCCTCTCCTTATTTGTTTTGTCCGGTGCTAGGTAGATGTTTCTGTGCATTTCACTCCTGCCATTTCTTAGCAGTTTTGCTTTGCTGAACACTTTCCTTTGAGTTAGTGCGTAATTAAGGATAGGGATAAATTTTATTTGTCCCAACAGCAAAGAACATAGATAAATTATATTGAGTGGCAATATAAATTATATAAATACATATGATACATGCACATATAGAACGGTACAATATATAATAGCAACTAATAAATCATCAATAAAAGTAATACATTATGCAACAACAACCAAAAAAAAAAAGACATATTTGCTGTGGGAAGGGAGACTCCTACTAAGACCAACAATGGTTACTATCGTAGGAGCCACCCAAACTAACAATAACAATAAACATATATTCCCTATATATATATTTCTACATTAAAAAAGTAGAGAGCATGTTTGGTTTTTTGTCTGTGTCTTACATATAATCAATTTAAGTGTGTGATGATGTGTTGTACTGGTGTGTTTTATGTGTTGTTTTCGCCTGTACGCGTGTAAGCCTGTGTGCAAGTATACAAATTGAAAACTTTAATTGTGATTGCATGAACTGTGTTATGCTCATTCATAATTTATTTAATTTAGTTGGCATATATAGCAATTTAGGAGAGTGCATGTGTCATTATATTTTTGTAGCATGTAATTTTTGGCATAACTTGAAAAGCCTTTCAAACTATGAGTCACTATCTTGTCTATAACTAAATCAGGGATGTTGTTTATAACATGTGGCAAGTTGTATTTAAGAATTTTTTTTGCAAATCCATGTTTAGTTCTGTAAGTATGTAGTTCAGTTGTTCTCCTAGTATTATAGTTGTGAATGTATGTATTTGGGGTTATTTGCCAGTTTAAAAAGTAGCCAGGTAGATTTTGATGTCTATATTTGTAATAAAATTTAAGTTCTTGTAGTTTTAGTAAGTCTTCTACTTTTAGTGTGTTGAGTTTTTTAAAAAGTGGTTCTGTGTGTGAATTGTATTTGCATAATGTTATAATTCGTACTGCTTTCTTTTGTATTTTCACTAATCTGTTTCTTTGATATCCCCATGTCGTAATACAGTAATTAATATGAGGTAATATCAATGCATTGTATAACATAATTTTTATTTCTAAAGGTAATACATGTTTTAATCTGTTTAGTATTCCTATAGTTTTGGAACACTTATTTGAGATTTTTTCTTTGTGTTTTTTCCAATTTAAGTTAGTATCTATAGTTAAGCCTAGGTAGTTAAATTCTTCCACTTTCTCAATATCTATATTATTTATTTTGAGAGATAATGTCAGTGTAGTTTTGTTTGGCATTTGGAAGGTCATATATTTAGATTTACTTTTATTTAGTGATAGCTTATTTATATTAAGCCACTCAACTATTTTGAGGAGTTCTTCATTTATTACTGATTCTTTACTTTTATTTTGGACACTATCTCTGAAAGTTTCAATAGTGCTAAATAAAGTGGTATCATCAGCATATATTATAAAGTTAAACATTTGGCTGGCTTGTGAGAAATCATTTATATATATAGTAAATAATAGTGGTCCTAGGATGGACCCTTGTGGTACTCCAACTTTAATGAGTGAAGTTTCAGATGTGGTATCAAATTCGGTGTACTGTTTACGGTTGTTTAAATAGCTTTTAAATAAAAGAAGAGTTTTACCATCTAAGCCATAGTGTCTTAATTTATTTAGTAATATTGAATGGTCAATAGTATCAAATGCTATGGAAAGGTCAAGAAAAATACTAATTGGTAAGTAATTTCTATTCATTTTAGTAACGATTCTATCTACTAATTCAAGTGATGCATATTCGGTTGAATGATTAGGTCTAAATCCGTACTGATTATCAAAAAATAGCTTAGAATCAATAATGCAGATAACTGATTGTGGATAATTTTCTCTAAGACTTTAGAAATAGTTGGAAGGAGAGAAATAGGCCTTTAGTTTTTGAATAATGTTGGGTCATCATTCTTGAAAATTGGAATTACTTTTGCAATTTTAAGTTTATCAGGAAATATGCCTGTATTTATGACTTGGTTAATTACTAAGGTTAAGGATTTAATGATTGCGGGTTCAATTATTTTCAGCAATTTTGAAGAAATGCCGTCGAATCCACTACTGTTTTTTGTAGGAAGATCATTTATTGTTTTCCTTACAGTTTCTTCATTAACATTCTTAAATTTGAGAACAGATTTAACTTGTGTATTTAAATAGTAGTCATAGTTTTTATTTCCTTTATATTGAATGCTTTCTGCAATAGTTTGACCAATGTTTGTAAAATAGTTATTGAATTTCTTTGCTATATCAGTTTTATCAGTAATACTAGTACCGTTTTCTTTAAAAATTGTCGAGGATGTTTTCTTTCCTTTATTTTTTGAAAGAATTTCATTGATGGTTTTCCAAGTATTTCTTATGTCCAATTAAGTTCCAGTAGCATTGGCGTTGACTCATTGCCTGTGCCAAGCCTAGTTATTTCCTCTACTTTGGCTTCTTTCACTCTGAGCTATTCTAGGATTAAGTTCTTAACTACTTCTTTATTATTTGTTCCTTCTAGTTTCTCTGGTACATTGTAGAGAATGACATTGTTATGTGTTTTTTGTTTTTTCTTTCAGTTCCTCTTTCATGTCATCAAGTTTCATGTCAACAACCCTGTCCATGGTAAGTTCGACCTCCCCTTTTTTTTCTCACTAATCTGCTCTACCAATTCCGTTACTGCCAGGGTTGAAAAAATCATGATTTTTATTTTAAAAAAAAATCGAATTGTTTTTATTTATATCGGATTTATTTTATTTTATTTATTTATTAGATTTTTTCGATTTTTTGCCAGTTAACAACTTAATTAGACAATGTCCACTAGGCCTCACCCCCTGTAATTGCATAATCTGTCTTGGAAAGGAAAGCATGCTGTGTGTCTGTGGCTGTAGCAGTGGTAATTATATTAACATACACAATGCCATAAAATATTTGACTATCAGGCTATCTAGTGACAATGCAGCTACACTTTGTGCTTTTGTATTAAAAACATACAAAACTTTGTTGATCTCGATGCTTGTAAACAATTATTTGTGTTAAATTCATATAAATCAGTGATTAAAAAACCGGAAGTACAAAAAAATCATAAATCAATGATTTTTTTCGAGTGATTTAAATCATGATTTAAATCAATGATTTATATTAAACAACCCTGTTTACTGCACCCACATCTGTCTTTGTTAAAAAACATCAGATTGTCGTTTTTTTGAGCTAACTACTGCTTTAAGCTCTGATTCAGTCATCTTAGGTTTTATGCATATTCAATGGGTCCACAGACCGCACCACTGGCTCCCCATGGCATGGTCTTCCAGGGGTGGGTCCACAGACCGCACCACTGGCTCCCCATGGCATGTTCTTCCAGGTGTGGGTCCACAGACCGCACCACTGGCACCCCATGGCATGGTCTTCCAGGGGTGGGTCCACAGACCGCACCACTGGCACCCCATGTCATGGTCTTCCAGGGGTGGGTCCACAGACCGCACCACTGGCACCCCATGGCATGGTCTTCCTCTCTTACTTCAATTTCACATATAGAAACAAATCTGCTTCACCTTCTGCTTGCATTATTTTTTTAGTGCTGTATGTGCTCGCGTTCAGAAAGGGGCATTTTGGCGCATGTGCAGAAAAAAATGGTCCAATTTGCCGTTCCCAGGGCGACTCCGAGACGCCGGCAACGCCCCTGAAAAGCCTAGTTAGTAAAAGTATAGGAAGGAAGTGCACACTAACATTAATTTCTCACAAATACCTCAATGTACCATGTCCAGTACTGCTACGCAGTAAAACATGTGTGAGTGTAAGCCAATATCATGATAACATTTACGGAGACAAATTTGGAACCAGTCTTAACCATGCGCCTCTAACCATGCACCCTCTAATGCTACCTAACGATTAATGTCGAACTAGATATACCAAATTATGTCTCAAAAACTTGTTTATGCATAATTTTTCTTCGAAAAATGACGTAGATAATGTGAGATCCATCGAGATCACAAAATGAAGTAAAATCAGACCAGTTTTCACCAATCACTAAGATAGTTGTTTTTCTACGGTAATTTAGCGGAACATTTAGACGGATGCTGCCCTGCCAAAATATTAGCGAATCATAACAACTATTTACTAGAGGCGGCGCAGCCCCCCTAAGATAAGGAAAACTTTCAAATTGTACATCATTAAATTATTTTAGCATGTCTTTAATATGTTACCCAATGAAAAACTATTTTCAGTAAACCTAGCTAAGTTTCATTTGAAAAAAATAGTAAGACTATCCAAAGAAATCGTCTTACCCCATCCCTGGGGCAAAACGGTCCTCTGCCTGGGGCAACACGGTCAATAACCCCGTCCCCGTGGTTTTCGCTTATGTCGATGAACTATTGCCTGACATTAAAATGTATAATATATACATTTGGTATGTTAGTAATATATCAGGCCAATTTGATTGTTAGATTTAAATGGGAGTTAACATATATAATATATACTTTGCAATCCATACATAATATAATATTGGTTTGGTAATATTACACTTTGTTCATATTATCTTTAATGTATTAAACATAATTGGTCATATGTAATACATTTGACACATTGTTACCATGTACGTGTGGGATAAGATATAGGGACCGTCTTACCAAACATGCATGGGAACCGTCTTGCCCCACAAACACAACGTGTGTCTTAACACGATATATACAAAACACAACATACTATTGCCCATTTTGTACTGTTTGACCTGCCAACTGATTAATAATATTATCATGTTACCAGTTAAGTTCATGATTCACACCGATATATAGTGAGTTTCACAATGTTATTATTGGCAAAATATTAGATCAGTCCATATAATAGTGCACATCAAAGTTTAAGCATACACTTATTTATGCTGAGTTTTTGGGGTGGATATCAGATAGAAGTTATCTTCATTTTGCACCAGATTTGGGGACATTCAGAGTTATATATTTTGCGTACTTGATGGGGGGGGCGTCTTACCTCCAGGGGCCGTGTTTCTCCAGGTCACCCTACTTAATAATTATTAATGATCAAGGTCTCGTTTTACGTGTGTTTTGTGCCACCAGATCTCAAGTCGATGACGTCCAAGTCAAGTCTCGAGTTATTTCTCTGACTTCTAAGTCAAATAAATAGTTGACTTGAGTCCGTCTCGAATCATCCCCTACGATTCGAGTCAACTCTGATACGTGCCATTTTTTAGTAATGTAGACAAACCATTTATGTAAATGTTAGCATTTAAAATATTATATTATTCGTTTGTTATCGACTGACTGTAAACGGTTCGTTTTTAGTAAATAGTTTTAGAAAACGTAACAATGCAATGGCAGGTAGACCCTGACATCTAAATGATATTTTTAACAAGTCATCAATTCCCTTGTTCACTCACCTGCTCTCTGGAGCATGTCGCATCGAGTTAAATCTTGTTGAACGTAAGTATTTGCATTTAACGAACGTGGTTGGTCCCGAGTCCCTTTCCCCGCATGATTCAAGCCTCGCTTGCACTAATGTGCACTCATTGCATTACCAGCCTGGCCGAATACTGGCAAAAAAACGACAGCCGTAACATTGATTTGCCAACCTTGCACCAATGTTGGTTGTACGCCGGCAGCCACTGCATGGCAGTAGCTCGGTATGCCGACTTTGGTCCAACTATGTTTTGCCAACATTAGACCAGTATAACACTATTCGCTTGGCCAACATTGACTCAATGTAGGACCGGTCCAGTGCTGGGTCCAAACAACGGCTCCAGGTTACAATAGTTGGGCCAATATTGGCCATGTGGACGTCCCAACACTGGCCGAATGATGGCGTATCAACATTGGATCAATATAGCACCATACATTTCCATTGATCCAGACATTGGTCCCAGTTGGAAACGCCAGATACGGGCTGTAGTTCCATCGGTTTGATGATACGCTATGACGGGGACGCGAATGCAAAACGCGTTCAGTTATACGGGATCGCTGCGTTCTAACCATGTGTAGGCACAGGCGTTTAAAACAAGACTAAATCGTAGAGTAAATTAAATCGTACAAACACGTTTGCCAATTAGCTGATCAGTGTCGCTTAGATACAACGTTGCTCCTTTTGTTCACAGTTGCCGTGTAACAAAATGATATTTCGTGTTAAAAACAACAACACAAATTGCCAGGTATGTTTTTTTTGTTTGTTACAAAAATAGTGTGCTCAGATTGGTCATATTTCTAATTAAAACAAATGTGAAATTTCACTATAAATTTGCAAAACAACCAGAGAGTTCGATACGATAAATAGGTAGATACTAAACGGGTATTTTAGCTCAGTGTTTATCGGAGAAATATCAGTTCATTACTAGTGCCAATTACAAATTTTGTTAGGGGGATTTAGGACAGTGTTCGAAATGAGGGGGATCTGGGGGTTCTATAACTCCCCATAAGGCACGAGGGACCTCCCATAAGAAAGTCCCACATTTTATCGTGCCGATATAATTTCCCTACCGCTGTTGCACATGTTGATGCGTGTGAGGCTACTCTGGTTCGTCTGTGCTAGATCGATCGATCTCGCAGCAAGAACTCAACGGTTATCGCAGAACTCGACGGTTTTCGCAGAACTCGATCGACCTCGCAGCAATAACTCAACGGTTTTCGCAGAACTCGACGGTTTTCGCAGAACTCGATCGATCTCGCAGCAATAACTCAACGGTTTTCGCAGGACTCGATACCATTCTGTTGGTAGTTTAGCTGATTCATTCAACTCACTCTATTATCGATCAGTTAATCTATGTTAAAAACATCTTAAATCATTCCACTGATATCATTGATGAGTGTGTGTACTGTGGCTAAGGGCGCCATCTATTGGGTGTCTGCAGTAATGCCACAAATGAGTGTCTAGTTGAGGCATATTTTACCTTCGCGTTTTACTTCTTAGAATTACAGAGCACTGTGTCAGCAAGCGCATTTCTCCAGTAACAATGGTTTATACCGCAATTTACAATTTAGCCATTTAGCAGACGCTCTTATCCAGAACGACTTACAACAAGTTCATTCAACCTAAGTTGGTAAAATAACTACAGGTCGCTATGCCAGCAAGTATTTTCACAAAAATAGGCACTAATAGCCATTACAGTGCCTGAAAAGAAGATTGTCCAAGAATATTGTTTTTCGGGGGGGGTGACCACTAATTTTAGGGGACCCCCAAAAGTCAGTGGTCATTTCGAACACTGATTTAGGGCAGTTGTTTGTATCTCCTGAAATCATAGCTAAGAAGATAAAGATAAAGACGATTAAAAATAATAATAATAACAATTAAACCACCTGGAGTTGGTGAGATGCACCAACACTGCTATGAAGAGGAAATGGTAGTACAAATCAACAAGTACCACTTGTTAAAGCTGTCTTGTCACTGAAAGATGGAGAATACCAAGAAATCATATAATATGGTTACGAAACATCATGGGGTGATTTAACAACATTAGAAACCAGGAGATTAAAATGAGGCCCAATGCAAGTTTTTTTTAACATATTGAATGGTTATGAAAATGTTTATAGAAATATTTTATAACACTTAAAGAAGGTAGTAGAATTATAAGGCACGAAGTAGCGTTGATAAAAAAAATGTATATTGGACTCGAGAAAGTATTGTGGATGAAAAACGAATGGAACAAATCATGTAGGGCTTACTGATTTTATAAAAGCGTACGTGTATAAAAAGAGAATTTACAGACATTTCACTAAATAACCGGCCACACATAGCCGTATATCTAAGTAGCATTGTTGGACTCTCGATAAACATCTGGCTTCCGTGTCCACTTGCCATCTCGAGCTTGTTGCTTCCGGTGTCAATCATGAAAATGTAATGCTGTTAAAATTTCGACTGTAGCTGAATATCTGTGTTCTCGGTCATTTTTCTCTTGCTTTGGTGCATGGAACCACGCATCCCGAGCAGATACGTTTATAGAGGACTGACTACTTCTACGTGTTTTACGTTTTACGTGCATCTGGTTCAACGCCACAACCACCTAGCATGTAACGTATTGATCCAGTCACATATATTGTGAGCACATGGGTTTCAACGACGTCTTGCCAGCATCTCCGGCCGCTGACTCATGCACCTGTCCGTCAGCTCAGTATTTTGGCAAATTACACGACAATAGCGGATTGCGATAAGGATGCTCAAATTAGGACATTGCTGGCCAATTTCCGTCGCGACAATTACCAACTTCCCGCGAGCAGGTGTCAGTGGCGCGCGCCAGCCTCATTGTCATTATCATTACAGGCCCGCGTCGAATGAGTTCAAAGCGTTGATTGGCCAGTGTGGTCCGACCGGGATTTCTTGTCCTTTGAAGAAGTTCGTCTCCCCGATGGCCAGTGCGACAGTCTGGACAAGAAGGAGTTGGACTGCTCGTCGTTACAAGAAACTAACGTTACTCCGACGAGTATCCGTGATTTAGCGTCACCCGCCGAAACCTAATTCAACTAACCGCCTGCAAGACGCAAGAAGGACATTTGACATCGTTCGCTAGACCGGGAGAAGACGAGAGAGTTTTCAGTCAGAGTTGATATCTACTTTGCAACTATTTTTATTAGACTCGTTGCATACAGTTAGGACTGGATTTAGTCGGGAAACAAGTTGTGACTGGAGCTGCCTCACGGCGACGAGAACAAAACTATCGTAATTTATTTTACCCACGCGATTACCTTTTGAAAACATCTTCACGCAAAACCATGCACGACGAACATTGCCTTGTTTTCTGAGACCTCGTTTGTCACTGACAACATGTCGACTTTGACTGAAGATCGAATTCGCTGATTCGCCCACCTGGGTACTGAGAGGTCGAACGTGTCGCCGAGGATAGCAGACGAGTACGTGACCATCTCACTAGGCGACTTCACACCACGGAACACCATTGTCATTATCAGTGCTAATCCGAGGACGCGTGGAACACAACATATGTATATGGCGCATTCAGCTTCGTACGGCCACACGCCGCGGTGAACACATATGAGGTATTAAACCTACATGGGTTCGATAACGTTTAATTGTCATCAGTTAAATGTATATTGTGCACGGTTGAAAATGTAATAGTTACATCAAGTCGATACACAGGGCGAAGAAATTTCCCACGTAGCACGTAGGCAATGATCTTCTGATGCTGAACCGGGGGAGAAAAGAACGATAAATTCGGCTGAAGTATGATAAACACTTTAGTTAACACCAAGTATACTTCTATGTAGGCGAATGTTTTTTTGCTGCTGAACCGGAGGAGAAAGGAACGACCAAAATCGGCCGAAATCTGATGAGCATTTTAGTTGGCTTCAGGTATATTTATGTGTAAGCGAATGTTCTTCTGTTGCTGAACCGGAGGAGAAAAGAAAGACCAAAATCGGCCGGACTCTGATGAACATTTTAGTCGGCCCCAAGGAACAGGTGTCGATGGCGTTGCTGCATGACCGCGACCGTCTCTGCCGGGCGCCCCCAAGCAGCGAACACCGGCTCTCCGCCTTCACAACCTTGCGGGCTACACCAGTCCATCTACCACCGGCGTCGGGAGAAAGGGCAATTACAAGTGGGATGGGGTTCGCGACCCCTGCCCCACTCATGTCGGTCGGGATGCTGCACCCGCGTGGAAGAGGGAGTCCAGGGACGACGCTGCCAGTCTTCCCGACGGGCGCCTTTCTCCCGGCGCCCTTCGTTGATCTGCCTCTAACGGCAGCGCTATCTGGACTGTGTAAGTATATGTACAATATATTGTTTTTCTTTCTTTCTTTCTTACGTTATAACAACCACAGCTTCACATGTCGTCACACGCACAATGCGGTGGTAGATGGACTGGAGTAGCCCTCAAGGTTGTGATGGCGGAGATCCGGTGTTTGCTGCTCGGGGGCGCCCGGCAGACACGGTCGCGGTCCCGCAGCAGCACCATCGACACCTGCTCGTTTGGGCCGACCAAAATGTTCGCCCGATTTTGGTCTTTCTTTTCTCCGGCTTAGCAACAGAAGAACATTTGCTTTCATGTAAATATGCTTGTTATCAACAATATACTTGTTTTCAACAATACTCGTCGTAACTCGACGATAAACCCACTCACAATCAACCAATTGGAGCACATTTCTTTTCACTTCTTGATGCCATTATGCAGATGGTACGTCTCGACATACACAGGTAACATTATATTAAAATAGAACAGCAAGATTACCATAGGAATTTGAAACTTCAATACAAACACTTATGGTTTTACTCTGATCTAACTCTTTCCTGCGGTTTCGTCCCTGATTAGAGTCAAACATGAAATGTTCTGGTGACTCAAGAATGTCGTAGTGGTGTTAGTAGGATACAACATGATGGAAAACCGTACCATAGACACCAACAATTGCTGATTCTAGATCAACTTATATCGCGCAACGACGAACGGGTTGCGCTAAAGTCATAGAATTGGCAATATATTATTTGTGTTTTCAACAATACCAACATTTGTCACCCAAATCAACCGAATTCTGTGTTCGTACACTGGGGTCCATCACTGTCACGTACACTGGGGATCCTTCCATTACTGTCACGTACACGTGCTGCCAACCAGCAAATAAACATTTCAGCATGTGCGCAGCACACGTGTCGTAGTCGGACAATGTGCTATTTCCGCTATTTTTCTGGTTGTAAAATCCTAAAAAAATCACTGGCACTTCATTGCCATACAGTCACTCCGGAAATCTAATAATTATGTATCCCCGCGTGTATCAAAAGTCGTCTGCTTGCAGTGTCGCGGAGGCGCCGTCGCGAGAACCAGCAGCGCCGCCAGCGGACGACGTTCACGAACGAACAGACGCTCCAGCTAGAACTCGAATATGGCCGGGGCGAGTACGTGACGCGCGCGCGCAGACTTCAGGTACGTTATGTTTTTGTAACCTATTATTCCACATTTGTTGTGAAATTTGTGATTTCAATTAACAACTATATATATGATAGTTTAACGCCAATGACGCCATTATTACCATAAGACAGGACGTACATTTTTGGAGAATCGTTTGCAGTCGTTATGAGGTGTAAAGATACGTTCGTATATAACGCGGTCTCCAGCCCTTGGGATTTTGCACGCCTGGCAGACCTCGTCTTTCCAACGCCAACTAGACTTCTCTGAGAAGCATTCAGCCATGCTGCAGTTACTACTCGTGCACATAGCCATCTGGGAAACCGAAACAGAAGGCCGCGTGCGATGGAGATCCGCCTGTTGTAATGGTGTTGTAATGGTATTGTAATGGTGTGGAGCATTTCGAGAAGAAACGTACAGTAGTAGAACAACAACATTACAGCGACGGCACCGGTCGTTACTACTGCCGTGACATGCGTGAGTGGTGTTACTACTACCGTGACACGCGTGTGTGGTGTTATTACTGCCGTGACACGCGTGTGTGGTGTTACTACTGCTGTGTCACGCGTGTGTGGTGTTACTACTGCCGTGACACGCATGTGTGGTGTTACTACTGCTGTGACACGCGTGTGTGGTGTTACTACTGCCGTGACACGCGTGTGTGGTGTTACTATTGCTGTGATACGCGTGTGTGGTGTTACTACTGCCGTGACACGCGTGTGTGGTGTTACTACTACCGTGACACGCGTGTGCGGTGTTACTATTGCTGTGACACGCGTGTGTAGTGTTACTACTGCTGTGACACGCGTGTGTGGTATGTGCGGCCGGGGCTGCCGATCGCAAATTGGCCTATCCTTTCACCTGCGACCTCATTGAACGTAACTTTGTAACTGGACACCATCATTATCTTTCATTATCTCAGATCACAGCGGCTTCGTCGAATACGAGAGGCTTTAAGAGCGAAATAGGGAGTGAGAGAAAGAGAGGGGGGGAGAGGGAGGGGGTTATTTCATTGTAGAGTGATTCACACAAAGTGCATCTGTTCATGTGGTTCGACGTAGTCGGTCATAACCACTTGCAATTCTACACGAACTACCAATATCTGAGTTATGCTAAGTTTCGCCATGTCAACAATATTGTATCGAATTTTTAAACGTGCACGCATATCACGCAGACAAATACGTCTTTGATCATCATATCATAGTCTCTCTTCTGTTCTGGCTGGTCGTAGCTTGCGGAGCTGCTGAACCTCAGCGACACACAGATCAAGATCTGGTTTCAGAACCGACGAGCGAAAGACAAACGCATAGAGAAAGCACAAGCGGACCAGCAACTGCGGTACGTCGAATCTCTTATAATCAAACGTTTTATGCAGATCCACCGACAGAAAACGGAAACCATATTGCATCTCCCAACCGACAATACCTTTGTCTCCTAACCTAGTGTTTCGATACTATGTTGTCGTAATTGTTGTGCAGTTTTGATTTAATTAAATGATTACCTCAACGTTTGTGTACTACTTAGTTCCTGGATTGCAGTATTCTTGAAAAAGACTGTTCCCGCTGGCGACAAAGAACCACTTATTGAAAGGACAACCATATAGGGTATACGGCTCGAATACAGTATGTTAAATACTGCGTATTGTTGTTTAAATATCTTACTTGAAAATGTGCTAAAAGGAACGATAAGTGTTTCCCTTTTCCAGTTGTACAATGTTTTATTTTACTTTATTATGTTATTCTGATTGTTTGTTAATTAATTTGCGCTTGGAAACAAAGATTGATTGATTGGTTGGTTGGTTGATTGATTGATTGATTTCTGTCTGATGCTTATGGGTTTGTGTAAAATTTATCAAATGTTAAACGTTAAAGCAACACTTCACTGCTCCAATTCGGCCCCGCTTTCCACCAACTGTACTTTTGCACATGTGCATTAAATAGCATTTGCACATGTGCATTAAATAGCATTTGCACATATGCATTAAATAGCATTTGCACATGTGCATTAAATAGCATTTGCACATGTGCATTAAATAGCATGTGCACATTTACCTGGAAACGAGTAACAGTGCTAAATAAGGTGTTACTTGTAGGGCTCTCGGGTTCGCACCAGTATCGCCGTACGCGATGACAAGTCAGTCGTTCATGGGACTCTATCCCAACGCCTTCCCGTGCAGCCCGTCTCAGCCAGCGGTCACCGACGTCCGTGGCTACCAACTGGCCGGGCAGAACGAGTGACACCCAAGGCATCCCCACAGCACAGCCTTTAATACCATCAACACCAGCACGAACTGTTAAAAATGATCCTGTTTTCCAAGGACAATACGATATTGGTACTCGTGTACCACCATACACAATAGCCAGATTCACGGAGCCACACCAATGTAAGCAAGCTCTAAACACAATCAGTAGAAAGCTATCTCGATGAGCATACAACCGTGCCACTCCTGTTGGCCGGTTCCCAAGACAAGCCGTTGTTGCTTTTAATAGGTATTCGCAAAAATATCTCGGAGAAGCTTCTTGTTCTTCTTCGAAACTTTCAAATGCCTGCTCAGGAGTGTAAGCAAGTTGAACTAACAGTATATATTTACATTGATTTGATAGTTGTCGCCCGACCTATTAGCTGGTGCGTTGATGCGTCGGCGGAAATTGCATGCGGTCATTATTTGTACCACTCGGAACTTGGGTGACACAATTTTATCTTGTTTTTAAATATGGGCCTATGCTTGATAACGGCCCCGTTTCGAAGTGTCACTTTTTACGTGATGTTACGTGTTTAATTGAAAGGGTAATGTTAACTAGTTGATAAACATGTCGGAGAAGATTGGCTGTTATACACACAAAGTTAAGGTATATTTGTTTGTGGCACAGATGAATAAGTTTGGATTAAAAGGTAACATGCTAATATACTATATATATATATATATATATATATATATATATATATATATATATATATATATATAATATATATATATATATATATATATATATATATATATATAATATATATATATATATATACATATAACACACCCCCCACACACACACACACACACACACACACACACACACACACACACACACACACACACACACACACACACACACACACACATATGCTTAAAGAATGTTATTTTATAATGTAATAATTCTTAACACAATATTTGACATGCCTGCCTGATCCTTTGAAGATATCCCCGTCAGGTTGTAACTGATGTGATCATCCAGGTGTTTGCTCTGTGCGACGTCAGTGGCTACCCTGGGTACTGAGTAAAACACAAATGTTGTACAAACAGCTTGGAGTTGATATAGACAGAAACCAGTGGTGATACTAGAGCGGAATCAGTGGCGTATTAATGGGGGTGGGGGGAGGTGGGGGGGGCAATGGACCATGCCCCCATTGATTTTTTTCGTATGTAAATTGTTGCATCGCTAGTCCGCTACATGGTTGCATGGTAAACTAATGGGTGGTTGGCCCCCCATTGGCCTCTCATTTTGCGAGATCCTAGATACGCCACTGATGGAATACTTCAGGTTTTCACATAGCGATACCAAATGATGTTGTGTTATTGCTGTCATAGTTATCAAAGGTGATAACTCCACAAGAAAAAAATTACATACATATAAGTATGTCAATATAAAATGGTGGCGTAATTTGAATGACATCTACAGAAAGGAGTAACAATAACGTTGAATGACACGAATGAATACATCTACAGAAAGAAGTAACAATAACGTTGAATGACAATTCAACGTGACAGTGCAGGTAAATCCTTTATGCCAATTATTTTATGCCACCTCCATATTTTCCCACGGATCGTTTCATATGCGAAATCGTAAGAGATGTATAAAAAAATAAAACCGTTAGATTAGGTAGCATTGCCTGGTTGCTAATAACAATGATACCAACTGATGGGTTTATCATACTTAAAATGGCATCGTGAAGTTTCTCACGGTCGCAGTGAAAATCAGACAATTAAGTGTCAAACGTTTTCAAGAATTTAAGAATATCATATCAACCACCACTAACATATTTTCTATTTGCGGGCACAAAATAATCAGTTACCCTAATTTCGAAGTCAGATATATCCTAAATGATTTTAAAACTACTACATATCCGATTTTGTCTTTCGTCTAATTTTACACACATTTTGCACACAAACGCACACACACACACGCACGCACGCACACACACCACACTACGATGTGGTAACTCGTTTGTGAAAATGTGTTATTTGGTTTTGGTGAAATCATCGCACAGACTATTAACTTATTTGTGACCGGCCCTGGTAAAACAATCAGCTGGAAATGGTAAAAGTGGTTCCACTTCTTTCCTCTTCTTCCACTTGAACATACGTTTGCACTCTTCCATTAAACCGACAGTGTAAAATCAATTGAGGTTTTCCAAACATGGATGTATTCGATGTCTGACCCAGGTCTAATACCATTATAAGCATTGGCGAAATTCAATAATGCGCGCGCCTGTCAATTGTCGTCTGCGAGAGTGAACCAGCTGCCGACGTATGCTTCTCGGGGGTACTTCGTCGACTAATGAATATTTCAGCGCGCTCCACTTCCGCTCTGTCCAACCGGTGACAGAGACAGCAATTAGTGCGAGGAAATAGCGCCGAAATAAAAACTTCGACGTTCATTTCTATGGTAATGATCTCGCGCCACTTTACGTTAATTTGCTACACCGGTTGCCGACCGACTTGCGTCGTGGCGCTGACGGAGCGCCATACACACACCAGGTGGCGTTTCCGTTTTTGATTCGCAGCTCAAGTTTACACTAAGTGGTCTTTCTAGCGTACAGGCCCTGACAGAAACTGGCGCGCCCCTAGTGACAGTTCATCATGTCTTCGCGGTGATGCCTTACAATACAATACAATACAATGCAATGCAATACAATACAACGCAATGCAACGCAATACAAACAATTCTATTGCGCTAAAATCCTCGCGAAACCCAATCCCCTACTGATATCTACCAAAGTCCACCGCTGTTCTGCAGTGTCAATTGACTAAAGTTGGGACTGAAAAGAAGTCGAGTCGTGTTACAGAGGACTCCACTTAGTAGAATCGCGGATAATAGAATCGTCCGTTTAGTGGAATCAACATTGCTGGGACGGAACCATCCGTACTCCCGATGTGCCGCTTAACAGAATTACATCCGCCGGTTAGTAAAATCAGATATACACGAAAAACTATACGTTGTGGAGCGAAATAACAGGTTTTTCTGGAACCTCCGAGGATTTTTTACTCGAACAACAATACATTGTATAGGTAAAACATTACATAAACGAAAATATTACTGACTGATACTGCACTGTTCCCATCATTCCACCACGCTACCTGTTGCAGCAGCGAATGATGACATCTTTTCACACACAGCAATGCTATTTTGGCGGTGCAACACTGCATTTTGTCTTTGCTTAGGACCAGTTGTGCGTCACGTTCAGCGATTCAGCTGTGTTGATAGTTGGACGGCTTCCAAATGTGGCTTGCCTGGATTCAGGCATTGTTCTACCAGTTTCAAATAATCATATATTATGTAAAGTTGTAAACGGTGTCAGCCAGTACAGCTAAAATGCCTGGATTCAGGCATTGTTCTACCAGTTTCAAATAATCATATATTATGTAAACGGTGTCAGCCAGTACAGCTAAAACTCACGCCACAATCAATATAAGGACGATGTATTGTACTTGTGAGGAAACTCTTGCCGAAATACAATCAGGCGCTGTAACGGATAAGAGGCTTGTTCGTCTCTGCCAAGTATAGATTTCTTACATCAAAACATTACATGTTGGTGCTGGTTTTCCACTCTCACAAACTTTCTTTTAAAGAATTTCAGAGTAATTGCTCCTTTTATGATTGTCAATTTCCACTTACCGAAGAAAATATATTGTGTGGGTTATGTAAGTAAGTTACCGAGTGCGTGAAAGACGAAGTAAGTTACCGAATGCGTGAAAGACGAAGTAAGTTACCGAGTACGTGAAAGACGAAGTAAGTTACCGAGTGCGTTAAAGATGAAGTTAGTTACCGACTGCGTGAAAGACGAAGTAAGTTACCGAGTGCGTGAAAGATGAAGTAAGTTATTCAGTGCGTGAAAGATGAAGTAAGTTACCGAGTGCGTGAAAGACGAAGTAAGTTACCGAGTACGTGAAAGACGAAGTAAGTTACCGACTGCGTTAAAGACGAAGTAAGTTACCGACTGCGTGAAAGACGAAGAAAGTTACCGAGTGCGTGAAAAATGAAGTAAGTTATCGAGTGCGTGAAAGATGAAGTAAGTTAATGAGTGCGTGAAAAATGAAGTAAGTTATCGAGTGCGTGAAAAATGAAGTAAGTTATCGAGTGCGTGAAAGATGAAGTAAGTTACCGAGTGCGTGAAAGATGAAGAAAGTTATTGAGTGCGTGAAAGATGAAGTAAGTTACCGAGTACGTGAAAGACGAAGTAAGTTACTGAGTGCGTGAAAGATGAAGTAAGTTACCGAGTACGTGAAAGACGAAGTAAGTTACCGAGTGCGTTAAAGACGAAGTAAGTTACCAAGTGCGTGAAAGACGAAGTAAGTTACCGAGTGCGTTAAAGACGAAGTAAGTTACCGAGTGCGTGAAAGACGAAGTAAGTTATTGAGTGCGTGAAAGACGAAGTAAGTTACCGAGTGCGTGAAAGACGAAGTAAGTTACCGAGTGCGTGAAAGATGAAGTAAGTTATTGAGTGCGTGAAAGATGAAGTAAGTTACCGAGTGCGTGAAAGATGAAGTAAGTTACCGAGTACGTGAAAGATGAAGTAAGTTACCGAGTGCGTTAAAGACGAAGTAAGTTACCGAGTACGTGAAAGATGAAGTAAGTTACCGAGTACGTGAAAGATGAAGTAAGTTACCGAGTGCGTTAAAGACGAAGTAAGTTACCGAGTGCGTTAAAGACGAAGTAAGTTACCGAGTGCGTGAAAGACGAAGTAAGTTACCGAGTACGTGAAAGATGAAGTAAGTTACCGAGTGCGTTAAAGACGAAGTAAGTTACCGAGTACGTGAAAGATGAAGTAAGTTACCGAGTGCGTTAAAGACGAAGTAAGTTACCGAGTGCGTTAAAGACGAAGTAAGTTACCAAGTGCGTGAAAGACGAAGTAAGTTACCGAGTGCGTTAAAGACGAAGTAAGTTACCGAGTACGTGAAAGATAAAGTAAGTTACCGAGTACGTGAAAGATGAAGTAAGTTACCGAGTGCGTGAAAGATGAAGTAAGTTATTGAGTGCGTGAAAGATGAAGTAAGTTACCGAGTACGTGAAAGATGAAGTAAGTTACCGATTACGTGAAAGATGAAGTAAGTTACCGAGTGCGTTAAAGACGAAGTAAGTTACCAAGTGCGTGAAAGACGAAGTAAGTTACCGAGTGCGTTAAAGACGAAGTAAGTTACCGAGTACATGAAAGATGAAGTAAGTTACCGAGTACGTGAAAGATGAAGTAAGTTACCGAGTGCGTGAAAGATGAAGTAAGTTATTGAGTGCGTGAAAGATGAAGTAAGTTACCGAGTGCGTTAAAGACGAAGTAAGTTACCGAGTGCGTGACAGACGAAGTAAGTTACCGAGTATGTTAAAGACGAAGTAAGTTACCGAGTACGTGAAAGACGAAGTAAGTTACCGAGTGTGTTAAAGACGAAGTAAGTTACCGAGTACGTGAAAGATGAAGTAAGTTACCGAGTGCGTTAAAGACGAAGTAAGTTACCGAGTGCGTGACAGACGAAGTAAGTTACCGAGTGCGTTAAAGATGAAGTAAGTTACCGAGTGCGTGAAACATGAAGTAAGTTATTGAGTGCGTGAAAGATGAAGTAAGTTACCGAGTGCGTGAAAGATGAAGTAAGTTACCGAGTACGTGAAAGACGAAGTAAGTTACCGAGTACGTGAAAGACGAAGTAAGTTACCGAGTGCGTTAAAGACGAAGTAAGTTACCGAGTACGTGAAAGATGAAGTAAGTTACCGAGTACGTGAAAGATGAAGTAAGTTACCGAGTACGTGAAAGACGAAGTAAGTTACCGAGTGCGTTAAAGACGAAGTAAGTTACCGAGTGTGTTAAAGACGAAGTAAGTTACCGAGTACGTGAAAGATGAAGTAAGTTACCGAGTACGTGAAAGATGAAGTAAGTTACCGAGTACGTGAAAGACGAAGTAAGTTACCGAGTGCGTTAAAGATGAAGTAAGTTACCGAGTGCGTTAAAGACGAAGTAAGTTACCGAGTACGTGAAAGACGAAGTAAGTTACCGAGTGCGTGAAAGATGAAGTAAGTTATTGAGTGCGTGAAAGATGAAGTAAGTGACCGAGTGCGTTAAAGACGAAGTAAGTTACCGAGTACGTGAAAGACGAAGTAAGTTACCGAGTGTGTTAAAGACGAAGTAAGTTACCGAGTACGTGAAAGATGAAGTAAGTTACCGAGTGCGTTAAAGACGAAGTAAGTTACCGAGTGCGTGACAGACGAAGTAAGTTACCGAGTGCGTTAAAGATGAAGTAAGTTACCGAGTGCGTGAAAGATGAAGTAAGTTATTGAGTGCGTGAAAGATGAAGTAAGTTACCGAGTGCGTGAAAGATGAAGTAAGTTACCGAGTGCGTGAAAGACGAAGTAAGTTACCGAGTACGTGAAAGACGAAGTAAGTTACCGAGTGCGTTAAAGACGAAGTAAGTTACCGAGTGCGTGAAAGACGAAGTAAGTTACCGAGTGCGTTAAAGACGAAGTAAGTTACCGAGTGCGTGAAAGACGAAGTAAGTTATTGAGTGCGTGAAAGACGAAGTAAGTTACCGAGTGCGTGAAAGACGAAGTAAGTTACCGAGTGCGTGAAAGATGAAGTAAGTTATTGAGTGCGTGAAAGATGAAGTAAGTTACCGAGTGCGTGAAAGATGAAGTAAGTTACCGAGTGCGTGAAAGATGAAGTAAGTTATTGAGTGCGTGAAAGATGAAGTAAGTTACCGAGTACGTGAAAGACGAAGTAAGTTACCGTGTGCGTGAAAGATGAAGTAAGTTATTGAGTGCGTGAAAGATGAAGTAAGTTACCGAGTGCGTGAAAGATGAAGTAAGTTACCGAGTACGTGAAAGACGAAGTAAGTTACCGAGTACGTGAAAGACGAAGTAAGTTACCGAGTGCGTTAAAGACGAAGTAAGTTACCGAGTACGTGAAAGATGAAGTAAGTTACCGAGTACGTGAAAGATGAAGTAAGTTACCGAGTACGTGAAAGACGAAGTAAGTTACCGAGTGCGTTAAAGACGAAGTAAGTTACCGAGTGCGTTAAAGACGAAGTAAGTTACCGAGTACGTGAAAGATGAAGTAAGTTACCGAGTACGTGAAAGATGAAGTAAGTTACCGAGTGCGTGAAAGACGAAGTAAGTTACCGAGTGCGTGAAAGATGAAGTAAGTTACCGAGTGCGTGAAAGACGAAGTAAGTTACCGAGTACGTGAAAGACGAAGTAAGTTACCGAGTGCGTGAAAGATGAAGTAAGTTACCGAGTGCGTGAAAGATGAAGTAAGTTACCGAGTGCGTTAAAGACGAAGTAAGTTACCGAGTACGTGAAAGACGAAGTAAGTTACCGAGTGCGTTAAAGACGAAGTAAGTTACCGAGTACGTGAAAGATGAAGTAAGTTACCGAGTGCGTTAAAGACGAAGTAAGTTACCGAGTGCGTGAAAGACGAAGTAAGTTACCGAGTGCGTTAAAGATGAAGTAAGTTACCGAGTGCGTGAAAGATGAAGTAAGTTATTGAGTGCGTGAAAGATGAAGTAAGTTACCGAGTGCGTGAAAGATGAAGTAAGTTACCGAGTGCGTGAAAGACGAAGTAAGTTACCGAGTACGTGAAAGACGAAGTAAGTTACCGAGTGCGTTAAAGACGAAGTAAGTTACCGAGTGCGTGAAAGACGAAGTAAGTTACCGAGTGCGTTAAAGACGAAGTAAGTTACCGAGTGCGTGAAAGACGAAGTAAGTTATTGAGTGCGTGAAAGACGAAGTAAGTTACCGAGTGCGTGAAAGACGAAGTAAGTTACCGAGTGCGTGAAAGATGAAGTAAGTTATTGAGTGCGTGAAAGATGAAGTAAGTTACCGAGTGCGTGAAAGATGAAGTAAGTTACCGAGTGCGTGAAAGATGAAGTAAGTTATTGAGTGCGTGAAAGATGAAGTAAGTTACCGAGTACGTGAAAGACGAAGTAAGTTACCGTGTGCGTGAAAGATGAAGTAAGTTATTGAGTGCGTGAAAGATGAAGTAAGTTACCGAGTGCGTGAAAGACGAAGTAAGTTACCGAGTACGTGAAAGACGAAGTAAGTTACCGAGTGCGTTAAAGACGAAGTAAGTTACCGAGTGCGTGAAAGATGAAGTAAGTTACCGAGTGCGTGAAAGATGAAGTAAGTTACCGAGTACGTGAAAGACGAAGTAAGTTACCGAGTGCGTGAAAGATGAAGTAAGTTATTGAGTGCGTGAAAGATGAAGTAAGTGACCGATTGCGTTAAAGACGAAGTAAGTTACCGGGTGCGTTAAAGACGAAGTAAGTTACAAAGTGCGTGAAAGACGAAGTAAGTTACCGAGTGCGTGAAAGATGAAGTAAGTTACCGAGTGCGTGAAAGATGAAGTAAGTTACCGAGTGCGTGAAAGACGAAGTAAGTTACCGAGTGTGTGAAAGATGAAGTAAGTTACAAAGTGCGTGAAAGATGAAGTAAGTTACCGAGTGCGTGAAAGATGAAGTAAATTACCGAGTGCGTGAAAGACGAAGTAAGTTACCGAGTGCGTGAAAGATGAAGTAAGTTACCGAGTGCGTTAAAGACGAAGTAAGTTACCGAGTGCGTGAAAGACGAAGTAAGTTACCGAGTGCGTTAAAGACGAAGTAAGTTACAAAGTGCGTGAAAGACGAAGTAAGTTACCGAGTGCGTTAAAGACGAAGTAAGTTACCGAGTACGTGAAAGACGAAGTAAGTTACCGAGTGCGTGAAAGATGAAGATCGAAATGCGTGATATTGACCATGGATGTAATCCCATACGTTTATTCAACTATTCTTGAGCATAAGCATTCACAGATGGTTGTCGACGACGGCATACAAATACACATACAAGAAAATACAGCGTATGATGACAAACAAGAAACTACAGCGTTCAGTGACGTTACTAAGATAGTTATGTCACAAACGTCGGTATTTTCTGACGGTCTCTTCCCCCTGGTCGCCCAACAGTACTTTGAGGCAGTGTCACAGTCACGAGTGTAGCAGAGAGGTCGGAGCCCGATTCAAGGAAAACGAAGACAGATTAAAAGTGGCTAATCAGGTGGATTAGTACTGCGGTTGACAGGCCTTTAAACCGGATTGTGAATATTTCCAATCTACCCATTATCATGTTTTATTTACCAGCAAAACAAAAACCAGCTACACACGTATAATTATAACAATTGATTGGGAGTGACCAAATAAATGTCTGAAATTAAGAAAATTAGTTCGTTCCTCACTCGTTCATGTTTTGTATCATCACTAACGTTATTGATTTGTGGCTGCTTCAACTGCTGTTTGTGTTTTATGAACTGTAAAACGGCGTTCATAGTATGCACGCTACAATGTGTGGTATAACTAATGTATGGTCATCGCAACAAAGCGTTTCCTGTTCAAACAATGACCCGAACGATCCAATTCCCATGGAGCCGTATCCGGAGGATGTTTAGTCGTGACGTACGCGCATGCGCGTACCACCCCTGGTTACTACTGTCCCAAAAATATTGTGCAAGCAGACACAATCAACGTCGCCGCGGTAGACTGCAGTTGCAGTCCGTTTGCGAAGCTCCGTTGACTTGGTTGTAGGTTTGACGAGGTCTGTGTTCAGCCGACAATGAGAGATCCGCTGCCTCTATCGCCGTTACGGCCACCGCCGCTGCCGCCTCTACGTCGAATGTCTCTGGGCTTCGTCGTTTTTGTGATGCTCGTCAATCATACTGAATGTAAGTTCTGCCCTTATGAAAATATACCGTCGTATTCCATGGTAACATGCCACGGTGTTTTGAAACGGGTAAACCGTGGTAAATTCCATGATACACCATGGAAACCATGGTGTTTTGAAACATGGAAATAAGGGTAAAATAATATGGTGTTTTGTAACAGGTAAACCATGGTGAAATATCATGGTGTTTTGAAACAGGTAAACCATGATATACCATACAATTCCCGTACACAATATATGAAAACGCATGTTCTACCACAGTTTGCCATGTAATATCATGGTATATCATTGTATACCATGTAATAGTATGGCAGATCATAGTATACCATGTAATTCCATGATATATTTTCTTAAGGGTGGACACGGCAAACAGTATTTGTAGCCTAAATTTGCAGCGTAATTATGCTGTTGTTTCATGTTTCAACGTGCTCATGTCGTCGTAATCTAATATGATTGGAATGGTGGAGACACCGAGAGAGAGAGGGAGAGAGAAGGAGGGAAAGAGAGAGAGTGAGAGAGAGAGAGAGAGAGAGAGAGAGAGGGAGAGAGAGTGTGAGTGAGAGAGAGAGAGAGGGAGAGAGAGAGAGGGAGAGAGAGAGAGAGAGAGAGAGAGAGAGAGAGAGAGAGAGAGGAGGGAGAGAGAGAGAGAGAGAGAGAGAGAGAGAGAGAGAGAGAGAGAGAGAGAGAGAGAGAGAGAGAGAGAGAGAGAGAGAGAGGGAGAGAGAGGGAGAGAGAGTGAGAGAGAGAGAGGGAGATAGAGAGGGAGAGAGAGAGAAAGAGAGAGAGAGAGTGAGAGAGAGAGAGAGAGAGAGAGAGAGAGAGAGAGGGAGAGAGAGAGAGAGAGAGAGAGAGAGAGAGAGGGAGAGAGAGGGAGGGAGAGAGAGTGAAAGAGAGAGAGAGGGAGATAGAGAGGGAGAGAGAGAGAGTGAGAGAGAGAGAGAGAGAGAGAGAGGGAGGGAGAGAGAGAGAGTGAGTGAGAGAGAGAGAGACAGACAGAGGGGATGGTGAGGGGTGGAAGAGAAGAAAGAACTGAGATGGATTTATACGTGTACAAGTCGTCAATATAATTCATTCATCGGGCTCCCATACCATTAAAATAATGCCTCGAAAGATAATAATCATTAACCTCATTGCACTGCCGTAGCGTGTGCGTACACGTGTACGGATATGTGAACGTGTGTATGTGTGTGTGCGCACGTGCGTTCGTGTGCATGTGCGTGCGTGTGTACATGCATATGTGTGCGCATGCGCGCGTACGTGCGTGCGTGCGTGCGTTCGTGTGTGTGAGACAGACTGTATGTTCAAAAGTGACACTTTCCTTGTTTGAAATTCACTTTAGAAATTACTTGCATTGAAATTGAAATTAATAATCATGTTGATGACCGTGGTGATCATGTTGATGACCGTGGCGATCATATTGATGACCGTGGTGATCATAACGAGATGTGTTTGGCTGCATCAGTTCTTCCTTCCTCAGATACACAGTCAGACGTCTACAATGTGGCGCTCAAGAAACCCGCCTTCCAGGTTTGTTTCAACTCCTTCGAATTACCTTTAAAGAACACAGGCAAAAAGCTATCAACGTTGATGTATTAACACATGCACACATATGCATGCATACACGCATACATGCACGCATGCATATATACATACACTGTGCAGAGTATAATATTTTGAATGTAACCATAATATGTTGACAATGAATAGATCATGCGTGCACTGACACCTGTAGAACTTCACATACTTCTATGTACGTTGAGTCGGTCATGAAATAAACGTACTTTGATTTGTTTAATGTAGAGTTCGACCTGGGAAACGTGCTATGCCGAGGCAGCCGTGGAGGAGTCATTGGTCCGAAACTGACTCAAGACGGTGTCGGTAAGTAGCAAATGACGCAACTCAATTAAATTGATTCAACAACTATTTATAACTTGATCATATCACCCCTACCACCGTCATCATCACCACGACCACGACGACGACCACCACAATGACCACCACCACCACCACTACCAACAACAACAACAACAACAGCAACAGCAGCAGCAGTAACAACAATAATAACAACAACAACAACAGCAGCAGTAACAATAACAACAGCAACAGCAATAACAACAGCAACTACAATAACAACAGCAACAGCAGCAGCAGCAGCAGTAACAACAACAACAACAGCAGCGGCAACAACAATAACAACAGCAACTACAATAACAACAGCAACAGCAGCAGCAACAACAAAAACAACAAGCAGCAACACAACCATCTCCAGAATATATATATATATATATATATATATATATATATATATATATATATATATATATATATATATATATATATATATATATATATATATATATATATATATATATATATATATATATATATATTAAAATGCGTGGACTTATCCTCTGGCAATTCCAACAGCTTACTGCGCGCACACGAAACCGGACCTAAGTGGACCATGGTGGATGGTGGACCTCGGTACAAGAATGTCTGTAATTCGAGTTCGCATCGTGAACCGCAAAACGCATCGTAAGTACAATAGTAATTTATTCTAACCGGCACAGTAGTTTTCAGGAGTTTTCCATGGCGTTGACTGCCCAGCCCAGACATTCCGGTATCGTGCTAAAATATATCCGCCGTCAAATATTATCCTCTTGGTGTATCTGCGCATGCGCATAATGAATAATTAGTTCACAAAACAAAATATGCCTCTTTATTTTCAAAATTTCATATTTTTATTTTATGACAGAAAGTGGACATTCATCCATTATTTCCCGTTGTTGACTTGGTTATTATATAAAGTACCTATTATTGTAGCTACAACATGCCTGTGTTATTAATAAATTGATGATCAACTACCGGCTCGCGCATGTGCAGATACAACAAGCGGGTAATATTTTACGGGGGATACATGTTACACGTTAGCGCAGTTATCTCCTACTTCAATTAGGTCAGCCAACCATTTGTTGGATCTACCAAAACCACAGTTCATCCCAAGATGTTGCCGCAAACAGCTACGTAATCAACAAGACTTAAACCTAACAGTTGAAATATATATATATATATATATATATATATATATATATATATATATATATATATATATATATATATATATATATATATATATATATATAAATTATCTGTGTTGTCTGGACTGCAGTCTGTCGTTGTCCGTGCCTCAGAAGGTACACATAGCGAACACCGTCACGTTTTATTGAGAGCTTCTAAGTTAATTTCATTCGCCTTGCTGTGTTGTCAAAAATAGGAGTACATGATTGTATGACTTTTGTAAACTTTTCTTTAACAGTATTTTATCATCAATTGTATCAATTCTTGTTTTGTCACGGTGGTTATAAACCGGGTACTGCTATAATCTAACTATAATCGAGCTAACGTATGTTTGAATGTTGGTATGTGGTTATGTTAACGTTTTCCTCCTAGACGGCTTGCATGTCGGGCGTCAAACTTTCAGGGATTAATCTACGCCCCCACGAATGAAACGTTACTCCTTTATTTTTTTGAAATACCCCGTATATCAAGGGTTCTTAGTGGTTTTATGGTAAATCAAATGTTCGCTACGTAAAACATTAACTTCTAAAAATCGCAGAAATCACGCGCGCGCTTCGAATACTTCGGTACGTAAAGCGTTTGACAGTACGTCTGGGCGGTCTATATTAATAACAGTAGGAAGCACGCACCCACGTATTGGCCCGAGGCCGCTGACCGAGGGCCAATGCACAGTAAAGAAGATATTCTACTATTCTACAACCAACACAAGTTTCCATGGGTGTAAATTCGCGCGACCTTCAACATTTCGAACATGTAACGAGTATTGCATCACGTGCGTGACGCGGTTGTTTCTGGTAATACGTTTGACGTATTATCATAAGTATTTGTAGGCATTTAGTAAACATTGCTATCATGACTATCATGACAATCATGAATGAACTACCAAGTTATCCCGTCCTGGGGAAGGGCATTTTTGCTAGTACCAATAATGTAGGAACATATATATGTTCAGGGGAGCGCCTACACGACTTCACAGTTGGTGTGACTGACGTGAGAGCTACGCCCTCCCTGGGTCCGGACAAGTCCCCCTACGAACTGTGTGCAACTCACCCCGGAGCATTCGGCGACAGTGTCAATCTGTCGTGTTCTCCCGCAGTCACAGGCCGGTTTTTATTTATACAATTGGAGCCCAATGGAATACTGACATTGTGTGAAGTGGAGGTATTTGTTGGCGCTGCTGGTACGTTATCGTCGTAGTAGGCTTGTTGCTTGTTCTCAGCTTTCTGTTTTGTTAAGCGTGTTTGATGATTTCACTTTTGCTTACCTATCCCAATAGAGCCTGTTGGCTGTCACCAGACTTTCAGAGTCGATCTCGCCGTTCGTTCACTCTACACCTCTCTCCTTCTCGCTCCGACCTCTCTCCTTCTCGCTCCGACCTCCTTTTCTCAGCACGCTCTTCCCCGTAGCTTCACCGATTGATCACAGGGTTCGCCAGCAACAGTCGTCCCGGACCGACTGGAGATAGGCACACGTCGACTACTGTGATGTATGGGAGCAGCAGCAGCAGCAGCAGCAGCAGCAGCAGCAGCAGCAGCAGCAGCAGCAGCAGCAGCAGCAGCAGCAGCAGCAGCAGCAGCAGCAGCAGCAGCAGCAGCAGCAGCAGCAGCAGCAGCAGCAGCAGCAGCAGCAGCAGCAGCAGCAGCAGCAGCAGCAGCAGCAGCAGCAGCAGCAGCAGCAGCAGCAGCAGCAGCAGCAGCAGCAGCAGCAGCAGCAGCAGCAGCAGCAGCAGCAGCAGCAGCAGCAGCAGCAGCAGGGCTCAGTTTCTAGCAGGTACAATATAATACCTTATTAACTGGCTTATTTCAGCTGAAGCGTTCATTCGTCGTCTTCTTTCGGATCGATGGACAACGAGGATCGTCCGGCCGAGTTAGGACATTTCTGACGTAGTAAACTAGGTGAGATGGAAGAAACTGTTGAACAAGTCACCCTTGTTTCAGATACTCAAAGTCCCGGATGTGTGTGTGTGTATGTGTGCGATCACAGGCGCGTGCATTTTTTATAAGCCCGAAGTATATGTGAGTGTGCATATTACACACATTTGTGTTTACGTGTTTTGTTTTGATGGTTAGTATGACTTGGTGTTTTGTGTAATGTCAGTTTTGTCATCGCTTTTGAGGTTGTCTAAAGCAAACTGTTTTTTATATTCTTTGCTGCTGTGGATTGAAACTGACGGACTCCCGGAGAGAACACAGCGTTGACGACAACATTTGGTGAACCACGAACAGCCAGGAACCGCGAACAGTCAGGAACAATGAACAGCCAGGAACCACGAACAGCCACGAGCCACGAACAACCAGGAACCACGAACAGCCAGGAACCGCGAACTGAAACGTCGCAGTCGATAAATGACATTGTTTAAATCGATTTCATAATTTGTGATTTCAACCATTTGAATTATAAATGCAAAGTACTGTACACAACTTTTGACATGTAAATTTATCCGATTTGAATGTAATCATAATATGTTGACAATGAATAGATCATGCGTGCACTGACACCTGTTATTGTTATTTCCTCTGTCAATGTTTCATGAATAGGGGACACAAGTCTCGTCAGAGGCCATGTTAATTTTATGTAAATGTGCCCAGAAATGCTCACTTCCGGCCCCAAACGACACGCTGCCCTCCATCGCATTTTAACCATATACATCATTTGGAATTAAAACTGAGAGAACAAACAATAACACATTTACTGATAGTATTTATTAAAACAACTAGCATTAAAATGTGGTAGCACCAATGTTTTATTTTATAATGACGTGGGTACATTTAACATGTTATGGTGTGCACAACTTGGGGACCGGAAGTGCATTATTTTATCAACTATCGCCTCAAAACGAGAATCACTTGTGTCCCCTGTGGTGCAGGCGCAACGCGACCACAACAGTTGGCAACCTCCTAGAATCCGAGGCTCGCTTAACCGACTGTCGCTCGCCTTCTTGAACTCGCCGACAAGAGAGTCTGGTTCCGAACACATGCCACCCAATCTATTTTGTGTAGGCCTTATCGTGAAGCGCCAGCAGGCAAGAAGCCTCATTATCGAGATTCTACACGATAACATTGTTTCGCATTATTTACCTTTTCATTGTGACAGTAGTGTCAATATTATCAAAGTTTAAAGTTGATTCGAATTGCATCGTATAAACGGATAAAAGGTCACTCTTATTTGACGGGTTAGCCAAATCCCTGGATTCCCTAATTAATATAATTATGCATGCAGCCAGAATCTGGGTGCATACATAATGTCCATCACATCACAATGAAAAGCACGGTTTTGGGTCCATGGGATGAACGACCAACGGTGGCGCCACATCACGGAGCCTGGATAATCTACGCTACGCTTAGCCAGACTCTCGCTATCTATTTGTCTGTCTGACTGTCTGTCTACCTATCTATCTATCTATCTATATATATATATATATATATATATATATATATATATATATATATATATATATATATATATATATATATATATATATATATATATATATATATATAACTCTAACAGCAGCATACGCCGACCATTTATCCAATATTTGCCGGGTTAGGCAGACCGCTGTTTTAAGCTGACCAAAGTCAAGGCAAAGCCGGTCTGCTTAAAGTTTTGATGTGTTATTTCACAACTAATAATTAGCCAGAAAAACACATTGGGCAAATTGGGACTTGAGCAAAATTAGCATGAATAGTGTTAGTTATTTTTATAGCAATTGATGTTATTAAATGTGTAAACAACGACAAGTAAAGTACTTTGAAAGGTGCCTTCCATCAACTCAAGTTCATAGACTTATAAAATATACAAACAACAGTCAACTTGCATCTAATCAGCAATTTTACCAACATAAATTTTATTGTAACTTTAATTAAATTGAAGCTTAAATTTCATGAATTGGTGTGAGGTTAACATATTTTTATTGGGACATATCTTAATTAATGGTAATGTAGGTAACTTTTAGTTAATTTTTCCTTGTCTGATATACACACACTACACACAGCCTCAAATTTAAAACAACACTTTTTAAAAAAAATGTTGTCCTCTAGTTAATTTTTTTTAAAAGTAGTGTTTGTATGTTTTAGTTGCATCACCTAATTATGATATTATCTCAACAATGTGCAGTTATGCCCATTTTGTGGAATTACATCTGCTTTTGAGGTATTTTCTAGAATGTTATCGTAAGGTAAGGTGGCAGTAATGTGGGTTTCTCAAGTGTCATGAATACAACATTGTATTAATCAGCCTGACTCATCTTTAAAACCTTAGTTGTTAGCCAGTCGCTGGGTTCAAATAGCAAATTATCTATGCATATTTTATATATGAATGTTTTCAATTGTAAAAAACACATGTGAACACAGTAATACATTTTTTTAAGTAGATGATATATTTTTCATTTTACATTACAGCTTCGCTGCAGCAGATGAACTTTGGGATGAGGAAACACATTGTCTTCAACTCTTGTTTGAAGACCATTCTCACAGTGTGTATGTAGCTTGTAGAAATCCAAGCATCATCGCATTGAATACGATTGTGGGTACAGTTGCTGTGAGAGAGCAATCTTTCATGTACATGATCTTATATGGACAAGGCAGCAGAGAACTGGAAACATACCTACCGACAAGTGATAATCAAGTGACAATTTCACATAATTTTTAACATGTGTAATTTTGAGAGAAAAGCAGATGCTGAGCTGAGTCATCTCATGCTGATGACATTGTAATGCTTGTTCCATAAACTAAGGGGATGCAAAGATTGTTAGATGTTTCTTATACTCAAGGATGTGACACTGACAATGATATACTCTTTAATAGAGTAAGGTCTCAGATAATGTTCTATGATTGATATTAAGCTTGGTGACGTAGTATGAAAATCTTGGACAAAATGATATCAAATACAAAGAAGTCTTTAGTGGAGATGTAATATTGTTTCTACTCAGGCAACTGAGTAGAACTACTTCTGTACAACGAAGGTGAAGAACAAGCTCTATGCAACTTAAATACATTGCAGTAAATTCCATACAGTGTATTTTTGTTCATTATGGGCTAATTATAGAAAAGCTAGTTGTGCAGCTTTTTATCGTTTCTTATTACATTGCATTTAGCAATTTGCACAGCCTACCTAGATGAAATGTAGTGTTAGTCTTATGCTTGCTATCCAAGCATTGATTGTTGTAATATTCAGATTATAAAAAAAGTATTAGTGCAAGCTGTTTTTTTTTATGCAGGATATCTGCATCCACGAACAACTTTGTTCAAAGTACTGGAAATAGGTACGAGTACAACTCCTCTGTACTTTGCATGAAATAGGTACTTGCAGTTTATACACTCTTGTAATCTAGTACAGTGTAGTATTGTTACGTTTTATTGTTATGTTGACATGATGTATATTCCTGTACTGTTTTGTATGAAATAAATTACTGATTGAATTGATGGCTGATTGAAGTGATTAAAAATAATATGGCTCTTCAATATATTACTTCATAAAGTCCCTTCTATTGTAATTGGTGGTACTAAAATATGGATTAAATGGTGCTCTGTTTGTTTTTAAATGCTGTTTATGTCCTAATAATTGGTGACAGGTTGGCCCTCAAAATAGGAGGGAGATGGGATGTTGATACCCCAGCCACACCCCTCCTGACCACCTCAAGACAAGTGAAATTGGATTGTGTAGACCTGTAGGCAGCAGCACCATTAAAATCAGTGTGGGTATTTATTTGTCTAAACAACAGTGAAAACAATGTGAATGACAACGCCATGTTGGTTTACAAATTCAGTAACATGGGTTCATAGGCAAGGCGTGGTGTTTATACACATAATTTTGCACAAGCTAACACGCTTACTAGCCAGTTTTGATATTTATTACCACTACTTAACTTAATGAATTATACCAAATTTAATGTAAACGAAATAAAAAAAATATCACTGGTATACTTGACAACCCTCACAGATTTATTGTTAAACTCCCAGAAAAGAAAACAAATCCCGGATTGTAGGTTTTTGTGTGCAGTTTAAAGTTTCTGGTGAGCCTCAATGAGAGGAACAGTTGGAGGTTCCAAGGGGGTGCAGTTGGAAGTTTTTGGTGACCCTCAAGGGGGTGCATTTCGAGGTCCCAAGGGGGTGCAGCTAGAGGTTTTTTTGTGAGCCTCAAGGGGAGTGCAGTTGGAGGTTTTTGGTGGGCCTGAAATTTCCTGGATTTCGAAACTCAAGTTTTCAGGTATACTACGGATTATTGCTATAGTATACTAGTATAGGTACGTTAACATGTGATGTAACTATCGCTCAGCAGACATGTATTACAAGGCAACATTTTACGAATTGTGAAAACCATTCATTAATAATTTAGGGTAGGATTAATGTTCATATACCATCCGACGTGATCGCAGCTAACCGAATTTGTTTCGAAGAATCAATCCACACAGCCACGGCCAGGCTAGGAAGTTTCCGAGACTGAGTGCCCGTCCCGCGTATTTCCGTTAATCACTAATTGCATATTAAATAATTAATAACAACAATATACTATACTGTTCACTTACTATAATTATATTCATATAATGCATAATATACTAAATGTTCATAGTGTAAACACTCATATGGGCTAGCGAACTGATAATAACCACAGACAGATTAATTATTATTTATGTGTCCTCTTCTAACAACTCGTCCTCGCATAAAATACTGCTCTGTCCGCGATGCCGTCGACGGCCCCAATATCACTCTTGTACTATACTGTATATTAAATATAGTTTTTTTATCGTATTGAGACATCCCGTGTTCAAACAGAAGTTTACTGGTGTCGGCCTTCGACTTCGTTTACATTTCGCAAGTGTCTATGTGACACTATCACAAAAACAAAATATATACAACTTCCGGTCTCGCTCCGGTCTGCATAAGTCGGCATCTGTGCATAAAGCTTTTAAGCAGACCGCATTTTTGTATATATGTCATTCTTTGAAATATTCCAATGAGCCTTTAGTATATGTTCTAAATTAGTTTTACAAATAATGTTCCAACTTCACATCGTTGGAAAATCTACTAAATAAAATATATGCCCGGTCCTCTTAAAGGTACAGTAGGTGTTCGTAAGAAAATGTTTTTATTATAAAATCGTGTTATTTAGTGTAAACTATATATCCTGTAACATATGCCGACCGGCCAAAACGTGTCGAAATGAAGAAGACGCGATTTTTAAATCGACGCTTCGACGCTTACAACACTCGACGTCGCTGGTCAGTGCACTTCCCGAACAGCTTTCGGCAAGTTCCGAGAAGGTCGCGACCCGAGGAGGCGGAGCTTGTATTATGTCGGCGCCTGTCACTGATAAGCAACATGGCTTCCATAGAAACGGACGGTTCGTCGACGGAGTTGGAGGTACGTTATAACACAAATTGTCGTAAATATTCCGTTTGTCACTGTGTTTGAGAAATTACCTTCGTTTGAGATTTGTTTCATTTCAATAATTGTTATCAACAAGCCGTGTCCGTCAAAAAACAGTCTATATTATTCGTACATTTGATTTGTCCGATTATAATTTATGTTCGTCTCGAGCGTGCCGTTGCCTATTATCTGTATCGTATTACTAGCGAAAGTAGGGGCCTACATGTAATCATCTAATACCAGAAAAGACGTACGTGTACGACCTGTTTCGTGTATATGGTCTATCGGTTAAACCATTTATAATAAGTGTATATATGCCGTAATAGTTTTTGAAGTTGTTTACATCATTTTGGTTTGCATGCATTCGTTTTCGGTTCCCATTTCGCCGAATAAGACTGGCGATTCTTTCGCGCATAACTATAATGAAATAAAAGTAAGTAAGACAGCACATTTTATTTTCTTGAGTGCCACGTACGATCTTCTGTGAAAAATTTTTGCATTTGTGTGTCCCACCACGGTAAACTTTTCCTTGTTTATAATGTAGCAAACAATGTCAATAATTTTTTTTTAAAGTGGTGACAAAATGTATGCCATCAGCTGTATTGGTTAATTTAGCAACATCACATCCTTTCACCCACAGAGTTTCAATAGTTCTACGGACAGAAATGCAAGAAGAAAAAGAGGTGGCATGAAAAGAAGGGGTGCATGGAGAGGAAGCAGTGCAGAAAGAGGGCAGAGTGGATCGAGAGGAATGGGTGGCAGGAGGCGTCGACGGGGCAAAGCAAGTGTAGTTACACTGAACAGAGAAGACTGTGCACGCATGAGAAAACTGAGAAGCCAGAAAAAGGAGAGACTACAGGTAAAATTGTATTTATATGGAATTACACAATTGTTGTAAAAAAAATGCAGCTGATAAAGGTCTCTATATTATTGTTTAGCCTCATTTGTGGTATTTTTATGCATGCAATAAACTGCAGTGACATAAATTATATCAACTTAATTTTGAAGTGTAATAACTGAAAATTATATGTACCCAGTACAACTGAATTTTTACTTCATTACCCTAATTAACCACAATTATAAGGTTTTAATTCATTAGCATAACACATTACAAGTGCATCTAACAAGGTGGGAGAAAGATGTTTTTAAATGATTAAATGAAGTTAAGTGTCATTATGTTGAATGAATTGTACAGTATTACTGTGACATGGATCTAGCACAATGCATTCTATATGTACTGGTATACATGATTATGAACTTTGTGTCATCTACGACACCTTTTTGATAAATATCTATATGATAGATGTAGCCAGATTAACTTAAGCTGTCTGTATTGTACAATGGGCAAGGGAGATGGAGATCATTTACTTGATGTGGACCCCTGCGTGACATTAATTTGTTATTTTCACAACACTAAACGACATCTGTATGTCACATAGATGACAAATGCATATTTGATAATATAATGCATATAAGTACAGCCCCAATCATCCAGTGATAGGCAGTAATATTATCAGTCAATATAATTATGCAAGAAAATACAGGAAACGATATGTAGAATAGTTGTCACATAGTTTACATACAATGAAAACTATTTTTTATTATAATATAGATACAATATCAACGGTGATGATTTCATGTGTAGATCAACATTTAAAGTTCTGAGCCAAATATTATAGACAATAATAAGTGCACATAGTATCCCTGCAACCCTTTGCAACAGCAGCAGTGCCTGTGTCATGTACGTGAAATAATATGCAGATATGCCAAGTGTACCACTTTGGTAGTAGGGCTGCTTTTTCAGTATTTTTACAACCTGCTTTCAAGCCAAAATGTACTAGCAACAAAATGTAGTAACAAACCGCCAAAAAATTAGTTTACTCATTTTGAATCCACATGTACCTACACACCATCATTTCATGTTGAAAAGCACCAGAATGAAGTACATGTACTGTAAAAATAAAAAAAATTCCCACCATCCGATTTTCACATACCACCCACAAATCACGGAAACCAGTACATTTACCATTTTTAGAGCAAATTTACTTGGTGGCACCTCTTCTTTGTCATCCTTCCAGGCTGACATCAGTGCCTCGACTGAACCGGAGGCAAAAGGGCTGCTTCTGCAGATGGCTGAGAGGGAGCCAGGCCTCTTATTTGACATTATGAGACAAAACACAACAGAAACAGTGGGAAGTGCGGTTGCTCCAAATTGGTGCACATGCAACCATTGTCAAGAAATGACCAGTGATATTGAACGTCTATGCTGCAACATGCAGCCTGATAAATGTATCAGCCTTCGACCTGTAAGTAATACAAGAAAGTGTGTGGCAGCGGTCGCAATCTCCCAACCACCTGTTTTTGGGGCCAACTGCCCTTTTCCCATCTGTTTGTGGGTCCAACATTTTACCCAAACTCCCACCATTTTTTAGAGTCAATCTCCTATCCAATCTACCACCTCCCACCATTTTTTAGATTTAACCTCCCACAAATTGTTCAGCTGGACAATGATTGAACAAACACAACACCTTATTATACCAACTTTCTTACAGACTGTACATCATTGGCTCTAACCAACTGATCTCCTTAAGAACTACTGAACTAATATAATCAGCTGTCCATGAAGCAACAACAGAACAGTATGGGATAACCAGACTGTGTTACATCAGCAGGCAACTGTGAAGCATCACTCTTTCTTTGTTTGCGTTTTGTTAAGCAGTCATGTCTGCTACACTGTTTTCCATGCTGCAACATGCTGCTGTTTTATATGTGATTTGTATTGAAAATGATAACGAAGAATTGTAAATTATACACATACCAATTATGCTCATCACAATGAACACCCTTAATGTTTAGTAGCATTATATCTCTGCCACAGAATATGATGAGTGACCTATATCCTACTTTCATATCAACATTATTTGCAACTGTTACAACACATCAGACCTACAATGAATATCATATTCTCATAATATAATATATATGGCATCTTGTGGCAGTACAATTATTATATATGTATTCATGTAACCACACATGCATAATCACCTGTCATTTTATGCAAAGAGTTTAATTTAAAATGCCTAAAATTTAATGACATATATTTTCTACAGGAAATGGATTTACTGGTACTCGACCCTACAGTATTGACAATGATGGGACGTTATAGAGCTGACGTGTTTGGTGTGCCAGCACGAAGGGACAATGATGCCATTCAGCATTATGCATACCACCAGTTTGTTCTCTGGCGACATGGCAAGCTGGGAACAGGTAACCGCCGTGTTATACCAAGCTGTTGTGTGTTGCAAAATAGACAGACATTTCCAAGTGAAAATGGACAATACACTGGGTTCAAAGTTCGTAGATTAGGTTAAGTTATTACTTGTTAAACATGAATGCACACTCATACGCTTTGTGAAAACTTAACTAGACACATTATAAAGTTACCCATGACAGTTTTCAAACTACACTGTTTTATGAAAAAAATTTTAACTTTGTATTGTTTGATATTACAAAACAAATACACATGTTAAATGGCACGTTGGTTACCTGTTCCTACCTTGCTTCTCTCCGTTACACTGGGAACTAATGTCAACGACATGGTTAAGACTTTCTAAATCTGGTACGATGCCTGGCAACTAGCTCAGATGTTGGTGGAGCAGGCACTGTTGCGATGTTGGGTGCAATGTTTCTGGGATTGTCAGGCTTGATGCCACGCTTCCTGGCTTTGGGCAATTCATCCTCTATGCAGGCACAGATGATTGTATCCTGCAGGTTGACAACGTACTTATAATGTTTCGGTTGCTGCTCCGGCACAATTGTCCATTTTTTCCATCTTTTGTTGAATACCTTGTGGTAACTGTAAATTAACAAACAAACTTAATGATGTGTTATAAGACAATTAATAACTCTTGTTAGGCAGGATGGTATTTGCAAGACATTCTCCGTTCCACATGCTGGTGCTATGTACTGTTTCAACGTAATTGACTAAATGGTATGAATGCATATGCATAACATGATATACATATGCTATTTTTAGTTTGCACTGTATTACTGGTAGTGTATTGCAACGCAGTAAACCTCCCACTGGAAATATTAACATGTGAATGATGTTTTTTTCTTTGTGTAAACAGCCACCTGAAACATTGTTTTAATCACTATGTAGTCTTATTTACAAAATACTAACTAATCCAAGGGGCTAAGTAGAAACATAATCGTTATTTGTGTTGTAATGGAATGTCACTGTTGTGTCTAACAACAATGTATACAAGCTATACTTACACAGTGTGCCCTTTGCTGTTTGTCTTCAGTGGCAAATCTTTGTGCTTCTGGTAGTCTATTGCTGCGAGGAAATTTCGTGCCCGATACACTGGGAAGCTGCAGTAGATAAATTTTAACTGTTACATTTCATAAGCATGATCCAGTTGCCAACTCCATCATACTGTATAATCTACAGGCCCTGGGTAAATGTTTACATAACAAAGTCGAAATAGACAGTCAGTCAAATTGTAGTAATTTTGACAAATGACGATATTTAATGATTAATGACTGTTATTGTTAAAAAGATGTGCGTCTTCTACAATTGCTTGAATAAAGATATTTTGAATGTGGCTTCAAACAATGTAGTACTACCTGAAGGAAAATCGCTTGGCTGCGTACATCAGTATATGATTATGGAAAGCTTCCAGTGCACCAGTATCATGACAATATAAACAAAAGTCAAAGTTCGCTGTAACTATAACTGTCATGTATGCATGCATTCAAACAACACATGCTCAATATACCTGTATGGATAGTACGTGTTAAAGTCTGGTGTGTTTTTAGTTGCTACATACATATAATATGTATGAATGCTTTGTACACAGACACAAACACACACACACACACACACACACACACACACACACACACACACACACACACACACACACACACACACACACACACACACACACACACACACACAATTATATATGTATATATCTCACCTGAAATTGACATAATACTTGAGAGTATTCATGAATCGTTTGTTCAACACAACACGTCTCAGAGCGACATGTGCTGTGGAGTCCGGTACAAACCACTCCTTGACTGTTGCTGTCAAAGGCTCATGCTCACAGTGGGCTGGTGCATCCCCTTCACTCATCAGCCATGAGTGACTGTTAGTCACATGATGTAGGATTCCACGCCATCGACCCTATGATTGAAACACTTTCAAAACATGCCACATTTCGCCACTACTATCAAGAAATTAGAGTGAATAGGTTTTAGAATGAAAAATTGTGAAATACTTTGGGTATTACCAAGTAAGTCTGTTTGTTAGCATTTGTGAGCAATTTAGTATGTCAGTGACCCAGTACAGATCAACCTGGTCATGTTAAAATTTGTAGACATTGCCAGAAATTATTAAATATTCTTTCACAAGGATTCGATCCATCAAACTACACTAATACTTTGTTTCTTGATATTAAAGTATCAATATATTTACACATTTAAAACATGCCACTATTTACATTGAAACATTATTAAATGTTACTGTTGCATTTGTAAAGTGTGATTGTATACAGTCAAGCAAAGTACTTACAATGAGGCTTTCCACGGAGCCGTCAGCCTTCTCGCAGCAGTACCAGAAATGGTTCGCTATGTCTCCTGCCCATGTCAACATCAGTCCATTTCCCTTCTCTTGCCCTATCTGCAGAAAAGAAACAATCATTAGCATATAGGCAGGGTTGTTTGTTTTAAATAACTCCAAAAAATCATTGATTTATGATTTTTTTATTTCCAGTTTTTTTAATCGCTGATTTATATGAATTTAACACAAATAATTGTTTACAAGGATCGAGATCAAAAAAGTTTTGTATGTTTTTTAATACAAAAGCACAATGTGCGCACACTTGTGTAGTTGTATTGTCACCAGATAGCCTGATAGTCTAATATTTTATGACATTGTGTATGTTTGAGCTAAACTTAACTTAAAGCGGGCCGGTATGCACTGGCTGCCACTGGTCGACGTATGCTGCCTTTAGAATTATATATATATATATATATATATATATATATATATATATATATATATATATATATATATATATATATATATATATATATATATATATATACATATATACATATATACATATATACATATATACATATATACATATATACATATATATATATATATATATATATATATATATATATATATATATATATATATATATGTGTGTGTGTGTGTACACACACGCACACGAACACGCAAACGCACACACACACACACAAACATACACACGCACATACATGTATATAGGCCTACAACATCCTTTAAAACTGTATGTATCATGTTTGTGTTTGTGCGTGCGTGCTTGCGTGCGTGTGCGTGTGTGTTTTTTTTTTTGGATGACTAAAATAATGTTCTAGTACACTGTAGTTTTATGCAAAATAAAATGACCCTAGAATAAAACAAAATGGACAACTTTTACTATTATTAAAAGTTTACTATTATTACGGAAAAAGTTACTATTATTATTACTGTTATGAGATTCAATATTCGCCATGGCAAAGGTAAGTGTTTCTGCTTCGACCAATGCGACGTATATGGCGCCGCGACAACTGCAATAAAACAGTCACGTGAAACATTCATCCAATCATGATTCCACTCTCCCCAACAGTGGTGGCAATCAAGAACAACACCATTGCCACAACGTCGAATAAATTCAAAACGGACAGTTGCGGAGTGATATCAACGATTGGCTTTATTCCCTAGGAGTCGCAAACTACCCACCAGTGGCGCTACTAAGCATTTGCTCAAAAATGTAGTGTCACCAGCCAGATAATATCACTCGTGCTTCCGGCTTTTAAAATCGTTACTTGATTTTAAGGTAACTTACTTTCATTTTCAAATTATAGGTGGCGTAGTTGACTAAATCGACGAAAATCTGTTTGGTTTTGCATTGCCGAGGTGTGGCGCGATGACTAATCCACTTTAATTATTAAGCTATTTTTGATCTTAGCATGAACATCAGTAATTAATTTCGTCGGTTACTGATCAACATACTATACAAATAGGGCACAAGGAGCTGATAAAGCAAGACGACGGACAGGGACAATGCTGGTAAAAGGAGTTAGTAGGGTAAAATGGGAAAATGGCTACATACCGAAACCTAATGGTGCCACCTGGCAGAAATATCTTTCCTCTTTCACATTTTTTATGTACATTTGTAGTACTATCGAATCAGATTGTTAGAGAATCGTGCACTAAACAAACACACTAAACAAACTGCTAAATGCGGTTATGTCTTTGTTTGTTTTTTAAGTTAGCATGAGCGAAAATATACAAAATTCATGTCACATCTTACGTATCTGTATAGGCAAAACGGGTCAGTTGTCCGAGGACAAAATGGGATAACACTAGCGATGCACCTTTGGCGAATAACGCAAATTATGTAATGGCCGTTGACATAACGCCGAACCCTAGACAGGCAGACAGAGAAACCGGTGGCCTTGCTGACGTGGAGCTAGAGGCTGTCATTCTATCTGGAAGTCCGGATAAAGGAAAAGTAAAAACAAAACAAAAAGGCCAGTCCGGTAACGAGTGGCGTCCGGGTGTCGTCCGAGAAAAGAAAACATGGTTTGAGAAAACGACGTCGACGAAACAGGTTGACACATGGAAGGGAAAGACCATCGCACAGCTGAAGCGTTAAAGAGATGAAGATGAAGAAAACAGCTGCATCTACTGCACCAAATTGTTCGCGGAAACAGTCGATGACGGCTGTATCCGGTGCTGTACCCGTATATATAGATGGGACATACTTTTAATGTGAACTATGATCCTCAAAATGATGACAGCCCACGAAATGCCAACACGTTTGCATCATGTGTTAGTTCATAATTAGTTTCACAGTGATTGTACATTCCGACGTGTTCTTCAAATAATCCACCATGAGCTGCGCCATCAACATAATCCACCATGAGCTGCGCCATCAACACAATCCACCATGAGCTGCGCCATCAACATAATCCACCATGAGCTGCGCCATCAACACAATCCACCATGAGCTGCGCCATCTACACAATCCACCATGAGCTGCGCCATCAACATAATCCACCATGAGCTGCGCCATCAACACAATCCACCATGAGCTGCGCCATCTACACAATCCACCATGAGCTGCGCCATCAACATAATCCACCATGAGCTGCGCCATCAACATAATCCACCATGAGCTGCGCCATCAACACAATCCACCATGAGCTGCGTCATCAACATAATCCACCATGAGCTGCGCCATCAACACAATCCACCATGAGCTGCGCCATCTACACAATCCACCATGAGCTGCGCCATCAACATAATCCACCATGAGCTGCGCCATCAACATAATCCACCATGAGCTGCGCCATCAACACAATCCACCATGAGCTGCGTCATCAACATAATCCACCATGAGCTGCGCCATCAACATGTAGGTATGTTTAATAGATAGTTTCAACCGCTGGCAACTAAACATACATAATTTGAATCCCATATTGCCCGCAGGAAAAACCCGTTTTGTCCGACTAGGGCGGACAAAATGGGAACCAGTCGGGCAAAACACATCACCATGTAATTTTTATTTTTAAATTTCCCCATCCAAAATTAATACAACCACAGAATGCCTCTAAAAGTACTTCATAAATAGAGCAAATGAAATGCTATTGTTCGACGTTTGTAACATACACGTCTGACTCCTGGTTGAATAATTATCACATCCGATTTCATTTACGCAACAAAGACTACCATGCATGAGCATAGATCGGCCACGTGCAAATTAAAGTCACAGCAACAGGATAATTCCGCTTTTTGTTAAAGAAGTTCGATGCCGTCCCACTATCACATGTATTCTCGTTATATGGAGTTTACGTAGCTTCGTTTACTCAGCATATGTTAGGAACCACTAAATAATATATTTCATCTTTTTTGTTGAGCTGTAGCATTTTCAAATAGTTAGAATTGTAACGCTAATGGACTCCTGTCTGACAATAAATTGTATGATTGTACACAATAATGCAAAATACACATACAGAAGTTGTGATATATGACATATCATCATGACAACGACAAACGTTGTGATACATGACATATTATCATGACAACGACAAAAGTTGTGATACATGACATATCATCATGGCAACGACAAAAGTTGTGATACATGACATATCATCATGGCAACGACAAAAGTTGTGATACATGACATATCATCATGGCAACGACAAAAGTTGTGATACATGACATCATCATGACAACGATAAAAGCGTCCACGACGCGGCTCAGTCAAGCCTGCCATCAAAAGAGGAATCGATTTGATTGAATCCTAGCAATCACTCTCTAAAGTGTAAAGTTTGAAAAGTTAATTGTCTGTTAATTACATAAATATATTATTAAAGTAACACGTTATTATTATTGGCACAAAACAGCAACGAAACCTGGTTATCAGTCGCTTGAGGCATAGACCCGTCAGTTTCATTCAGCAAAAGCAACAGAAAAGAAAACGAAAGAACAGCTTCCTTTAGACAACCACATAAAGACCAAACACAAACAATTATTATTACACAGAAACATCAATTCATACACTAACTAGCACAACAAAGCAGGCAAACTTAAATACGAAACATGTGCGTCCAATATAACGCCCGCACGTGCGTACGCGTTCCTGAAACGTGTTCTGCCTCTTGTGCAGGTCGACATCGACGTCTGTGGCTGCTCCATCACACCAAAACCCAGTATCAGCTTTATAAGTCCGACGCTAGCATTTAACAAGATTGTGACCCAACCATACAAGGTCCTGATCGCCAGTGGACATTTGGTTTATCGAGAGTTCAACAATTACTTCGTCTATATATAGCCCTCTGTGATCAGATAAACATATTCAGCTACTAGCATTAACACAATCATTTGACAGTTTGTTCCATTCATTTAACACTCTCAGTGAGAATGAGTACTTTCACATGTCCAATATACACTGTTCCTTAAATAATGCTGCTTTCTGCCATCTGGTTCTAATCCCTTTTGGTTTAAAGAAGAGCATATTTCTATCAAAATCATCACAGCCATTCAATAATTTGTATAATTTCTATGAATGTTGATCTCCTCTTAGTCTCCTGGTCTTTAGTTTTGTCAAACCACGTTCCATTAAGCGGCTTTCATAACTAAGGTCTCCCTGTTATGGAATCAGCTTAGTTTCTCTTCGTTGTATATTCTTTCTTGCTTATCTATATCATTCTTGCGATATGGCCTGCATGCAATAAGCAAATCGATGCCTAACTATGTATTTGTGTAATCACGTCGAACACCTCTTTTACGATTGGGGCACGACAGTGCTTTATTTGTGAAATATTATACAAAAGCGTCCAGAGGAAACCGGACAACGGAAACAGCCAGCCCGCCATAGAATTTGATTACGTTTGGAAGCAACAATGCCACATTGTTCTGAAACTGCCATGTCATACGTCTGGTTGTGAGTGACAACGATTCCTGTATTCATGCACAATGTCAACATTGTGTTAACGTTAACAAGTGTGCGGGGGGGGGGGTCGATGGACTGAAAAACTTCGGTGATGAGATGAAAGAGATCTAGTTGTGAGTGAAAACAATTCCTCTATTCATGCACAATGTCAACATTTTGTTAATGTTGACACGAGTGGCGAAAACACATATGGAATAAATAAAGCGAACAAATCTGGTTCGCCGTATTTCTTCCATCTATAACTTCTGTCATTTTCTGAACGGGTGGGGGGTGGCGATGGACTGAAAAAGTCCATCTTTTAAAACTGTTAAAAGTCGGCGATGAGGTGAAAAAGGTTGGGAATCACTGGCTTAGGCAATACCCCCCATTTCTTATCCATATTTAGCATATAAGTGGAGATATTGTAAAGTGTTCGAGAGTTGGTCGCCTGTCGGGTCACGTGGCGCCGTTTAACCTTCGAACTACCCGGACGAGTCGCCTAGCTACGCCGGCTCTTGGAGAAGTAGCGCATGCGCATCCATTACTGTGATCGTGATGCCAGTTGCGCATGCGCGAATCCGTTTGTTTCTCTCTCGAAGAAATGGCATCGGCGAGGTGGGGACTAATAGCGAATTCAATCTTCAACCGAAATGCAGATGACGAAGAAAAAAGTAGTGCAAAACAGGATGGAGAGGAAAGGTGGACGGACCTACCAGATATTACAGATTCCATTAGTAAGTGGGTCCTTCAAACGTACGGAATCATTTCTATTTCTGCTGTATTAAAATTGGACGCTTAAGTGAAACAGTCGCTTAATTACTGTAATCAAATTGCTTTAGCCCGAAGTGATTCTGTTGAACGGCGTCCACTATAGTAGGGCCAATCGTCGGTGGAACGCTGCATGATACTACATCATACATACATACATACATATATATATATATATATATATATATATATATATATATATATATATATATATATATATATATATATATATATATATATATATATATATATATATATATATATATATATATATATATATATATACATATATATATATATACATATATATATATATATATATATACATATATATATATATACATATATATATATATATATATGTATATATATATATATATATATATATGTATATATATATATGTATATATATATATATATATATATATATATATATATATCATATGGTAGAGATAGGCAATAATATCAAAATATGATGTCTGATGCCATCATTAATGCGTAATTATGACGTAATGTTATCGCATTAGTTAAAGGTCCCTCTTCAATTCGATTTTTTTGCTCGTCTCATTTCAAATTAATTTTGCGAAAATTCAAACCTGCCTAGTATCCACTACGACATGTTTGTAAGTAGTTTTTGGTAAAATAATCAAATTATTTAATTATTTAAAGCTTGATCCAGCATTTATTTAAGTTAAAATGGAAACGCTGAAAACTCAGCCTCGCCCCATAAAGTGTTTACCGTTTTAAACATTCTTTCGATGATTTAAAAAAAACGCACTTTTTAAAAATGACTGTGGCTATTACGTAATCTATTCATACACTGCATATGTGGACATCAACGAACCGGATTCGCGATAGGCTAAATCAGTTGAAGATGGGTTTTAATTAGATTATTATTGAAAGTGCCTGTTGATTTCTTTCTGGTGAATGCCAAATAATAAGTGTCCGTTCCTGTGTGCCAACCATCGTAAGGTGAAAAAATTCACTAAATTGTATGCCGTTTAAACATCATAATTTAGCCGATGTGTATATATATGATATGAATGTCTATATAGGGTAGCATAAATACAATGGACTGTTAAAGTGTAACCAAAGGCATTGTTGCGGGCCCTTGCACCTATAAAAGTGCATAAAACTAGCCATTTGCAAATATAATCAAGAATATCATGCAAGTGGTTTACTGAGAATCTGTTCTAAAAGTGCGAAAACTATTTCGGGCGGGCTGGTTGGAAGCCCACGCGATATGCTAGATTTTGTTAGGCCCATTTTGAAGATTCGTCGCACGCACGCACGACCGCACGCCCGCACGCACGCACGCTCGCACGCAGTGATTGTTGTGTGTCGAATCACAGTTCGTTCGTATTTTATTACAAATGCTTTCATCGTGAAATGTCAAATCTGCGGATTTCTATGACAGGTAAATACTGATAGTGATAGTTTTCTATCTAACCTTTAAATACAATTTGGTCCGATTTGCTGCTCTGATCCATAAACATCCTCTACAATACAAGTAAATCGTGAAGTCTAGTCCAAGAGAATGTGCAACCAAGCATTGTACTGTATGTCACGGTAAAATGACATGTCGCTGGACTGTGTTTTCAGAAACAAGTTCGTGGACATTTTTTGGAGCTTTTCAGAGAATCATGGATAACAGCACGAAAGGTACGTGTCTACGCATTCACGCATGCACGCACACACGCACAATTGTCAATTTGTTTACTCCAAACTGCCCATATTAGTAGTACACCAGGAACACATCATGTGGTAAAAACATAAAGCTCTTCCGACCAATTACAGAGAGTACACGTGCAACATCATAACCTGTATTTATCAGTTGACATAACGAAGAGGGCGAAAACGAAAGCGGAACTGAAGTTGCAGCTAGACTACGTGACGAAGATGTATCCGCGCCAGGTGGACATGCACGCGTTGAGGGACGAGTCGAACCCAATAGCACAACTCGAGCTCGTCCGCAACATGGCCATACCGCTCTCAGCAAAACATGTCCTCAGGTGGGAAAGTGAAATGGCTGTCGCTCTCAAAGCGAAACGTATCCTCTGATAGGTAAAACGTATCCTCTAATAGGTAGGTAACCAACAGTGGCAACATGGTTATCACATTGAAAGCGAAACATATATTATATACTCAGGTAAGAAGGTAACTCACAGCGGCAACATGGTTATCACATTGAAAGCGAAACATGTATTATGTCCTCAGGTAAGAAGGTAACCAACAGTGGCAACATGGTTATCACATTGAAAGCGAAACATATATTGTATCCTCAGGTAAGAAGGTAACTCACAGCGGCAGCATGGTTATCACATTGAAAGCGAAACATGTATTATGTCCTCAGGTAAGAAGGTAACCCACAGTGGCAACATGGTTATCACATTGAAAGCGAAACATATATTATATCCTCAGGTAAGAAGGTAACCAGCAGTGGCAACATGTTTATTACATTGAAAGCGAAACATGTATTATATCCTCAGGTAAGAAGGTAACCAACAGTGGCAACATGTTTATCACATTGAAAGCGAAACATATATTATATCCTCAGGTAAGAAGGTAACCAACAGTGGCAACATGTTTATTACATTGAAAGCGAAACATATATTATATCTTCAGGTAAGAAGGTAACCAACAGTGGCAACATGGTTATCACATTGAAAGCGAAACATGTATTATATCCTCAGGTAAGAAGGTAACCCACAGTGGCAACATGGTTATCACATTGAAAGCGAAACATGTATTATATCTTCAGGTAAGAAGGTAACCAACACTGGCAACATGTTTATCACTTTGAAAGCAAAACATATCCTCCTGTAGTAACACGTTTATTTCATTGAACGCAAAAGGGGAAAGTGACCCGTAATAAGTTTGGATCAATGTAAAAAAATTCAGTTATATTTATAGTGGGTCATAATTTGTAATTACATTGATGATTACGCCTATCTCACAATGTTTAATTATAAATTAAATTCTGATCAACTTGAATAATAAAACTACACGTAGAGGTAGGCACATGTGTAATAGCTTTTACATTTTTATCACGGTAATCAAAGCCGGCCTACGACAAAACGCATAAGGCATTATACGGAGTTTTTGCAGAAAGGCAAATTATTTAATTTCTGCTACATGACGTGCTATGGGCGAACGTCACTCCGTGTTACAGAAGGAAAGTGACGGATCAGTGTATATTGGATATCAGAAAATACTCATTCTCAGAGGACAATAAATGAATGGAACGTATTATCTACAGATTGTGTAAATGCTAGCAGCGTGAATACGCTTAAGACAAAATTGACATATATCCCAGAAGAGTGGATTACACAGAGGTGAATAATTTTTGGACTCTCGATAAGCCAATGGCTTCCTTGTCCAACTGTCATCTGGGTATGTTGCCTTGGATAGCAATCTCGTTAAATTTGGTAAAATCTAGTTAAATACGTAATGAAAGAAAATATGTCGACGCTTGTTTGTGTATACCTGCCACAGTTCGCGCGGAATCAGAGCAAACTAAGTATTACTCCAACATCCGTAAATCGCTTCAGCTACATATGTTGGTGCCTGCTGCCTTTCGTTTATTGCAGAGACTATTGGAACTTGAATGACATAAAGGCAGGGAAAAGTATCGTGGGACAACACAAGAGGGTAAGAAATAAAGAAAGAAAGAAACAGTGTATCTACCCTCAGTCACCCACTTGTATCCACCCTCAGACACCCACTTGTATCCACCCTCAGTCACCCACTTGTATCCACCCTCAGTCACCCACTTGTATCCACCCTCAGTCACCCACTTGTATCCACCCTCAGACACCCACTTGTATCCACCCTCAGACACCCACTTGTATCCACCCTCAGAAACCCACTTGTATCCACCCTCAGTCACCCACTTGTATCTACCCTCAGTCACCCACTTGTATCCACCCTCAGTCACCCACTTGTATCCACCCTCAGACACCCACTTGTATCCACCCTCAGTCACCCACTTGTATCCACCCTCAGTCACCCACTTGTATCCACCCTCAGACACCCACTTGTGTCCACCCTCAGACACCCACTTGTATCCACCCTCAGTCACCCACTTGTATCCACCCTCAGTCACCCACTTGTATCCACCCTCAGACACCCACTTGTATCCACCCTCAGACACCCACTTGTATCCACCCTCAGACACCCACTTGTATCCACCCTCAGACACCCACTTGTATCCACCCTCAGTCACCCACTTGTATCCACCCTCAGACACCCACTTGTATCCACCCTCAGTCAACCACTTGTATCCACCCTCAGACACCCACTTGTATCCACCCTCAGTCACCCACTTGTATCCACCCTCAGTCACCCACTTGTATCCACCCTCAGTCACCCACTTGTATCCACCCTCAGACACCCACTTGTATCCACCCTCAGACACCCACTTGTATCCACCCTCAGACACCCACTTGTATCCACCCTCAGACACCCACTTGTATTATCTTCAGCTATATATTTTCAGCTATATACATTCAGTTGTGTATATTCAGCTATATACATGAGTAATTGTTTTTTAATTATTGTGTTTTTAACCAAATATTGTCTCGTTTATCGTCGGACAGTTCATGAAAACGGTGAAGGAACAATTGATGGAAGCGAGGGGAAGATTGGAGATCTGGTCCAGTTCCTTAAAAACAATAGAAGGTTTGTTACAACGGATCGACTGAAGCGGTTGATATTTCAATAACAGTGTGATGATATTGTTCTTTGGACATATTATTGTGACAGTTATTGTATTACAGCTAAAAGAACGGTGATTGTAGTAGAGAGGGCAGAAGTGAGAACACCACGTGCAGGCAACCTCAACATAACAACAAGTTCAACAATATGTTCAACAACAAGTTCAACAATATGTTCAACAACAAGTTCAACAATATGTTCAACAACAAGTTCAACAATATGGTCAACAACAAGTTCAACAATATGTTCAACAACAAGTTCAACAATATGTTCAACAACAAGTTCAACAATATGTTCAACAACAAGTTCAACAATATGTTCAACAACAAGTTCAACAATATGTTCAACAACAAGTTCAACAATATGTTCAACAACAAGTTCAACAATATGTTCAACAACAAGTTCAACAATATGTTCAACAACAAGTTCAACAATATGTTCAACAACAAGTTCAACAATATGTTCAACAACAAGTTCAACATTATGTTCAACAACAAGTTCAACAATATGTTCAACAACAAGTTCAACAGTATGTTCAACAAAAAGTTCAACAATATGTTCAACAACAAGTTCAACAATATGTTCAACAACAAGTTCAACAATATGTTCAACAACAAGTTCAACAATATGTTCAACAACAAGTTCAACAATATGTTCAACAACAAGTTCAACATTATGTTCAACAACAAGTTCAACATTATGTTCAACAACAAGTTCAACAATATGTTCAACAACAAGTTCAACAATATGTTCAACAACAAGTTCAACAATATGTTCAACAACAAGTTCAACAATATGTTCAACAACAAGTTCAACATTATGTTCAACAACAAGTTCAACAATATGTTCAACAACAAGTTCAACAATATGTTCAACAACAAGTTCAACAATATGTTCAACAACAACAGCAACACAATAATAACTACAGTAGCAACAACACAACTACTACTGCTACTACTACTACTACTGCTACTACTACTACTACTACTACTACTACTAGTAGTAGTAGTAGTAGTAGTAGTAGTAGTACTACTACTAGTAGTAGTAATAGTAGTAGTACAACAATAATAACAACAACAACCATGATAACATCCACAACGAACGACAAACCCAGCAAAGACAACCTAAAACAACATAAAAATTACACGCTCGCACGCTCGCACGCTCGCACGCTCGCACGCTCGCACGATCGCACGCACACGCCATGTAATAGTCTTCTCGCTTGTTCGCATTGCTCTCTGTGCAGGTCGGTTCGGGTCTGGTGTGGTCTCCTATTTCCAATTTCTTCGTTGGCTCTTCGTCGTCAACAGCATCACCTTTCTCGTCCCGCTCTTGTTCCTCTTTGTGCCCGTCCTCACCTCCCAACCTCGACCGTACGACGCCGCAGTCGCTCGCAACATCAGGTATTAAACACGTTGAGTTACTCAGTTTTCACTACAAACTCATCCTTGCTGAATTAGTGCGGAGTGGAAGTGTTTGTTTTCTAGAAACTGCTCAAAAAACGTTGCTTGCATACTGCGGATGCTGTCGCTTTGGCAGTATCAATGGGCCATATTAATTCTTAGACGTTTCTAGCAAAATTTCCATTACAACAGTTTCTGGACTCATAATGCGCAACATCGTTCCAGAACTCAAATGATGATTCCTTGCTTATGTCACATATTAGTACATCCTTCTGGTCTCATGACAATATTGACGCTATGTATCCATTTCATATAGCGCATCAAGTTCATTCCAGTTTTGTTGGTTTATGATTTTGTTATTCCATAACAAATCATTATTATTATTGCCATTGTTATTATTGTCGTTATCATTACCATTGACATTATCATCATGACTATTACTGGCATATCCGTTGTTCATCATGTCCCTTTGCTGAATCGACATGTTTCTTAATTCGTCATTATGTTTTCGAAATGTCGGCATTTGAGAAAAAACATGTTTTGATCTAGTTATAGCGCATGACACGTTAGTTTGTCATCACTTGTCTGCCCGCCAGCCAGAAGCG